>CM054151.1:11052496-11068265 GCA_028751875.1 Rapana venosa | reverse complement strand
TACCATTAGTGTAGCTTCAGCATTAAAGAGATTTAATTCTTTTTTCTTTTTTCTTTTTTACTTCTGTTCCAGAAAAAGGGAAAGTGTGATTAAAGTTACTTTTTTTACCTTTAGATTCAGCTCCTTTTTTTAAAAAAAAACTTTTGTTGCCTGAAAATGAAAGTATTTAATCAAAATGACATTTTTGACCTAATGAATAAAAGTTCATGTCAAAACTTTTTTCTTTCTACATGAACAAATGAACAGATTTCTTTGATTAATTTACAATGCGTAGTGTTAAACTAAAATACTTTTGGTCCAGATAGTGAACTGTCAAAAAATGAATAGCTGTAATACATGTGTATGTGTTTTTTTTAATGTTTCTTTTTAGTACCCCAATCTCAAGCAGACTGATCTCCATGCGTGTCGCAGCAAAACCACAGAACATGACCATCATACAAGTCTATGCACCAACATCAGACTACGATGATGAAGCAATCGAGTGTTTCTACGAGGATTTGGAGAGCGCCATCAAATCAACTCCAAAGAAGGACTTTCTCGTGATCCAGGGCGACTGGAATGCCAAGATCGGACCTGACGCTTATGACCAATGGCCAGGGACAGTAGGCCGCTGAGAGGACCATCATTGGTACATGGAACATCCGTACCTTGCACGCATGTGGGAAGCTCCAAGAGCTAACCCATGAACTACGAAGATACGAATGGGACATACTTGGACTGGCCGAAGTCCGTTGGGTCGGATTCGGTGAAACAACCACAGAAGAAAATCACAAACTATGGTATAGTGGCGACGACTCCAAACACCAACACGGAGTAGGATTTCTTGTCAACAAGAAGAGGACTAACAGTGTCATCAGCTGTACCCCAATCTCAAGCAGACTGATCTCCATGGTGGTGTCGCAGCAAAACACAGAACATGACCATCATACAAGTCTATGCACAACATCGACTACGATGATGAAGCAATCGAGTGTTTCTATGAGGATTTGGAGAGCGCCATCAAATCAACTCCAAAGATGGACTTTCTTGTGATCCAGGGTGACTGGAATGCCAAGATCGGACCTGACGCTTATGACCAATGGCCAGGGACAGTAGGCCTTTGGCGTGGACGAAACCAATGATAGAGGTCCTCAGACTTTGGAATTTCGCAAACAGCCACAATCTTACTGTCGCCAACACCCTAACCCCACACAGACATCAAGAAGAACGACGTGGCACTCACCAAATGGAAAGACACATAACCCAGATTGACTACATCTTGGCCCCCAAACGATTTAAGTCAAGCATCAACAAAGCCCAGACAAGACTTTCCCTGGCGCTGATATTGGCAGTGACCACGACATGGTACTCATGAACCTACAGATCAAGCTGAAGACAAGAACCAGAAGAGAATCCCCGTTTGCGGTTCAACATGGACAGCTGAAGGACCCTGAAGTCGCTGAAATCTTTAAAGCTGAGATAGGGGCAATTTGCAGCATTGAATTTCCTCCAAGATGACATCAACAACCTCACTGAGACCTTCAGCAAGACCATTCAGGAGACATGCGCTGGAGATCCTTGGGGAAACAAAGGAAAAAGAACAACCGTGGGTTACAACGATATCCTGGACCTGTGCGACCAACGTAGGTAGCTAAAGCAGAGAAGAACAAAAACCAGAAACGGCCCGAAGAGTATAGAACAGTCAACAAGTCAATCAAGAAGAAGATGATCTGAGGCCATGGGGAAATGGATGTCAGAACAATGCTCCAAGGTTGAGAAGGCAATGGCGAAAGGAGACAGCAAAGGCGCGTACCAGACCATCAAAGGTACTAACCAAGTCTCAGCAGCCAAAGACCCTCCGTTATTGAAGACAAAGAGGGGTCAGTCCTTACAGAGAGCGCCACTATCATGAAGAGATGGACAGAATATTGCAGCGACCTGTACAACTACAAGCTGAAGGCTGATCCGAACAAACTTCACGAACAAGATCCCAGACCATCAGATCCTGAAAGCACATAGGTGCTGGAGGAAGAGGTAGAAGAAGCAGTAAGATCCTTGAAAGGAGGCAAGTCACCAGGGATTGACAACATCCCAGCTGAGCTCATCAAGAACGGAGGCCCAGAGATGATCAAGGCATTAACAATCATCTGCCAGCGCATCGGACCAGCAAAGAGTGGCCTCTGAACAGTGGACCCAATCCATCATGTTCCACTTCCAAAGAAGGGAGACCTGAAGAAGTGCCAAAATTACAGAACAATCAGTCTGATATAGCCATCCAAGCAAAGTTATAGCTACGCTTGCCTTGAACAGACTGAAACCACAGCAGAAAAAATCCTATCAGAAGAACAGGCAGGATTCAGACCAGGTCGAAGCACTGTCGAGCAGATCTTCAACATCAGAATGCTCTAGAGAAGCATCTCCACATCAGCTACCAGCTCTACAACAACTTCATTGACTTCAAGAAGGCCTTTGACCGAGTGTGGCAAGAAGCTCTGTGGCAAGTCATGAGAGACTATAGCTTCGACGAGGACCTGATTCAAGTCATCCAGGCGCTGTATGACAGCTCCCACAGTGCAGTCCTCATGGGTGGAGAAATCGGGAGTTCTTCCGGACTTCAGTTGGAGTTCGACAAGGCTGCCCGCTATCCCCCGTTCTTTCAACGTGTTCCTGGAGAAACATCATGCAGGAGGCCCTCCTTGACTTCAAGACCACAATCACAATAGGAGGAAGGCCAGTCTGCAATCTTCGATTCGCAGACGATATTGATCTCATGGGCCGCAGTGAAGAAGAACTCCAGGATCTCACCACCAGATGGAAACATCAGCCAATGCCCATGGTATGGAGATCAGCACGGAAAAGAGCAAGATCCTAGTGAACAGTACCACACCGACACACTCCCACCGATCAAGATGAGTGGCGAGACACTAGAGGGGTGGAAACTTTCAAGTACCTGGAGCAGTCATCACCAAAGAAGGTACGAGCACACAAGAGGTGAAGATCAGACTTGCTGTGGACTTCCTCCATGACTAAGCTGCGAAAGTGTGGAGAAATCACAACATCAGAACCCACACTAAGGTCAGACTCTACAAGGCACTCGTCACATCCATTGCCTTGTACAGCTGTGAAGCATGGACACTACTGCCGATTTAGAACGTCGCATTCAAGCCTTTGAGATGAGTGCCTCAGGCGGATCCTGAACTCACCTACAGAGACCGTAAAACCAATGACTACGTCTGGCATGCAGATCGAGGCACTGGATGGCAAACAAGACCATTGCTAGATACAGTTCAAACGGAGAAACTGAAATGGTTTGGCCACACAACAAGGGCATAACAGCCTGTCAAAGACAGTCCTGCGGGAATGGTGGAAGGAGCAAGGAGCAGGGATCACGACCACGCAAAAGTGGATCCACATCAAGGAGTGGACCGGCCTCACTGTACCCAACCTCCTGAAAGCAGCCCAGGACATAACCATTTTGGCGGTCCACATTGCAGCGTCCGTGCGGGTACCCCAACGGTCGTCCCGACCAAGTGATGAAAGAAAAAGGAAAAAAAGAGAAAAAAAGTTGTTAACTTGCTTCTTCATTTCACACACACAAACACTTACAACACAGAACAACACACACACACCACACACACACACACACACACACACAAGTTGTTACCTTCCTTCTCATTTCACACACACACACATTATACATTATATTGCTTATTTGTAAACATTATAAAGTCTCTGTGTTAGAAAAAGAGATATCTTACTTATAAATGACTATGTGTTAACCACTAGACTGCCCCAGCCCGGAAATTTTCCAGGGCTAAATGTGCACTCTATACACCTACAACCCAGAAAATATCCTGGGTTTCAAACTGAAGTAAACAAGCCAGCTTCCTTGACTACAGTTAAAGGGAAAGAACTCCAAAACTATAGGAGATCACTCTCCTGTTGCTTGGCAACATCCAGCCGCAAAAACCGTGGCAAACATGATTGTTTTTTAGCTCGTATTTTGTGTTATTATGCATGACTGCTTGGGCAGTTCTTGTTCAAAATGGCTGACACTTCTCGTTGAAGGTATCAGTAACTTTACACAGCTGAAAAAGTGGCAAATAAAACTTTAGATATTCCTGACAGTGATGAAAATGATCGTGTATGATTCAGGAGATCGTGCTTTTTTTTTTTTTAAATGACTGAGATTTTGCCTGGACTTACGTTTGATGATATTGGGATGGGGGTTACTCAGAATGACAGTGGTGATGAAGAAACTGTATTTTTTTGTCGATTTTTTTACATTTTAAATATATTTTTGTAGTGAAATGTCATACTAACTCATTTTAGCTTGCCTCAAAGCAATCTACGATATATATACTATCATTGGCAGACTATCAGGATTATTCATTAGTAATTTCTGAGTAAGAGGGACATGAATTTAGCAAGTGCTACATGAGAATTTAATTCCCGGCATATAGGTGGACTTGCACCTCGGCAATTAGAGGTTAAATGTGAATACCATGTGTATTGAACAGGTGGAGCCAGTGTGGATGTGGTGATGGTGAGTGAATCTCAGTCACAGAGGAGTGTGGTCGACATGGAAACAGATGAAAAGGTTGGTTTGTGTGTGTGTCTGTGTGTTGATGTGTTGTTTATTTGGATTTGTTTTTTCTTCTTTTGTCTCCTTGTTATTTTTTTTTAATTATTCTTTGCTTGTAGACAATGCGTCATCATTTTTGAGTGCTTGATTTATACCAAACGCATAGCAATTTGGTATAAACTGGCAAACTCTTATTTTCCAAAATGTCTCTTTCTCTCACTCAGTCTCCCACTATATATGCCTCTAAACCAATTCCTTATGTACTGCATATAGACACAAGCACATTCATGATACATTCTCTTTGTGACATTGGCTTAAGTTTTATTTTGCTTTTTTGTATTATGACAGGAGAGAAAGCCAGTCAGTTACTCAGGCCTTTTTACCATTTCAGGTCACCAATAGCTTGTCAAAAAAATGACTTAAAACTGTAGAATAGGAAAAACAATGAGGCCACTAAAGCAATGAGGCAGTGACCACACTTTATTCTGTCTTGAAGAAGACCACCATATGTAGTGGAACACATGTATTTTGGATCTATATAGATGCAAAGGAAAAAAATTCAAAAGAATACATTTTGTCCTCTTGTTTTATCAGTTTGTGTTTGTTTTTTATGATTTATTATCGCATATCCTTTTTTTTTACCTTTTGTGTGTGTGGTGTGTGTGTGTGGTGTGTGTGTATGTGTGTGGTGTGTGTGTGTGTGTTGTGTTTTCCCTTTTGGCTAGAGCTCCAAGGCTTACCAATGGTGAGATTTCGTGTGTGGGACCGTTTTTACTCACCTTTAAGGTAGCTGCATTCCAGCTTTGGGGATGGTGTCTAAACACAACTTCTTGTGTGCATGGGTTTTTGGGTTTTTTAAAATTACGTCTGTTCCTACTGGCACACAATGGCTTCCCCTTCCAAAAGGCGGACCAGGTTTTTAACGTGAGTGCAAGATGTTCTGCATGTGTTTGCACATGAGGCCTCAGTTTATAGTGTCCTCCACAGGACTAAGTGGAGACAGTACTACTGTTAACTCCAGGGTAAAATTCCCTAAAATGGGCACCTCCATGGTGGCTCGATCCCAGACTGTCAGATCACAAGCGCAATGCTCTAACCACAAGGCTATCCCGCCCCCTCATATGATTATGCAAATTGTGATGTATAATTTTTACAACTTATGAATAGCTGGTTTTCCCTTTCCCGATATTCAATTAAATTCTGTCTCCTTCAGTAATGTTTATTGTGGTTTTGTTTTTTTAATTTGTTGGCAGCTTGTCTCAGGTGGATGTGGATTCTGGGATAGAAACAATGGAGGTTGAGGAAGTGCATCTTCGACAAGACAGACGGAAAAGGGTAAGTTTATTCAAGCTTTGTCATGATGCCTTTTTTTTTCCTCTTTAAAACAAATGGGGTATTTTGTGCATTTACAGTCATATTGAATTAGATTTTTTAAATATACATTTGCAGTAAGACCCCCTCCCCCCTTTCTCTCCCCCCCGCCCCAACCCCTTTCCTGTCACACTAAAAGCCTTAGTGTTGTAAATGAACAGTTTGCACATTTCCATGTGCGCTGATTACATTCTGGAGTTACAGCAGAGCAAAGACAGATCCAGTTATGTTTTGGACACCCACATCACATATTAGTAAGTAGTATGTTCTTTTGAGCCAGAAGGCCCATAGAGCCGGAGCTTATCCCGGTTTCTGTAGCGTTAAGCGAACTTATCAAGAACTTATCAAGAACTAAAACAAGAACTATATTAAGAACTTGTCAAGAAATAAACAAGTCCCCATCAACAACTTATCAACAACTTGTCAAGAACAACAACAATTATTTTACACAAAATATATTGATAAAGATAGACAACATGAATTGCGACGAACTTTTGTTGATGACATCTACTGGTTCTAGTCAAGAAGAAATAACAGATGAGAAGAGTCTACTGGATAAGAAGGAGAAGTTGTACTCTCTTGCTGCTTGTGGTAAAACAAAGCATTACTTAGGAACACAACTAACAGTAGAACAGGTGCAGCAGTTATCACCACAAGACATTATTAAGTATTTTAATAGGTATGAATCTCTTCTTGGAGCAAAAATGGTGAAAAGCCTAGGGCATACTGTTATTGGTCTATATGCTAAAGCAACAAGTAGGGTCTTTAATGTGGACTCAGAAGCTGACTTAGCATATGACCTCTCACAAGATCCTATTTTGTCTAGAACGCTGGAGACAATTGCCTGTGATATGTATTACCGTTTTGGCTCTCTGTTAGCACCAGTAGCTGCTAGTATGATAACTTTAAAACATATAAAATTTAACCACATAGAGAAAGATGGAGGAACAGAACACAACCCAGAACCAAACACAGGAGAATGCCAAGAACCAAGAGCAACCCTCCCTTTCACAAGTGACATCTGTAACAAAGAAACCTGGGAGAGTTGAAGCTGGCAAGAGGTTAGCAGAATGGAATCGACAGAAAAAACTTAGCAATCAAGCAAAGCAAAAGATCTTATCTGGAGAAACATTAGAAAAACAGATGCCTATAGAAACACAGAAAAAAGACACAGCACCACCAAAAACAAACATTCAGTCTTACTTAATATATGGTATAACAGCTATGGGAATTGGTTATACAGCCTATAGAGTATGGAGCAACAAGCAACCAGCAAGACAAGAACCGCAGCAAGAACAAAAGCCAAAACCACAACAACAGCCACAACCATTGCAAAGCAAACAGCCTGACAACGATCCATTCAATATGTATTAATAGATATAAATAAATAATTTATACATATAGTAGAAATATGAGTACAGAAAAGACAGCAGTCAATCTGGTCTACCACGCTGCCGTTATTGGCAGTCTTAGTGTCGGCTATACTATGTTAGGAAAGAGCCTTCTAAAAATGAGGCCTGCTGATTTAGGAAAACTAGACTTTGAAGACAGCGCCAAGCTAGTTGTGGTTGTAACAGCATCCATTGCTACAAAAGACTTCTTGGTAAAGCAGGGAATCATTCCAGAAAATATTAGTCCATAATAAAAAATGGCTTCTTTAGTGATGATGGTTGGTGGTGCTGTAGTTAACGCACTTGCTTTTACAGGCAGCAACTACTTGTTTTCTAAACTTCATACAGACGAAGAAAGGAAGAGACATGATAAAGCAATAGAACAACTGAACAGAGCACAGGCAGAATACGAAAGACAAAGAATTGCTCAGTTAGACTTTATTAATGAAAAACTTCGTGAACAAGGACATGCTGCAAAAACATTTTCTGATGTTGACGCGGCAATAAAAGAGTACTACATTGTGACAGGCAAACAAATATCTCCTATTACTAAGCCACAGCTTCGTGATTATTATCAACCCACTGAAACCCAGAAGACAGGTGAGATTGCTTTTATTGTGGTGGGCATGACAATAGTATACTTCTTAGCACAGAAGGTTGGTTAACCAACAGGCAATTTTTTTTACTTATTATATTAGAACAATGGATGCTAAACTCTCTAAGATCTACTACACACCAAAAGGGTACTGGAAAGGACAGGCGGCTATTAATAAACTGAGCATTGCAGCAAGAGTAAGTTCCGAAGTAGCAAAGAAGTGGCTGTCTAAACAAGCAATATGGCAGATCTATTTACCTGCACCAAGACACATTAATAGACCCTCCTTCATCAACATGAAGCCAAATGATACTCACCAAATAGACCTTTTATACTTACCACATGACACAATCAGAAGAAAGAGGTATAAGTATGCTCTTACTGTAGTGGACGTAGCTTCTAGGTATAAAGATGCAGAGCCCCTTACTGAAAAGAGTGCCACGGCAACTGCAGTTGCTTTGCAAGAAATCTATAGTCAGGGCCCACTAAAATATCCCAGACTTATTCAGTGTGTCTTCAATTTTACGTCTGTTCACTTAAAGTGATATTAGACGATGGAGGCAGAAGGGGGGGGGGGGGGGGGGGGGGGGTGAGAGGGGGCAGCATAATGAGATAAGGGCTTTTAAGTAGAAAAAATACGTGTTGGTATGAATGCACATTAAAAGACTATTCCAAACTATATAAACAGTATGTTGCAAAAAACATGGCAAAGAAATACAAAAATTAACAAAAAACCCGAACAATTGAAAAATACTCTAAAGTTGGAAAACAAACAATTGTGAACTACTTGTAACGGCAGCTGTGAAACAAGCAAAATAAAGATTCCGACGATCATACTTTACAAAAAGAGAATACTAGGATTGCAACAGAGACAAGGCTATCTCACATAATAAACTCTGGATTGGTTAAAACTTCCTGCAGAGACTTATCTTGAAATGATGGTAAAAAACGTTTTTAAACCTTGACATTGATACAGAACATGAACATTGGAAAAATTTTCACCACATATACATTGTATATTTTTGGCAAATTTTGCTCGAAAGGCATTTAATTTCAATCTGTAGATTAGAGAAAAAACTTTTCTAGTACAGGATTTTCGAAAGCCGTACTGAGTACAAAGAATGTTCTCAAGATCCAGAAACGAACAAGTATGCAGGGGATAACCACCCTTTTTCCTTTTTTCTTTTTACATTTTTTCCAGCAAACATTTTGAAGAAAAAGCAAAACCTTCATGAAGGAAAGAGGAATATCAAAAACCAGTTGAATGCTTCTTTTTTGCTCCCTTTTTGGGCAGCTTTGCCCTTTTTCTTAAAATAAATACCACAATGAGAGGGAACCCGAGAAAGAACATTCGAACCCCTAAGAATTAAAAAATGTCCCAAAAAATTTAATTTTCAGTATAAGATTCTGCCTAACGGTCGATGACGATTTACTTAGAGACTGTAATGCAGTTTTAAATCAACACAGAAAAAATTTGCAAACAGTTTTGGGGGGAAAAAAGCAGAAAGTCAAAGCCATAAAAAAACAGTAAGTTCAGCAGTAAAGAGGGAAATGATTTTTGCCGATGTAATAGGACTTTTAAACCCTTTAAAGGGGGAATGAGTCTGCCCTGTTCCTTGTTTTTTAAAAAGGGGCCGTCAGTGTAATCTTAAATAAAAAGATATGTATCTTCAGGTCACTTTTAAAAAGGGCCCTAAAATAAGCTCTTTTTCTTCTTTTTTTAAAGAGGAGGTGATATCAAAATCTGCTTTCTGAAGTTCCCATTTTGGAAAAGGTGCAAAAAGGGTGTGGATTTTTGCCAGTCTTTAGGATTGATCTTGACTCTTAAGAATGGAAAAGTGTAAGTAAATAGTGACAAGAGAAGAGTATTTTAGCTTATTGGGAAACTAAAATTTTGGATCTAATTAAAATTTGATGCAATATTTTTTTCAACGTTGAACTTCTTAAGATTACTTTAAAACGGCAAATTACGATAACCCTCTAGGGTAGTACCCCTATTTTTTTTTGTTCCTAAAGAAGACGCTTTAAAAGGGAACCCCAAAGAACCCGGAAAGCTTTAAAATCAAAGCTTTAAAATTTGTTCAAAAGATTTTTTGGGGGCACTTAAAGAAAAATTCTTCCCCATATGTTTTTTTGAGCGGCCACGATATTGATAAATTTTTAGTACAATGAATCTTGTCCCCATATTTGCTTCCTAATTGCCTTTAATAATTCAGCTTCTTCTTGCCTTGTTCAAAGCATTTTCGTTTTGACAATGCCATGTTAATTTTGAAGTAAGTTGATACCAAAAATTTTTTAAAACCATGGGCTTATAACCCAGAACTTTTCACCCAATTTTAAAAACGGAAGGTAGGGGGATCAGCACCATTTTTTTAAAAGCCAACCGGGTTTTCTTTTCGTAAAAAAAGACCAAACCCCTTTTCCACCATATTTTAAAAATTTTTCCAACTCAAGCTGATATCTTTCTAACTAATTCAAATGTCTTTTAGGTTTTACCTTTTTTTCATTGTTCCCCTTTTTCCACTACAAAGGTCATCAGCTATTGGACAAGAACAACTTATCAGACACATTTTTCAGGATATCATAAAGTAAAATATTAATAAATGGGGCGCAATCACAGAGCCCTGGGGTTTATCCCTTTTGGGGAAATTAATGGGGAGTAAGATTTCAACCTTTGCCGAATGCTTCTTCCTGTGAGAAAATTTCTAAAATAAGAATAATGAAACCTGAAAACCAATACGTTTAATTTATAAAACAATTAGATCCCAAACGGGGTCATAAGCTTTTTTATGTCAAAAAATGGCAAAAAATTTTTGTCTTCGTGCAACTGGTTTTTTTGGGTAGTCAGCTTAACTAAATGGTCATGGTTGTTTTCCTTTTCAAAATTGCTGATTAACGGGACAATTTTATTTTTCTCACAAAAATACACTATCTATTTAAAAAAAATTTTTTCCAAATTTTTCCAGTTGGGGATTTTTAAGTGCAACAGGTCTATAGCTTTTTGCACACTTTTCAATTTTTCTTTTTTTTAGGGGAATAATAATAAATGCTTCCAAATCAAAGGTATTTTACATTCCCCAGCAGCTGAAAAAATTGGTGTATAAAAGAACCCCGTTTTTTTGGGAAATGTTTTTTTGCTTTGATTTGAAATAGCATCTATTCCATGATGTTTTCCTATTATTTAAAGATTTAATTACATCCATAACTTTTGTAAGTTATTGTTTTGTTTTTGAAAAATTTTAATTGGTAAAGGTTTTTTTAAAAAATTTTTTTTTTTTTTCTTCCTTTTTGAAGGGAATTCTGATGGAAAGCATTATCACTCTTGTATTAGCAAACATATCAATGAAAAACTTCTGCCTTGTCGAATCAGGGGCTTTTTTTTTAATAATTAAAAAAACTATTTATACCCTGTTTTTTTAAAATTTTTCCCCCAAAAAAATTTTTCATATCCTTTTAAAAAAAAATCCTTTTTACAAAATTAAAACCAAAAATTATTTACTTGCTCAATAATTTTGTCCAAAATTTTTAATTTTGTAATTTTAAAAAAAGTGAAAACCCTATTTATTTCAAAATTTGTCTTTTTTTTTTAAATTTTAAAATTTTCCTGTTTATTCCAATGGGGGCCCGCTTTTTTTCTTTTATAGAAAAGAACAATGGGATGGAAAATTGCACTTTAAAAAACTTGTTTTTTTGTAAATCTATCATAAAACATGCTATGATACATTCTATACAGCTAGTGTCATAAACTTTTTGAAAAAATTTAAAGAGGTCCCCGTTTGCTTTATTTTAAAAAAAATTTTGGAAATTTTTCTTTTACATTTTCATTATTGGACCTTCCACAAATTTTGATAATTGGTAAATGGCATTTCCCGCGGTCACTTAAGTTTCCCCGCCCGTGCGGAGCGAATAGGAGAATAAAGGGATAATCTATGGCGTAGCTCTTTGAGTTGAAATATTGGAAACCTGAACACTTCCGCATAAAGGAGGTATAAGAAGAATCAACAATTTTTCTAACAATCTCTTTCTCGTAATAATTGGACATTTTCTTTTTCCCCGAAAGGGAATGGCATTTTAAAAACACCCGTATTATCCTTTTTTTTTTTGTATTTGATGATCTACCCCTCTGTATTTTTTTATGTGGACCCTTTTTGGGAGGTAACAGAAACAATATTAACAATCGATCAACTTAATTTTTAAGGCGCAATGAATGAATGTTTTGGGGTATTGCTGGGAAAAGGAGAAGGACATCACTATACTCTACGATTTTTGACATAAATCGCTGTTTTGATTTTACCATCAATGCCAGCCTTTTCAAAAATGGGAGGGTAGAAAAGGTAGGCAGCTTTGGTAAAATTGGGGCATTTACATTGAGGGACGAAAAAAAAATATTTTATCTTCCTTTATGCAAGATGTTGAAGGAGATATGAATGATTTGTATTGATAGATTACAGTTCCATTGCATAAATTTTACAAAAGTGTTCTGCACATAAATACATGAAAGCTACTGTTCCCCCAGCAGTAAGTACAATGTTTTTAGAAAAAAAAAAGACAAATACATCAAGAAAACCAACTACAACAAAAAGAAAATCCAGTAACTATTTTAAAAAATTAGGGAACTATTCTTAAAGGAAAAAAATGCTTATTGATATCAGTACATGTGATACCAAACTTTTAAATAGATCTACTACTCTGTTAGAGTTGACAAATAGCGGTAATAAGATTAAAACATACAGACTAACTGTCATAGCCAAAATGCTAAGTTATTGCAAATAATATTCTTATGGTATTTGTTTAAAACCAGTCACCCAAGACACTGTATCTGTTCTGCCAGGATTTCATATGGTCACCAGCGAAGCGAGGAAGTTGTGGCATTGAGTAGAACTCAGGTAGGTGTGGTGGGGGACGTCTGGTCTTTTTTGGAGTTTTCCAGAAAAGACTCCTCACATGCCTCCCAAGGTTCCTTGCCAAAACGCTGGCCCCTCTCTGTGTAGGATGCAGCCCATCTCTCAGAGATTTGTAGCTAGTGTCCAAGTTAGAGTGCCTGACAAAAGAAATATTGGCAGTATCATACAGATCAGATGATGTCAGTGCATTGAACAGGTCTTTTTTGATGTTTAATGCAGGGTCTTTCAAGGGTGCACTTTGCTCACACGATCTTAATTGTGGGGTGTTTTGTGGCAAAGTTCTTGATGGCTTTTTATAAACAGTTGGCTAGCATCTGCTGCTCTGTCTTCTTCAAATCATTGACTCCGCAGTGAACCACCACGGCGTCCAATGGCCTATCTGCAGTAGAAAGTGTTTTTTCTAAGACAGGACCAATATTTTCTATATTGAAGGTTTGATGAGATCTAGCATCGAAACCATAAGATCTTCCCAGTCTTTTGTCATAAACCTTGTTCATGATGGAGTCATGCAGAATAGCTACATGAGGTAGATCTCTAAGGTTTGTCGAGTCTAGATCTGCAGTCTGTGCTCTGGTTGGCTTTTGTTTGACGTCATGGGTATTTTTCACGTCACTGGTCACACTTGGTTCTTTTTTCTTGCTTTTTTCTTTTGAAGTCTTAATACTCAAGCTAGGCCTACTTGATCTTGGTACATCTTTTGTTGTAACAGATGGACTACTTGCCTGACTAGCTGGTGTGGATTTAGTTACTTCGGCAAAAGTAGGCTTTGGGATAGATGCACTATCTGTCTGTGTCTCTACATTATTCATCGTAACTGATTTAGATCTACTTGTGAGATCAGCAATCAGCTTGCTTTGATCTTGCACAGTTTTTTCCAATTTCAAAATGCGTTCACAAAGTTCAGCAACAATGGTTTTAAGATCCATCACAACACTTACAGGGTCAGTAGAGGATGGAGCTGTAGCAGGGCCAGTGGCTTGTGCAGCACCAGTAGCCTTGACCGTCATGGCGCTGTCTTGCCCACTGGTCGATCCGCTGGTTGTTGTTGCTGAACTGTCCGGATTGCATTCCGATTTTTTGCTGATGGCAGTTGCTTTTTTGGGCGTAGTCGAAAAACAACTGCCTGTGCTCTTTGATCGGGTTGACCTGGTCATTTTGCCTGAGGACTTGCAAATAACTTAGCAGGCGTTATGTTTAGCTGCTAGCTATTTCCGCCATCTTGAATCGTCTTCAACTTATTCAGTGTGATGATGGAAAAGAGTTTAAAGGAGCATTTAATCAGTTGTTACTAAAGCATGGAGTAGCAATAAAAAGAGGTATACCAGGTAACCACAGATCTCAAGCACTGGTTGAAAGTTTTAACAAGCTGTTAGCAGAAAGACTGTTTGTATCAGTACCCCAAAAAATCTGATCCAGGCCACAAAAATACAGAGTGGGTAGAAGATGCTGCAGTTTTGAGGCAATAAACCCTTGGGATAAAAAAGCCACGGGGTTTTTAAAAATTTTGGGGACCCATAAAACATAAAACAATACAGCAGCAACCCAAAAAACCTTCTAAAAAACCCCTAATCCCCTTGGGAAGAAACTGAGATATCTGATGCTCTGGAGAAGTGAACCAGCGAAGTCAAAAGAGAAAATCCCTTTTGGAGCATAGACACTTATGAAAAAAAAAAGTTGTGGAAGGGGTCCTTTTTTATTATTTGTCATTACCTGCCCCAAAAAGGGTTTTGTTAGAGGGAAATGATTTAGGCCACAAAATCTGTCCCGTTCGTAAGGTAGGTACTATTTTCGAAAAAGTGACGTAGGTCCCCTTTAACTTTTTTTTGTTACTACAATTTATGGGACATTTTTGATTTTAATGAGTGGGTTGGACACTCTTTTTAACAATTAGAAATTTTTTTTAGAAACCTCTTTTTTTTGTGCCCCTGATCAATTTTATTTCTACTTGCCTCACCAATCTCAATAAACGGCAGCATGTAAAAACAGGAAAGTGGCATTGTACCCTACATAGTATTGAAAGGGTAAACAATCCTTGTGGTTTAAACCAAATTTTTAGCTGTATATAAATGTTAAAAAAAAATTTAAATTTAAATTTAAATTCTTTTTTCTCAGTGTCCAAATGCGATGAGTGTTGGGAAAAAATATACTCGTTTTGTGTCCTGCGCAAACAGTGTTTTTTTTAACCAAGTGTGTTGATTTTGGTGCAGGGTTTTTAGCAGAGCTTTGGGTTGTCATGATGAAATCTCTACCCTTTAAACAGAGCCTTTTTTAGTTTCATGGGTTTTTGTTTTTCCCCCTGTTTGCCCAAACCCCTTTTTTTTTTTATAAACTGTCTGGCTTTCAACGCTATAATCTTGGCCCTTAACCCCAAAAATTCTTTGTAAGTGCGTTCATTCTCCTTACTTACCAATAACTTTTTTTTTTTATGGAAAACAAGGGGTGTCTTTTGGATAAAACAGGTGTATACCCTGACTCTGATCCCCCGGGTCGTCCTTACAAAGGTTTTGTATATATCTTCTGTGGGGATGTCTAGGATGAAAAAGTTGTGTCTGTGTACAGACCCCTTTCAGCAGGATGTTTAGGTTGAAATAATATACAGAATCCGATCAAAAACTTTTCAGCTCCCCCCCCACTAACCCAAAAGAAAACTGGCTTGTTAGTTTAACCCGCCTTCTTCATTGAGCCTAGACTGTCATGAAATTGCCTGTAGTTTGTGTTGGTTTTGTGTTGCTTTATGGCTTCATTTTCTTTTGGGACTAGTCTGACTCTTTTTTTTGTGTGGGTTTCCATGTTTTTCCCAAAGCAGCTGTTGTTTATGGCTTGAAGTAATCCTTTTTGTGCATCCCTTGCCTTGTTCTAGATTGTGTTCTTTTGATGTTGGTTTATGAAATTGCTCTTGGTCAAACACAAAGTACGATGAACAGCGTAAGAATTAACCCCGTTA
>CM054151.1:11031682-11051996 GCA_028751875.1 Rapana venosa | reverse complement strand
CCCCCTTTCCCTTTTTCCCTCCCCTTCCTTCTTTCCCTCCCTCCTTCCTTCCCTCCTTCCTTCCTTTTTTTTACCCTTTCTTCTTTCCTTTTTTCCCTTTCCCTTCTTTTTCCTTCCCCTTCTCCCCTTTTCTTTTCTCTTTCTTGTTTCCCTGCCTTACTTTTTTCCTTTTTTCCCCCTTCCCTTTTCTTCCTCCCCCTTCTTCCTCCCTTTTTCTTTCCTTTTTTTTCTTCCCCGTTTTCCCTTCCTTTTTCCCTTCCCGCTTCATTCCTTTCCCTTCCTTCCTTCCTTCCGCTTTGATTTGTTGCTTTACAAAATTCAGCGCTATATAAATTCCATACATTATTATTATTATTTTCATCGCTTGCTAACGAGCGCTTTGATTTGTTGCTTTACAAGATTCAGCGCTGTATAAATTCCATACATTATTATTATTATTATTTTCATCGCTTGCTAACGAGCGCTTTGATTTGTTGCTTTACAAGATTCAGCGCTATATAAATTCCATACATTATTATTATTATTATTTTCATCGCTTGCTAACGAGCGCTTTGATTTGTTGCTTTACAAGATTCAGCGCTATATAAATTCCATACATTATTATTATTATTATTTTCATCGCTTGCTAACGAGCGCTTTGATTTGTTGCTTTACAAGATTCAGCGCTATATAAATTCCATACATTATTATTATTATTTTCATCGCTTGCTAACGAGCGCTTTGATTTGTTGCTTTACAAGATTCAGCACTATATGAATTCCATACATTATTATTATTACTTTCATCGCTTGCTAATGAGCGCTTTGATTTGTTGCTTTACAAGATTCAGCGCTATATAAATTCCATACATTATTATTATTATTATTTTTATCGCTTGCTAACGAGCGCTTCGATTTGTTGCTTTACAAGATTCAGCTCTATATAAATTCCATACATTATTATTATTATTATTTTCATCGCTTGCTAACGAGCGCTTTGATTTGTTGCTTTACAAGATTCAGCGCTATATAAATTCCATACATCATTATTATTATTATTATAACATCCCATCCCCGGAACGCTCTGTGTGTGCGACAGCTACATGCCGGAGGTGCTGGCAGACCCCGGCATGGGGTCAGTGGTGCAGCTGCTGGTCGTGATGATCTGCTCCCAGAACTACATCCGCAACCCCTACCTGCTGGCCAAGCTGGTGGAGGTCATCTTCGTCATGCAGCCCATGGTGCAGCCCCGCGCCCACAAGATCAGCCAGGCCCTCCTCACCCACGAGCTGGCCCTGGCCTTCCTCACCCCGGCCCTCATGCAGTTCTACGTAGGTCAGTACCTTTTGGGGGATGCTGAGGGTCAGAGTTAGGCTGTAGGTGTGGTGGGTGTTAGAATTCCAGCCATAACGAACGACAAGAGTCCACTTTTGTCACTAGATTAATTTATTCAGTCACAATAACAGTAGATAATCCATTTATGCAGAACACAAGAGGAAGAAGAAAACAAAAACAAAAACAGCAGTTACTGTCAAGACGACTTGGCTATCACAAAGTGCACACCATATATACGTCATAAAAAAATAATCAAAACTAGGGACGTAACATTAATTTTGACATAAGCTGTTCGATTACATTCAACACCCCCACTTAATCGATACAACTTAAAGTCACAAATTTGTCTTCACTATCAACATTTAGTTCTTGCATAGTTTCAGCAATTAAAAAGGGCCCATAGTATGTCACACCCTATCCAATCATTGTCTTTATTTAACCAAACGAAAAGATCTGAATTTCAACAACTGAGTTTTCAATGATGGTTTGGTCTTTTATATCAGCAATCATGTTTTCAGTTGGAAATACTTGAGAACGACTTTGCCACGCTTGCCCCTCATTTTGATGAAATGGTATTTAATGTCAATTGTGCTTGATCTTTGCCTATTCGCTGGGTTGTTGGCAAGAACAATGGCCCCTTGGTTGTCTTCATTAGATTAAAGACCCTTGACCTTGACCTTGGTTAATACCATGTCCTTCAGAAACTGTTTTCGGGTTTACAAATTTCTTGTATGTAATGCTATAAGCAATATATTCAGCTTCGCAAGTAGACAATGCAAAAACAGGTTGCTTCTTCGATTTCCAAGAAATCGGTGGGACCGTTTTCATTCAGGGAGAAAAAATTACCCTGAAGTACTGCGCAATCATCGCATTAGACCCCACAATCCGCATCACTATATCCTATGAGTTTTAATCCTGTGGTACTTTTCTTGTAACACAACTCATAGTCTATTGTGCCTTTGAGATATCGCAACACATGCTTGGCTGCGACCCAGTGCCTTGAGGGATTAGAGAGATGCTGAGATACATGGTAATCACCCAGCAGATATTGGCCTTGTTGAAATCATGACATAGATCAGGCACCCTACAATTTCACGATATTTGCGGTGATCAACAGGTTCAGTGTTTTTGTACTCCATCTTCTGTTCTGATGGGGGTACCCCTAGGTTTACTTCAGACATGTCATTTCTTTAAAGCAGTTTTTGAATGTAACCCCTTTTGGTGCTCCTAACACATCCATCCTTTTGCTCAAAATCAATGCCTAGGAAATACGACAACTTTCCCATGTCTTTCATTTTGAACCTATCGGAGAAACATTTTCTTCGTTTGCCAAGAGGTATTATTGTTTGCACCAACAATAATATCATCAACCCACAAAAGAATGACAGTCATGCATCGTCTGTCTGTTTTGTGTTACACACAATTATAAGGGGACTTTGAATGAACTCATTTCAGCCGGGGAAATTTGGGCAGCAAATGGTTCCAATTCCTCCCTGATTGGATTTTTTTAATTTGTACAAAAGTTTTTCACCTTTTTGACCTTTGATTTCAAAAACCCTTCAGGTTGACCCATGTAAATTTCACATATCAATGTCAGCATTGAGGTAAGCAGTTTTGACATCCATCTGATGTAAATCAAATCGTTTTCAGCCGCAATTTTGCAATCAGAGTAGTACTGAAGTCATATTAGCAGTAGGTGCAAAGTTTCGGTTTATAATAAAACACCTTCTTTCTGACTGAAACCTTTTGCGACATATCTAGCTTTGTGGGAAATTTGAACCAGTCGCCACTCTCTTTGATTGTGAAAAACCATTTTTCCCCCCCTTGTTTGCCTACCCTCCGGAAGGAGCCATCAGAGTGTAAGTGTTTTTTCCTTCAAAGAGTTAATTTCATCTTCCATTGCCTGTTTCCAGCAATGAGAATCCTCTGAGCCCACTGCTTCCTGTATAATTTTTTGGGAAAACGAGGACATCTTTTTTAACAATAATCCATGTTTGTCTTAACTTGTCTCATCATCATCAAACTGCGTTTCATAATCTTCAAGTGGTTAGGGGGTTTTCTCTGCCTTCTCGGATACCTGTGCCCTTGATTTTCTTTAACCAAGGTTCATTTTTAGGCATTATTACATAGTGTATTTCTGTGACCTTGACCTACAGTACACTCTGACTGCTCTTCAGGTATGGGTTGACTGACAGAAGGAGGTCTTCATCATCATCACCCAAAACCACCATAATCAAAAGAGTTCTCTGTTGTGTACCCTGGTCTTTCACATCAACTATGTCTGGCTTATCTGACACAAAATGCCCCAACACGACATTTCATCACTTTGCCACTTTCAGGGTAATACACAAGGTATGCAGGCTGAAAACTATCATATCCTACAAAGATCCTTTAGCGCATCGTGAATAAAGTTTTGCGCTTGAGCTGGGAATATGCATAGCACTCTGTTCCAAAAAATTCTCTGTTTGGATTTTTGGGTTTTTTCAAACCAGTAAAACCCTTTGATATGGAGTTTGATTTTTATCCTGGCATTGTAACATCGGTTTACGATTGTATCACAGCAGTGTGAACAGCATATGGCCAATCTTTTTTGGGAAAGGTTCTTTTGAATCAGCATGCATCTTCCATCTAAAAAATAGTGCGCCATTTCCTCTCAGCTGCCCGTTTTGGTGTGGGGGGAGTAAGGAGCTGAGGTTTCATGCCTTATCTGATTTTTCCTGAGGATTTCATTTAAAAACTCCCTTGAGGTAAACTCAGAACCATTATCAGATTTTAATGGTTTTTACCTTGCCAAAAGGTTTGCAGAATCGCCAAAAAACTTTTCTGTGGCTTTGATCGTTTCACTTTTGCATGTCATGAAATACACAAATGACGCATCAGAATAATCATTCTGTGAATGTAAATGGCAAAATTGAAACCTTCATGGGATGTGGTGTGACCGGTCCAGAAAGGGATCATTTGTGCACTAACTTTAGAGGACAAGTTGCACGAGTGCGTGTTTTTTTTTACTGATTTTGTTTGTCTTTTTTGCCCATTACACTGTTTCACAATCTGCTTACCTTTGTCTGTAATTTTCATGCCATCAACAACACCTTCTAGCCTCAATCAAAATCAGAAAATTACAGTGACTAGAATTTTATGCCAGACATTCAAATCCTGTGTTTTAAACTAACATTATCAACTTTACATTCCTCTGAGACAGTCTTGAGGTAAAACAATCTACCTTGTTTTTCGATTTTAAATTTGGCTTCACTTCATACACAAGGGTTTCTGTTTCAGGTTCAAATATCACACTCGCACCTTTGTTTGTCGCTGCCTGAACAGAGAATATGTTCTGTGGAAAAGTTGTCATTCAATGCATCATTCAGGTAAGACTGACTAGATTTCACTGATATCTTGACTGTTACATGTTGCGGTAAACCCCTTGCTCTGCTAGATTGTTTTTGCTTCACCCATTCGCAAGTTCGATGAAATGGTCTTTGGTTTGAAAGAATTTTCAAACGAGGTGATACAAAGTCTTGTCATTGAGTAGATGGCTTGTAGCATCACAATCAACTAGGAACTTTTGTATGGTTTCTTATCTCCTGTCTGCTCCCTTCGTTCTCTTGAAGATAAAAGAATGTTTGGATTGGATTAGTGGAGTCAGGATTGTCGCTAAAAGTGTTGACTCCCTCCTTTACCCTTTACCGCTAGTCTTGCTTTTACGACGGCAAGTTTGGTTTAGTGTGTGATGCATTTTTGCAAGGATACACCACATTTTCTTCTTCTTGCAATCACGTTGAAGATGTCCGTAAAATTCCACATTTGAAGCATTGACGTAATTCACGATTGCTGTCAAACGATTTGTGCTTCTTTTTTAGAAGTGAATCTTACCCATTTGGGTGCTGACATCGAGACTTCTCCGTTCCTCAAAGCTGCGGAGGAAACTTTAAAAATTTTCTGAAGTCATGTTTCTTTGGGGGTGAGTGACAACAGTGACAAATGACTGGAACGATTTGGTAACCCCTTCAGAACCATCGCTATTAACAAACTATCACTCACTGTCTCTCCGCAATTCTCAGGGCGATTGCAGCTGCTTCTGCCGGAAAGATTTTAATCTGTCACTGTCTCTGATGGTTTCATCTGAGGCTTGTCAGTTCGGTGTTAAAAAAACTGATAATTCTGGTTGTAGGAACCTGCATAATGTTGCCGAAGATTTTTTCAGAGCTTTTCGTCCCATCATCTGCTGCATCAAAGCATTACAAGTGACAAACTCTTGTCGTCTATGAGCTGAACAAGTTCAGCAAAAGCTTCTTCATTTTTATCTACATCAATTTCTTCACATCGTCTGCCAGGATCACATCTTTTAGCTTTCGAAGTTCATTATAAGCTAAGAAATTTTACCTCCCAGTGACATAATGTCTCTCGTCGCCGTCGAAAAAAAAAAGTTTGCCTCGTTGTTACTGGGCCCATAACCTTTAGAATTCCAGCCATAACGAACGACAGAGTCCACTTTTGTCACTAGATTAATTTATTCAGTCACAATAACAGTAGATAATCCATTTATGCAGAACACAAGAGGAAGAAGAAAACAAAAGCAAAAACAGCAGTTACTGTCAAGACGACTTGGCTATCACAAAGTGCACACCATATATACGTCATAAAAAAATAATCAAAACTATGACGTAACATTAATCTGACATAAGCTGTTCGATTACATTCAACAGTGGGGAAGGTTTTTGGCTGAATAGTAGTAGGTATGATCCGTCAAGTCTCGTAAGACTGTGGAGTTGCGCTCTAGGTGTTCGGGTACTCCAGAGGGCAAAGCCTGGGTAAGTAAGTATGGAGGGCGAGCTGTTACCCATGCAGCATGCACACAGGTGTCGTGTTTTTAGACACCATCCCGGAGGTCGGTTGGATCTTAAGACATTCTGGCAACTCCTGTGATGGTAATAGAACATGTGTATCGGCATTTAGATCTCGTGGACCATTCCAGTGTCATCGGTTGCTGCATGGGTAACAGCTTGCTGAATGGTTTTGAACAAAATTCATTGGTCTCCTCGCCCCTGTTAATGGTAGGGGCTCCACGCAATGCCTCCAGGGCTCATCATCTTTCTCTGTTGAGTTCTGCAATCTCCCATAGCCCTCCCAGGACCACTGATTCTCAGTGATGTTGGTAAGTGGGATGTTGGTGGTCTGCTTCATTTCCTTCTGCCTTTAACCTTACCTTGGAGAAAACTGTTGTCGTCGGAGTTGTCTGTGTGTTTCTGTTTTGCATGACATCTATCTCATTTTGCGCTAATTTCAGCCAAAAATTTGTTTGTCTTGTGCTGAGAGTTCACAAGAATGCTTTCATTTGAACCTAAACCCCTAAGATGAGATGTAGTTTTCAAATGACCGACGTTTTTTTTGGGGTCCATTTTTTCCTGGGTCCTGACATAAGATTTGGAGGTTGTTTGTTGCTCCTATAGAGAAACGTTTTTAGTACTAAAAAATGGGGGCAGGGGGGGGGCTTTCTTTTCTTGAAGATTTAAAAATACTGAAAATGGTGCTGACTTCTTTGATTGTTCCAAAGAAAAAGGTTGTGGAGATTTATCATTCTGCCCTGTGTTTTGCAGTGTGGAGACGAAAGGATAAGGGAGTTTACGACAGTTCACCATTCGTCCCCTGGCCATATCTTTAAGTCCATGTGGGCCACCCCAAAAAAATCAGGCCAACTTCTACAGGGGGGAGTCGTCACCCCTCTTCTTCCTTTAGTTTACAGTGACAGTATGTGTGTGTGAGAGAGAGAGAGATTGTGTGTGTGTGTGTGCACATCAGTGTTTGGATTTGTCGTATAGGGGAGGTTTACAGGGTTGCAAGTGTTTTGTTTGCGAGGGTGTGGAGTTGAGGGGGGAAATGACACAAAAATTTAAATTTGTTTTCCTTCAAACTTTCTTCATTTGTTTTACTGCTCATTTGAAGCATGTAACTGCGTAGCAATATTTTTTATCAGTTTGAATCTCGCACACACAGTAGATTTCACTCCACTTCATCAGTAACTGGTAAGAAAGAATGACAAGATGAAAAACATGTGCTTTTATAATATTTTGGCATGAACAGCGGTCTTTAAAGACAGAATGTGTTCGCCTTAATGATGAGAGTTTTTAAAAAAAACTGCTTATGCCACAATCTCATTAGTGATGAACTCCAGAGCTTGAGATGAAGAAAAAGACTCACGGGCTGGCATTAATGATTTTGTGTGTGTGTGTGCGCGCGCACATGCGTGTATGTGTGCGCATGGGTGTGTATGTGTGTGCACGCGCGTGAATGTGTATGTGCATGCCTGCGTACGTGCGTGCATGCCTGCATACGTGCGTGCCTGTGTATATGTGCAGCAATGGCAAGCAGTTCACCCGCTTTGTGAACATGCTGATCAACGACATGACCTTCCTGCTGGACGAGAGTCTGGACAGCCTGAAGAGGATCCACGAGGTGCAGGACCTCATGGACAGGCCCTCAGAATGGGCCGCCCTCTCCAGGGTCAGTCAGTCAGTCAGTCAAACAGTCAGTCAGTCCTACAGGCCCAGCTCTGCACACAGGAGTCAGTGGCCTTGGGTTGGGGGGGGGGCAGAAGCAGACTTGATGAAGGCTGCTCAGATTCATTTAACGTCTTTTCATAAGTTTTTTTTTTGGGGGGGGGGGGGGTTGCAGATAATGAAAGCTGTTCAAATTTTACTTTAAACTTTTCACTTTTGTGTGGGGGGTTTTAGCTTAAACTTGATGAAGGGTGTTCAGATTCATTTAACGTCTTTTCAAAGTTTGTGGTTTTGGGGGATGTGGGTAATGCAGACTCAATGAAGGTTGTTCAATTTCCCTTAAATCTTTTTTCCAAAATTTGGGGGTGGGGGGGGGGGGGAAAAATTTTTAAATTTTTAAATTATTACATTTTTTTGGTTTTGGGGGGTTGGGGAGATCTGAAGGTTTTTAAAAAACTTAAATTTTTCAAATTTTTTTTTTGGGGGGGGGGGGGGGGGGGGGGGGGGCCCCCTTTTTGGGGGGGGGGGGGGGGGGGGGGGGGGGGGGGGGGGCGGGGGGGGGAAAAAAAAATTTTTTTTTTTTCCCGGGGGGGAAGGGGGGATGAGGAGATAAAAAAAGGTGTTTAAATTCCCTTTCGTCTTTTCACAAGTTTGTGATATGGGGGGGGGAACCAGAAAAATTTCAAAATTCCCCTTTAATTTTTAAATTTGGGTTTTTGGGGGGGTGAGCAGATCAATGAAGGTTTTTAAAATTTCACTTAACGTCTTTTCACAATTTTTTGTGTTTTTAAACGGGGGTTATAGGACTCATGAAGGCTGTTAAAAATTCATTTAAAGTCTTTTCAAAATTTTGTGACGGGGGGGGGGGGGTTGCGATAAATGAAAGTGTTCAAATTCAATTAATTCTTTTCAAAAAAGTTGTGATATTGTAGGGGGGGGTGGGCTAAATTTAAAGGTGTTCAAATTCACTTAAATTTTTTCAAAATTTTTTGTATTGGGGGGGTGGAGAAAGGATAATGAAGCTTTTAAAATTCACTTAACTTTTTTCCCAAAAGTTTGTGATTTGTCATGAAGCTGTTCAAATTCACTTAACATTTTTTCAAACAATTTTTAAAATTATTTTTGGGGGGGGGCAACAAAGAATGCTTTTTTCTTTTTCACAAGGGATTGTAAAGCTATGAAGAAAATTCACTTTATTTTCAAAGGGATATTGTAATTTTTGGGCAAATTATTATCATCTTTTTTATTTCAAACCATTTAAGGGGGTAGGGGAGAAAGTTTTTGGTAGCTTTTATCAAGGGAATTGTAAAGCTTGCAAGGGAAAGTATTCTGTACTTTTGTTTTCAGGGATTGTAAAGGTATGTAAGAAAGTATTCTGGTGGCTTTTGATAATGGGCATTTTTAAAGCTATGCAAGAAAGAAATTCCATTTAGTTTTTGATAAAAGGGAATTGTAAAGCTCTATGTAACTAATATTGGGGTTATGGGACTTTTAAAAAACAGTGGTTTTTCTATCATGGAAGAAAGTGGGTCAGTGGGTTTCGTTGCTGTGGTTACGGACCAGCTGCCCAAAACGCCAGCTGTCGATGGTTACGAGGTTTAGTCCGATCCTACCTGACTCTGGCAGGGGAGACAGTGGACATGTTCCAATCCCTGAAAAAAAAAATCAAGAAAACCCTTTCCGTCTGAGGTCGTCGCCTGACAGTAGAAAGGGTCTGTCACTAAAATTTTTTATATGAAGTGCTTTATTTTGGGTTTTGTAAGGGAGGGGGGGGCAGCTGTGCTAGTATTTTTTTTAAGTTATCATGAAATGCCTTTTTTTTTTTTTTCTTCAGAAAAAAAAAAACGGATTTGGTGTTTTTTCCCTGTTATCATAAAAGGTTTTACTTTTTTTTTTTTTTTTGGAAAATTCAGTGTCTTTCTTTCATTTAAATTGTGAAATATCTTTTTTTTTCCTCAAGGGAAAAAAAGATGTTTTGTTTCAAATTTTTTCCCGTTTTTTCCTTCTTTTTTTTTTTAAAAGAAAGCCAGTGTGTATCTTTTTTTTAAAAGCTTACTTTTTTTTTTTCAAAAAAAAAAGTGTTTTTTTTCCCTTTATTCCTGAAATCCTTTTCTTTTTTTTTTAAGGTGAAAAAAACAGATGTGCTTCATTCCAATTTATCTGGGACCCTTTTTTTTTTTTTTTGAAAAAAGAAAAACAAAATGCCCTTTTTGTTTCGTTTCTTAAATGCCTCCTTTTTTTTTAAAGGGAAAAAAAAACCAAAAACAAATTTTTCTTTTCCAATTAAAACCACGAAACGCTTTTTTTTGTTTTTTGAAGAAAAACGGTGAGAGAGAAAGAAAAAAAAAACCCCAGATGTACCCCCGTATTCTTCCCATCTTTCTCCCCCCCAAATCAAACCATCCCCAGGGGGATGCCGGGGGGGCCTATCGTATAAACAGCATCCCACATTCGGGAAAAAATCTGGGGGCTTAGAAATTTTTCTTTTTTATCCCTTTCTTTGTTTTGCTTGTTCTTTTTCTTTCCCGTCACCCCCCCTTTTGTCTTTTTCTGCCTTCTTGGTCCATTTCCGCCCTTTTTTTTTTCCCGAAAAAAAACTTAAAAAGGTAATATTTCTCTTGTGCCGAAATCGGATGCGCGGGCCTGCTTGTAGGCGCCCAACGGCAGCGTGACGCATTTTCCTCTTTAAAAGAAAACATAGTTGCTTTGAGCGTTTGAAAGAAAAAATCAAAACCGCACCGTGACTAAAAAAAGGGTAAAAGGGGTTTTCCCAAAAAACTTAAGGTCGTGGGGAGGGGCGTCAGAGGACCTCCCCCTTTCTTAGGGCCAAATTGAGGCGGGCCCTTCCCTTTTCCCCGTGCTTTACCTTCCTGACCCTTTGGAGGGCGGTACCCCTTTACAGTGGTGAAGGGGGAACTGCCCCCTGAAGCCAAGGCGCGAAACGGGGCACCCTCCCCCTTGGTAACCACCCAAAAGCTCGCGCTGTTTTAAATTGGTGGGGGAAAGCGGTGTTCCGCCACTGAGCTATCCATGTGAAACCCCCAAAAAAGGGGGGGAGGGGGGGGGGAGGGGGGAAGGGGGTTTCCTTTTTTCCCCCACCCCTGGGGGGGGGGGGGCATGGGGAAAAGGGGGGGGGGGGGGGGGGTTTTATTTTCGGGGTTTGGGGGGGGCTTGGTTTTTTGGTTTTTGGGCGGGGGGGGGGGTTTTTTTGGGGGGGGGGGGAAAAGGAAATTTTTGGGGGGGGGGGGGGGCGGGTGTTGGGTGGGTTTGGCGGGCGTGGAGGGGTTGGTGGGCCCGAGTGGTTGGGGTGGGAGGGGATCCGGGGGAGGGGGGGGTGGGGGGGTTTGGGGGGTGGGGGGGTGGGTCGGGTGGGGCGTTGGGGGCGGGGTTTCGGGTATACTGCGGGAAGGGGGCAGGAGGTGGGGATAGGGGGGGCTGCTGAAGGGGCGGGCCCCTTGGACCAGCTCGGACTGTTGGATGGGGGAGGTGTGGGGGTGGGTGGGGCGGGGTGGGGGAGGGGGGTAACGGGGGTTGGTGGCTAGTAGTGTGGGGTGACAAAAAAGGACCGGGGGGGGGGGGAGTCGGTGGGCGGTGCGCGGGGGGCGGGGCGGGGGGGGGGCGGGAAAGGGTGGGAGGGGGGGGGGGAGAGGTGGCAAGGGCGGGAAAGGCGTGGGCCCGGTGGGGGGGGGGTGGGAGGGGGGTAGTGGGGGGGATGGGGAGGGGGGGGGGGGGGGAGGGTGAGGTGGGGGGGGGGAGGAGGGGGGGGGGGGGAGGTGGGGGGGGGGGGAGGGATGTGTGGGGGGGGGGGGGGTGGGGGGGGGGGGAGGGGGGGGGGGGGGGGTGGGGGGGGGGGGTGGGGGGGGAGGAGGAGGGGGGTGGGGGTGGGGCGAGGGGGTGGGGGGGTTGTGGGGAGGGGTGGTTTTGGGGGGTGGGGGGGGGAGGGGGGGGGGGGGGTGTGAGTGTGGGGTGGGGTGAATTTTGTTGTTGGGTTTTGGTGATTTGAGGGGGTGGGTGTGGGGGGGGGGGGGGGGGGGGTGCGGGGGGGGAGGGGGGGGGGGGTTGGGGGGGGGGGGGGGGGGGGTGGGGGGGGGGGGGGGTTTGGGGGGGGGGGGGGGGGGGGGGGGGGGGGGTGGGGGGGGGGGGGGGGGGGGGGGGGGGGGGGGGGGGGGGGGTTTGGGGGGGGGGGGGGGGGGGGTGGGAAGGGGGGTGGGGGGGGGAAGGCAGCGCGTAATAGCCCCGGACGGGGAGAGTTGTCCCTGGCAAAATTTGAAAAAACCCCTTGATAGGGAAAGGATGTTGCGACCAAAAAAAAAAAGAAGGGGGGTGGCGTGCTCTTGTGGCGAGTGCTCTCCCGGGAGAGAGCGAATTTCACGCAGGGATCGTGATTAAGTTGTATAAATATAAAAAGGGGACTAGGCTGTAAAGTGGAATTCATGAGTGGGAAAGCCAGGGTCATACGCTCACTTTGGTGGGCCCCAGGGGGGAGTACAAAATAGGGGCTCCAGTTGGGAATGTTCGGTGTGTTTTTTTTTAGTTCCGGCGAGGGGTAGTTAAATTTTCGTCAAATGGGAAGAAGGGCAAGGCTGGGAATCAAACGCAACCTCATGGCTTTCTTTGTGGCAGGCGATGTTTAACTCTGCCTAATATAATAGGTTGGTTTATATAGCGCTGGGTTTCTTTCTTAGTTTAGATAATTTGTAACTCTTTGTACGGTTCTAAAAAATGGAAAGAGAGGAAATTATAACTGTTATTTGAGTGGACATTGATTCAATTCATTTGTTTTCGATTCTCTTTGTTAGTAATTGTTCCCTTAGGTTGGGGGGTGGTATTTTTTAAATTTTTTGACAAAAATTGATGTTTGTCTTTGCTAATATGTTTTTGGTTTTGGGTGGGTTTTTTTCTTGTTTTGTTTTGGGGTTTTTTTGTGTGTGTTTTAGGGGGTGAGGGGGGATTGTTAGGAAAGGATGGGTGAGGGAAAAAAAATTTTTGATTGGTATGGGGATTGGACAGCCATTAAAAGGGTTATGGGTTAAAAGGGGTATGTGCCAAGAAGTGTATGGAATAGATGTGTAATGCAGATGTAGAAGGTGGAAGTTATAGGGGGAGGCAGTAACGAGAAAATCATAGATACTTTTGTATGGCAGCCATTCAATAGTGTCTGATTTAATTTGAATTTTTATTTTTAATTGGAGGTAATGGCAATTTTGTCAGTATGAAGCTTGTTTTTTTAAATTTTTTTCATTGTAAAATTTTTTTTGAGAAATAGTTTTCCAATTTGATTTTTTAAAAAAGTGGTATTGTTCAATATCGATTATTTTTAAAAGGAAGAACAATGTTATTCTATCCCCTTGGAAGGGGTTTGTCAATTTCTTCTTTCCAGGGCCCTTGGCCCTTTTAAAGGGGACAGGTTTTAACGGGTGCGCAAATTTTCTCATTTCACACCCGGTTTTACTAAATCCAAATTTCACTATAGGGTTAAGGGACAAATCAAGGAATGCCCAGACCTCGGTTCTTTTGGGCAATTTTCAACCATCTCCCCTTCCTTTCTTATATACTTTTGGGCGGGAACTGCTCATGGATTGCCTTTAAATGGGGGGTTTGGGTTTTGTTTTAAATGGAAAAAATTACGTTTCTTGGGGTTTCGATTTCCCTGATATCAAGGCTGGACAAGGGAATGGGATACTCAGAACATCCAGGGGGTTTGAGGTGTACAAAGCAAGTGGGTTGGTGAATTCCGGGAGAGGTTCGGTGAGCAGGGTTTTTTTTGAGCTTTGGCTTGGGAAAAGGTTTTTTATTTTTTAAATTTTTGAAGGGTTGGCTTTGATTTTAAATTTTCCCATGTTGCGGCTCCTTGTTTTGGAGGTCGGGGGGTTTGTTTTTTTTAGAATTTGATTTGAAACTTTGGGAAAAGGGGGGAAAAAGGTTTTTTTTGTTTTTTTTGTTTTTGGGGGAAAAAAAGGGGGGGGTTTTTAAAGAAGGGGAAATCCTTTTTTTTGGGGGGGGAATTAAAAACCTTTTTTTTGGGTTCCGGTTTTTTCAATTTAAAAAAAAATTATGGAATTTTATAGTGCAAATCTTGTATTAGCAACCATTCAAAGCTTGTTTTTTTTAATTTTTTTTTTGAGGATAAGGAATATCATCATGTGCTTTTTTTTTTTTTTCATCATTCCCCGTGTGTATGCGGTTTGTAAATTTTGTCTTGTTCCACCGGACAAAATGGCCTACTTTTCGAAAGCGGAAGGATTTAACGTGTGCGCAAGATGTTTCCCATGTGTTGCCCCACGGGGCCTCGGTTTTAGTCTCATCCGAAGACTTTGACTTCAGTTTGATTTTTCTGTTTTTCAAAGAACTAAAAGGAAATTTTGGGCAAAGAGCGCGGGATGAGGAGGAGGTAGCAGATAAGAAAAAAGTGGTGAGGGACGAAGAGAATCAACCCACGGGTGTTATGTGGGGAAAGGTCTTAACCACCTGTACTTCGTTAAAGGAGTGTAAGGCGCTGTAAGGCCATCGGAGCCGTTAAGTGTCTTGGGTTTTTTTTGTTTTGAGGAGTTCATTGTGGTTTTAGCGTTCCACGCAAGGAGCTGTGCGATGCAAATTGCCCATCCAGGTGACACGACCCGGACGGGTTAATGGGAAAGTCCGGAGCGCGGTGGGATCGTGACACGGCGGAAGTGGGGGTATGGTGATATTCCGAGGTTAAGGTGAGCAGGGTGGGTGGGGCTGTGGAGGGGGGGGAAAGGTGGTTGTTTAGCGGGGGGGTGGGTGGCGAGAATTGGTTGGTTTTTAAAGGTGGAATGGTGGGGTTATGAGATTTTTTTGGGTTTTTTCGAAAGATGTTGGCAAAACTCGTGGAAGGGGGCTGGGTAAGAGTGTTTTGGGTGGTTGTTTGATTGGTGTTTGTGTTTTTGAGGTTTTTGTTGTTGAATAGGTGTTTTTGGGGGGAGTGTGGGATGATTTTGGTAGGAGTGATGTTGGTTACACTAAAAGGTTGTTTTGGGTTGGGTTTTGGTTTTTTGTGTTTGTGATGGGGTGGTTTCGATATTGTAGTGTTTGACCCTTTAAGTGAAATTTTGGTCTTGTGTGGTTGGGGTTGTTCTGAGGGAAAGTGTTGGTTGTCTATGAATGTGGGTTTTGTGTGTTTAGAGGTTTGAAAGGTTTATTTTTTTTTTTTGGGGGATGGGAAAGCGGTGTTTTAATCGTGTCTGGGGTAAGGGTTTTGTTAATTTGGATCTGTCGAGGAATTGGCACTTTGAAGGGACAGGATTAAGGGGCGAAGAGTTGCGTGGGCCCAGGGGGTAGTTCTGAGGATTGTGGCATGGTAGGTTGTGTCAAGTAAGTGATGTTAGGGGGGAGATGTATAGGGGGGTGGAAGTTGTGCATTTGGTTTTAACATTCCAGTTGGGTTTGTTGTTTTTTTTTGGAGGGGGAAGAGGGCGGTGTGGTTGGGGGGTTAAAAAGGGGAAAGGGGTTTTTGATCTGGCTATTGTGGAAAAAATTTTTTGGGAAAAAAAAAGGAGGGGGGGCTTGTTTTTTTTTTGGGGGGGGTTGGGGGGGGGGAGGGGGGGGGGGGGGGGGTGAGTGGGGGTTTTTGTTGTTGATTCAATTTTTAGTCTGTTTCACACTTTTGTGATATTAGACGGAGTGTGGGTTTTTTTTTTTGGTGCTTTTGTGGTGTGTTTTTTAAGTGTGTGTGTGTGTGTAAAAAATAGGTTTGGGTTTTTGGTTTTTTTTTTTTGGGGGGTTTTGGGGGGGGGGTAGTATGTATTTTTGTTGTCGTGCCCGAGAGACCTCCAAAACAGCAGAGGTGGCAGCTGCTGTTTCGGAAACTGGGCGAATTTGATTATAGTGGAGATGCCCTTGCCCCCCAGTACATCCCACTCTCTGGGCCAAGTGGGCTAAGGACAGTCAGCGGGGAAAGATGTTCTAAAGGCGCACCCCGGGCGGTAATTATAAGGACTTTTAAGTAATCCTTAAAGTAAGGGTTCATAAGGGGTCAAAAAGAAAAAAGGGGGGAATTTTTTTTTTTTTTTTTTTTTTTTTTTTTTTTTTTTTTTTTTTTTTTTTTTTTTTTTTTTTTTTTTTTTTTTTTTTTTTTTTTTTTTTTTTTTTTGGGGGGGGGGGGGGGGGGGGGGGGGGGGGGGGGGGGGGGGGGGGGGGGGGGGGGGGGGGGGGGGGGGGGGGGGGGGGGGGGGGAAAAGGGGGGGGAGAAGGGGGTTCTTTGATCGAAGGAGATTTGCTTTTTTAACAGTTGTTTGCCCCCAATCCATATGGTGGGTTTTTGCTGCATGAGGAATTCTCAGTTTTTTCTTTTACTTTTCAGAAATTATGATATATGCAAATCTTTTGTGGAAACAAAGTCTTGGTAACAAAAGTTGTTATTTTTGTGTGTTTGTTCTTGAATTGATTGTTTTGTTAAATTTTTTTTAATGTTTTTTAGTTGTATGTTATTTAAGGTGTTATACTTTCACACCAAAATCAGTGTTTGCATCATTTCCATCTGGTTTGAGTTGAATGTTATGGTTTACTTACTTCAAACAGGTTAGTTTTGAGGATTTAGGTGTTGGGTTTTTGTTGCTTTTGAGATTTTTGGGTGTTGGTTTTATCTGATATTGTATGTCGTTTATGAATATTCTCTTAATGCATTGAAATTCTCCAGGTTTCCTGTGTGGCATATGGCATTGATACAAGAATGACAAAGTGTTGGTTTTAAGTCTTGAAATAATCTGTATATCTTTGTCTAGTTTTAATCAGACAGCTCTGAATAGCATTTATTTATTTTTCTTTTTTATTGAGGATAATGGAATATAGCCACTGCTTGTGCTTTTTTACATCCAGTCCCTGTGTATTATGCGGTTTTGTAATTTTGTCATCTGTTCCACCGGCACACAATGGCCTACTCTTTCGAAAGCGGAACAGGATTTTAATGTGTGCGCAAGATGTTCTGCGTGCGTTCGCACACTGGGCCTCGGTTTAGTCTCTCGAAGGACTTGTGTACATTCATTGCATTGTGGCTTGCTGTCATAGACAGTACAGTAGATGGTCAGTTATGGGTAGTATTTTTTTTTTTTTTTTTTTTTTTTTTTTTTTTTTGGGGGGGGGGGGGGGGGGGGGGGGGGTTATTTTTAAATTTTAAGGGATTTCTTTTCTAATAAACTTAAACTTTGGTTAAATAAGTAAAAAAATAGAGAAAGACCCACCCAACTGACATTTTTCGCTGCTAGACCTAGCCTAGCCTGTACAATTGGAAAAAAAAATTTTTTTTCCTAAGTGGGGGTGTGTAAGTTTGCGTGGTTCTGTGTGACAAATATCCATTGTTTTTAAAACATTCCGTAAGGTAATTTCCCCGGGTTCTTCAGACCATTAAAAGTCCTTAGATAGACATAACGGCCTGTGATGAAGGGGGAAAATTTTAAAAACCCCTTTGTAAATAGATTGGTGGGGAAAAGTGCGTTAAAAATTTAAAGGGGACGGAAAAAGCTTGTGTTTTTCTTTATAAAGAAATTAATTAATAAATTAATTAAGAAAGTGTTTGATAGCTCAAAGAATTTTTATTTGTCTCCAAACCCATTACTTTTAAATTTCCGAGAATTTTTCCAAACCCCCTTCACCTTTCCTAAGACTTGGTTTTGTTTTTTTGGTTTGTTTTTGTCGAAAATTCTCTTTGCTACCGGGCGCAGGTGACAGTTGTGTTTTTTTAAAAATTAAAAAAGAAGTGTTTCGACAATTTTAGATATTTTGTTTTATAATCTTAATTTTTTTTAAACTAAATTGTTTTTGCTTGGCCATACTGGGAAGGAGGGCAGGGTGACAGTTGTTTAAAAAATGTTTTGAAAATTTTTTTTTTATAAATCCGTTTTTCCCAAACATTGATAAACCTAAATATTTTTGCTTGGCCAAAACCCAGGAAAGGAAAGGCATGGGGACATTTGTGTAAAAAAAAAAAACCCCCAACAAAAAAACAGAAGTGTTTTGACACTTTTTAAATTTTTTTTAAGTGTTATTTTTTCCAAACATTGACAAAAAAATTTCTTTTGCTTGGCCATACCAGGAAAGGAAAGGCAGTTAACTTTTTGGTGTAAAAGAAAGAAATAAAAAAAAGGAAAAAAGAAAGCAGGTTCTGACAATTTTTAGGTTGAACCCGTCTTTTCAGTATGAATGAACTAAACATTTTGCTTGGCCGTTGGGAAGGAAAGGCAGGTGATGTTGTTGTTGTTGTTGTTGGGGTTGTTTTGTTGTTGTGCTTCCCCAGATTAACTCTGGGAGTCCCCCAGAATGTGCATTGATCGCTCATCCCCCTGGGAATAAATGTGAGATGAAATTGAAACCGATGAGAAGTTTGCGTGTTGACTGTTTTTCAATTTTCCCTCACTTTATAGGCAGCCATGCTTGCTTCAGGGATATTTTTCGTAAGGAGAGTGCAGGTTGTTATTTTAAAGAGCTTGTCATGGTGAAGGCAATTTAACAACACAACATTTTAAAACAAAACACATTTTGTGTCTTCACTTCACTTCATGGCCCGTAACCGCCAGGGTCGGGGGGGGCGCTGCATGGTGGACGACGGTGGACCAGCTGGCTCCATTTAGCGCGGTCGTGGGCAAGTCCCCGGGTGACACTAGTTCCCTGCCCAACACGGATGTCGTCGCCCTTTTCCTCGTCTCCCCGTTTTCTTTTCCCCCTGGACTGTTCCTTGCAGGGATGGTCTTTGAAAGCCCTTCTGAGCGTGTTACGGCCCATCCATCTGAGTTTCCTCTTTTTCGTTTTGGTCAGTAGGTTTCAAAACCCCGCCCCCTGTTGAGTGATCATTTGCGGACTTCATTGTTGGTGCGGTCCTTGTATGGTCCCAAAGGAGCCTTCTGAGGCACTCTTTTACTGCTTGGTCCCCCTTTGTAGGTCTGCGTTTAGTGCCCTCCCTCCATGCATAAAGCATTGTTGGGTGTAGCGGTTTAGAAACTTTACTTGGGTTCGAGGGGGAGTTTCTGTCTCTCCTATGGTCTTCTTTTGCCTTGCTGCTGCTGTTTGTGCCGCTCTTGCTGGATTTCGGCCTCGATCCCCTCCTCAATTTGATGGCTCAAGGACTTGAAATGGTAATTGTTCCAGTTCTTTTCCGCCTGAGGGGGGATCCTTGGTGGTGTTGGTTGGGAGTTTGTCATGGTTTGGGTTTTCCGGCACTATTTCCATCCCTTTTTGGGAGGATTTTTCGCCCAGTTTCTTACTGGTTGGGCCATTTCCCTCTTCTTTTCCAGACGTCAATGTCTCGGAAAAACTGGGGTTTGGGTGATTGTTCCCCCCTCCAATGCTGACTGTCCCTGGTGGTTTCCCAAGGGGCGTCATGATGCGTTCGAGGAAAATGTTAAATATTTTTTCGGTGACAGCGACATCCCTGTCGGCCCCCAATGGGTTCGGAACCATTCCCCTCCCGTGCCCTGTACAAATACTGCACTGGGGCCCTTTGAGTAGATTCCTTGATGGTGGGATCACTTTGGCCCATGTTAAAATTTGTCTGGGGGCCCACAGGCGTCATGATACTCTATCGAAGGCCTTTTTAAAAATTTTTGGACGGGAAAGATGTCTTTTTATGTGGCTGTATTTCTCAACAAAACCCCTCAGGTTAAATATCTGTTTGTGGTTGCTTCTATTTGGGCGGAAACCCGGCCTGCTCTTCGGCGATGATCTCTTCGCCTGTGGTTTCAGCCTGTTCAGGATCACTTTCGTGACTTTATGGCATGACTTTTTGAGGTGATTTTTCCTTGTTTTGGAAATGCTGGAGATTTCCTTTTTTGGGGGGAGAGTTATGATGAGTGATGGCCCATGGTGTAGGCCCCCTTTTCCGGTTCCCCAGATTTTTTACAGATACTTTAAGGAGTCTGTCACTGTTCTCCCCCGTGTTGGATCGCTCTGCTGGGATGTTGTGTTTCCCTGCTGTTTTTTCCTTTCTTCAGCGATCTAATTGTACTTTACTTCCTGGGTTTGGAATTGGGAAGTTGTCTTTATTCGATGAGGTTTGGGTTTGCAAGAACGCTGGGGTCCCCTAGCGTCTGATGATTGTGAGTTGGAACAGTTTTGCCCTCTGCAACGATTTCCTTCTTTTCTGTTGGCATTCCCCTTCTTTGCCCTGGATGTATGACTTTTGCCTGTTTCTGTTTGGTGGCTCTTTCAAAAATCTGGTATGCTCTTCTGCATTATTCTTTGTCGGCTCTAGTGTGGGCCCTTTGGCAATTAGCTGACATCAAAACTGATGTTTTGCCTGGGCCAGCGTTGTTTTAAAACCCCCCCCCTCATTTTTTGGTTTTTTTATTTTTTTTTTATATCGGGATAATGGATTAAGCATTTATGTGTTTTTTTACACCCTCCCGTGTTTTTGCGGTTTTGTAAATTTGTATCTGTTCCACCGGCCACAAGGGCCCATTCTTACCAAAAACGGAACGGATTTAAATGTGGCAAGATGTTCTGCGTGCGTTCCCACACGGGGCCTGGTTTTATTCCATTTGGGGGGGACTTTTGGGG
>CM054151.1:10921146-11026146 GCA_028751875.1 Rapana venosa | reverse complement strand
AATTTTTCAGGCCCATCAAAACCAGCAGTAGGAAAAAAAAAAATTTCCCCTTTTCCCAGTACCCCCCCAAAAGGACTATGAAATTGTTAAAATCACTTCATAGTTGCTGAAGGAAAAAACTGAAATCTGATTTTAAAAATGACACATTCTTCTTCCTCTCTCCTTTTTTGCCCCTTTCCCTTTTCCCGGGGAGGGTGCTACTGCCCGTTTTTCTCCCCCTGTGCTTGTGGGTCTGAAGTGAGGTCTGGCCCCAGCCGACACAGTTTGATTCGGGGCAGCTATTTTTTTTTTGTGTACAGGATGCTGCGGGGGGTTTTTTTGCGTTTCCAAATCACCAAAACCCCTGCCAATGAATTACGGGAAACTTTAAACCCGTATTTTTTCTCCCCCCCCCCCCCCCCCCCTGGGGTACCCCGGCCCCGTCGACTAGCCAAGCCCCCCGGTCCCCCCAGGAAAACGTTTAAAGGGGGAGGGGGACGAAGGGCAGACAGAGGGAAAAAGTGGGAAGACAACCCTCAGAGAGTGGGCTGGCCCTTGGGGTTTGGGAAAGAATTGGCCCCCCCCCGGAAAGCAGAGGACCATGGGGGAAAAGGGAGGAAGTGGGTTTTTCCCAAAAACTTCATTGGGCCCCCCGGTCCCGGGATACAATAAAGGTGAAGGTGAAAATGAGTATATTCGCATATTTTACTTAAGGACTGGCCCGGGGTTTACCCCCCTTTTAAGTTGGGCTTGAAAAGATATAAAAATCCCAATTCCTTTAAATTTAACCCAAAAGCTGCTGAGGTTTTTAAAACCCCCCAGCTGTTTTTTTCCCTTTCCTTCACCTCCCTTGCTATCCTTTCCCCCCCCCGCTTGTTGTTGAATTATAGCAGGAAATGACCCCAATTGAGGGTTGGTGAAAGGAAAGGGGGCACCCAAATTTTGGGAAGGGCCTGGAGGGATTTTTGCTGGATTTGCGTGTGCTGTGGGTTTGTACCTACGGGCATCATGGGGCCCGTGGGACTGAAGCCCAAAAGTCTTTTCCGGAGAGGCAGGTTGGGCCCGTCAGTCAGAATGGGGGGTGTTCATTTTCTGAAACCCGGGTTCAAGCCAACTCCAAGAACCCGTTCAAGGGAAAGGGTTTTTCCCCCCGGGGTTAACATTTGGGATTGCTCTCCACTCCCCTTAAAAAATTCCCTTTGGACTTTAAAATGAATCCTGTGTGGGCCCAAAACCGCTTTAATTTTTTGCGCACACATTTTAAAACTTTGGGGCCCCTTTTCGGAAAAGGGAGGCCCCCGTGGGTGGAACAGATGGGCACCTTTTTTAAAAAAAGATCCCCACTGTGTTTAGACTCATTCCCTAACATTAGTTTTTTTGGTGGGGGGGGGAACAGACAACTAAATTTTTAAAAATCTTTTCAAGGGGCTGCAGTAAAAAAACAGAGTGCTTATTCCATTTCCTAAAATAAAAAATAATAAATAAAAACAAAAAAAATGTTTCTCCCACATATAACCCAGTACAGAAAAAATTATAGTTTTACAAAAATTTGGGGGGGCGGGATCCCTAGTGTTGAGCATTGCCTTGTGATCTAATGGCCTGGGTAAACCCACCAAGAGGTGCCCCTTTTTAGGGAGTTTCCCCCGGGATTTAGCTTAATTAATACTGACTCCATCTCCAAAAAGTCTTTCAGATGAATATAAACCAAACCCGTGGTGGATGCATGCAGAACATTTTTTATTTTGGGAAGAATGAAAAGACCATGTGTGCCAGGGGAAAAGGGGTGACAAAAAATGTTAAAAAAAAAATAACACGACACTGGTCGCTTTGGACACCCCTCCCCGAAACAGAATGCAGCGATTAATGGTAGGGAAACCTTCTATCTATCATTTTTCTGTCCCGTAGTCTGACGACGGGGGCACCTCAAAAACCAGCCCGTTTCCCCCCTTCTTCCTCTGTTTGCCTTTCTCAGGGTTTTGTTGAGTTTTGGCCTGTCCATTCACTGATGTTATCCCCCAGCTCTTTCCCTTTGGGCTGCCTCTTTTCTCCTCCTTGGGCAGTGCCTTTCAAAACTGTCTTTGTAATTTCTTGGGGTCTTGTGAATGCCCCAAACCCCTTAATTTACGTTTTTCCATCGTTAGAAGGTTCTCTGGCCATGGGTTTTTTGGTTCTGTTATGCCGCTTCGTGTTTTTGGTTTGAGGGGAGCCAAGGGTCTCCGAAAACTCTCATCTCCGCCGTACCTTCTTCCAAATTGCAGCGGGGCCGATTCACAGGAATAAGAAATACAAAAGAAAGAGGCAGAACAATATGGGCAGTCAACAAAAATCAGGAAGGCCATGACGGAGGGAAAAGAGAAAAGGAACGGTGAACAGTGCCAGACATTTAAGAATATCAAGAAAAGCAATAGCAAGAAAGCATATCAGCTGGTTGAAGACCTGACTAGCACGAAACAGAGAAAAGGTTTAACAATCCAAGACAAAAATGGGAAGTGTCTCACTGACGACCAGGATATTCTGAACAGATGGACAGAATACTGCTCCGACCTGTATAACTATAGAACCGCAGGAGATCCAGAAGTCCTTAATGTACCCGAAAGCAAAGACACAGACAGTCACCCTATCCTCCGAGAAGAAGTGGAAACAGCAGTCAGATCGCTGAAAAAGGGGAAGTCAGCAGGGGCTGACAACATTCCAGCTGAGTTGGTCCAAGCTGGAGGGGAAGCCATGATCAGCGCCTACTAAGAATCTGCAACAAGATTCTGGCAGACAGGAAAATGGCCAACACCATGGACGCAGTCGCTCATCATCACCCTCCCCAAGAAAGGAAATCTACAACAATGCCATAATTACCGCACAATCAGCCTCATATGTCACCCAAGCAAGGTCATGCTGCAGATAATATTGAATAGACTGAAGCCACAAGCAGAGACCATCATTGCTGAGGAACAAGCAGGTTTCAGAGCAGGGCGCAGCACAACAGAACAGATATTCAACCTCAGAATACTATGTGAGCGGTACCTTCAACATCAACAAGACCTATACCACGTATTTATTGATTTTAAGAAGGCATTTGACAGGGTGTGGCATGCAGCTTTGTGGGCAACCATGAACTTGTACAGCATCAATGCAAACCTGATCAGAGTCATCAAACAGCTGTACAGCGAGGCCACCAGTGCAGTGTACTACAACAACAACATTGGAGAATGGTTTCGAACAACAGTTGGAGTAAGGCAGGGCTGTCTACTCTCACCCACCCTTTTCAACATCTTCCTTGAGAGAATCATGGCTGATGCACTGGAACATCATGAAGGATCAGTCAGCATTGGTGGCAGAACGATCACAAACCTCCGCTTCGCAAATGACATTGATGGAATAGCAGGATCAGAAAAAGAGCTTGCCAGCCTAACAGAACACTTGGATAAGGCCTCCAAAACATACGGCATGGAAATCAGTGCAGAGAAGACCAAACTGATGACTAATAACACCAACGGCATTAGCACTGATATCAGGGTTAATGACCAGAAGCTGGAAACAGTTCAAAGCTTCAAGTACCTGGGAGCCATTGTATCCGACCAGGGATCCAAGCCAGAAGTAGTATGCAGGACTGCACAGACAATAACAGCTTTGTCAAAACTAAACACCATCTGGAGAGATAAGAATATCTCACTTATCTCCAAGATCAGACTAATGCGCTCCCTTGTCATATCCATATTTCTGTATTTCTGTATTTCTGTAAAAGCCATCACATGCGCAAAATCTTACCATCGGTGAACCTCGGAGCTCTTGCAGAGGAACACCTCCTCAACCCCCCCACCCCCCAAAAAAAAATCATTGCAGAACAGATCTATCATTACCACAGTTGTTTTTAAAAAAAATTTTTGACATTACCACAGATCATTAGGAAATGTTAATGATGATATGAACTGCCACACAAACTCTCGTTTAAAAGAAAAACATTTGTACAGTCTGCGTCCGAAAAAAACCAAACCAAACCAACCCCCCAAAACAAACGCAGTACCTGTTAGGTATTCAGTTTTAGCAACCAAAAGGCTAGGCCTAGTTCCATTTTGGGAATAAAAAGAATCGGCACTTTCCATCTAGGAACACAAAACAGCATCTGCATTGTATTATCACATGCTTTGTTATATATGTCTGTACTTCTTTATTTCCAGTCTTTCCATGCATCTTCTCCTACCTTGGCGTTCCAGTCGCCTTGCACAACGAGGATGTCTTTCTTGGGTGTTTGATTCAGAACCTCTTGTAGCTGGTCATAAAATTCTTCTACGGCTTCATCTGTGCAGTCTGATGTAGGGGCGTATGCCTGTACTATAGTTATGTTAAAGGGGGTTGCTCTCAGGCGGATGGTAATAAGTCTGCTGGACACAGGCTGACAGCTCATGACGGTGTTCACGGTGTCTTTGTGAACGAGAAACCCCACGCCGTGTTCATGTTTATCCTGTTTTCCACTGTAGTATAATTTGTGGTCTTCCTGGGTCGTTGTTTCTCCCATGTTTTTCCACCTGACTTCGCAGAGCCCAAGGATGTGCCAATGATATCTGGACATCTCATGTGTCAGTTCTTCCACTTTGCCTGCAGCTCTTAGTGTTCGTACATTCCATGTGCCAATGATGGTGTTGTGTCCTGGGAGGGCGTTTGTGGGCCACATTGTAATAACCAATCAAATGAAAGAGGCTTGAGACTCCTGGAGTTTGCCAGTAACAACCACCTCCAGCTAGTGAATACACTTGGCCCACACAAGAAACCCAGAAAATGGACATGGCATAGCCCAAATGGAGAACACCACAACCAAATAGATTACATCATGGTGAAAAGACGGTTTCAGTCTAGCGTTAACATCGCACAGACACGAAGTTTTCCAGGAGCAGACATAGGGAGTGATCATGATCTTGTGATGGTGACTTTCCGACTACGTCTAAAGAAAATCCACAAGCGGAACTTTCTGTATATTTCTGTATGCCTGTGAATCATGGACCCTGACTGCAGATTTGGAGAGAAGAGTACAGGCAGTGGAGATGAGATGCTTTCGGAGACTCCTTGGCATCTCCTACAAAGACCACATAAGCAACGAAAGCGTGCATAACAGAATCCAGCAAACCATTGGACCCTATGAGAACCTTCTAACGATCGTGAAAAAGCGTAAACTTAAGTGGTATGGGCATGTCACAGATCCCAAGGAATTACAAAGACAGTTTTGCAAGGCACTGTCCAAGGAGGAAGAAGAAGAGGCAGACCAAGGAAGAGCTGGGAGGATAACATCAGTGAATGGACAGGCCTAGAACTCAACAAAACCCTGAGAAAGGCAGAACAGAGAGAAGAATGGAGGGAACTGGTTGCTGAGTCTTTGAGGGTGCCCCCACGGTCGTCAGACTACGGGACAGATAGATAGATAGATAGACTTCTTTATTTATTTATTTAATTTATTTTATTCTTTTATATCGAGGATAATGGAATAAGCACTTATACGCTCTTTTACATCCAGTCCCTGTGTGTAAGCGGTTTTGTAAATTCTGTCATCTATTCCCACGGGCACACAATGGCCTGCTCTTACGGAAAGCGGAGCAGGATTTTAACGTACGCGCAAGATGTTCTGCGTGCGTTCGTACACGGGACCTCGGTTTATAGTCTCATCCGAAGGACCGCTAACCCCTCAAGCCACCCCAGTGCGTTACACTACCTGAGCGTTCAAGTCAGCTCCCTGTGAAATGAGAGCCTGGAGGACGGAGCTGAAGCCACAGATGACGGCTTTGTGACTGGCCGTCTGACTGTCACTGTTGGCCGCCTGCACATCGCAGCCTTTCATCTTCAACAGCTGGAGGCACACCTCTTCACAACTGCAAAACAACACACACAGACAAACACCAACAACAGAGCTCTGGGGGTAGTTTTTGTAAAATGTATGTTTAAAAAAAGGTAAAAGGTAAAGGACCCCCTAACCTTAAGGTCGTAGGGAGCGAGGCTTCAAGCCCACTTCTCTAGGAAAACATATTTGAGGCGCCCCCATCCCCTCTCCCCTGCTGTTTTACCTTCCCGACCCTAAGAGGGCGGGTCCCCCTTTACAGCGGGTGAACGGGGGAGCTGTACTGAACCCAAAGGGCGCGAAAAACGGTCCCCATCCCACTGGAAACCACGCTCACGCTGCTTACGGGGTGGGGGAAAGCGAGTCCCCGACACTAGCTACCCCGCCCATATGAATTTTAAGCTGTGGGAATTGTCACATTTAAGCCTTTTTTCTTTTTTTTTTCTTTTTTTTTGTTTTGTTTTGTGTATAGCGCTTTGTCTACCTCTGCAAAGAGGAAGGAAAGTGCTTTATAAACATCCTTTATTATTATTATTATCATTATTACATTTATCTTTATCATCATTATTACTATAATTAATATTTTCATTCTCTACCATAACGGTTAGTACTGGGATGGCAGTACCACAACATACAAATCATAAAACCTATACAGAAATTTATCATGATCATAACATCATGACATTGTCAGTTTAACCTAATCATGGCAGTACCACAACATAATAATCATAAGCGTCATCGTCATCAACACACACACAAAAGATCAAATATACACGTTAAAGATCCCAAAGTTCATGCAAGTGTTTGGTGAGTTTTGGATATACAAGTATACCCAGCATACATCCCCACAGTCAGAATGTGGCTGCCTTCATGGCGAGCAAAAAAACAGGTTGCATACACAGCCTTGGAGCTCTAGCTGAGGAACGGAAAAAATAACGATTATCATCACTGTCATCACTACCAATATTTTGCATCAAAATTATTGCCGTCAGCTTACAACTAGCCATCATCACCCCTTTCATTGCTTCCAGTATTTTGCATCAAAATTATTGCTGTCAAGTTTACATATCATTATCATTATCACTGTCATTTGCCACCAGTGATCTGAATCAAAATTGATTGCTGTCAGCTTACAAATCATCATCATCATCACTGTAATTTCGTCCAGAATTTCGCAAAAAGATTATTGCTGTCAGCTTACAAATCGTCATCATCACTATAATTTCCTCCAGAATTTTGCACCAAAATTATTGCTGTCAGCTTACAAATTGTCATCAATCACTATAACTTCCTCCAGAATTTCGCATCAAAATTATTGCTGTCAGAAAACCATCATCACCACTATCACTACCTCTGGTATTTTGCATCAAAATCATTGCTGTCAGCTTACAAATCATCATCAACATCATCATTACTTCCAGTATTCTGCATCAAAACCAATGCTGTCAGTTTTCCCCCTCATTCACCCACTCTCAGCTGCTATCCATTCCATCCCATCCCAGCCCAGCTGGAGCCAGCTTGTGCTAATTATAGCAGGAACTGACTGACCACACTTGGACAGGGTGAGAAAGGAAGGGGCAGGCTAATGATAGCACTGGGCTTGCACCCTTGACTGAGTTCAGCTTAAGAAATGGGCAGACAACAACATCACTGGAATGGACCGGGAAGAGCTTTCTCCACAACCCAGGCACTTGCCCACAACCGCCGCAAATGGAGCTTAGTGGTGCAACGTTCGTCACTGCAGTGCCCCTACGACCCTGGAGGGGGATATGGGAGCAGATGAGATGAGATCTGGCCCAGGCCAAAAGCTGTGTCAGTTATTGATGTCAGCTAATTGCCAAGGCCTATACTAAAATGTTGTTATGTTGTAAAATGTTGTGTTGAGATTGCCTTCAGCCATACACACGCTCTTAACATAACAACCTGCACTCTTCTTTTAAAGGAGGAAAAAAACCTCCTCTGAAGTCGGGGAGTATGGCTGCCTATTTGGCGAGGTACTTGAAAATAGTCATACACGCAAACTTCTCACCCGGTGTGCTTCCTATCTCACAGTGACTATTCCCAGGTGGGATGATGAATGAGTCAGAGTGCACGTTCTGGGTGACCCCCCCCCAGAGTGTAAAGCTGGGGAACGCACAACACCAACAACAACAGATGCGGTGAGATGAGGGTCAGCTTACCTCCCAGCCAGTGCAGCCATGAGCGGCGTGTCTCCATCCCTGTCCTTGGCATTCAGGTCGGCGCCTCCTTCCACCAAAGCCTTACTCATGCGCACCAGGCCTCGATTGGTCGCGATGTGCAGTGCAGTCCACTGGTCCGTTCCCGCTTTGGCCTGAAACGTTGGTTGATAGTGTGTGTGGTGGTGTGTGTGTGTGGGGGGGGGGGGGGGGGGGGTTTGTAAGGGTGAGAGGATGTATGGTGTGTGTGTAGGGTGTGGTGATAGATGGTCTGTGTGTGGGGGGTTTTGTCATTTTGGGTATGTGGTTCGGCATGCTGTGTTGGAGCGGACGGTTGGGGGTGGGGAGAATTGTTGTTCTTGTGTGGTGTGTGGTGTACAGTACATGAATGAGTGCAATGCATGTGCCAGGTCGACAGGGAGATAAGGAGAGGAGGGACGAGGGTGGTGAGGAAAAGGGGACGCGACAGGTGCCTGCTTTGTCTGTCATTCTATGTGTTAGTGAACTGTTTTGTAAAGATAAGTGTGTACAAAAAAAAAAGAAAAAAAGTTGGGTGTTTGTTCGAGCCATAGAGCCGGAGCTTATCCGGTTTTTGTAGCGTTAAGGAACAGTGGTTTTTCACACCTTGTGTGCGTGTTGTTGGTTGTTTCGTCCAGATACGTCACCAGCAGAGCTGGACCAACTGTGTACACCTGGTGGACGGTTGAGAAAAATAGATAAAGTGTCTTTTCAGGGCTTCATACACCTGGCCGAGGGGATCGAACTATGCGACCTTGGATCAGAGTTGACGCCTAAACCACTCGAACGTGCTCCAAAGTAATGTACAATAATATTTTATTGCTAGTTGTTTTGTAAGTGTTAGAATTTTGCAGGAAGATAATACACCTAATATATATTTATTTTATTATTATTATACCACTTTAAGTCACCGAGATTCTCCTGCTGAAAAAGGAACAAATACGTTCAGAGGAAAAAAAAAAAAAAAGGATGGCGATGCTTTAGTGCGACGTGCTTCCCCGAGTAGAGGCCCGAATTTCATGCAAAATCTGCGTGACTTAAATGGTATGAATGAAAATAATGAAATGAATTGAACCGCTACCTTTCATGGAGGGCAAAACGGTTCCATACGCAAAAATTTCACATTGAGAGCTCCTTGCTCTAGCAAGAATGAGACAATAACCAAATTGTAACCAAGCAAAGACATTTGACATGAAAACCCTTAGAAGTACAGTAACAAAAACATCAACCAACACAAAGCAATAAAATGTTTACAAAATCAGAAATTATCAACATAAAGGCTACTATGTGCAAAAACGTACCATACACAAAAACAACACGTGAAGCTCCTTGCTCTAGCCAAGGAATGAACGCAATTACAAAAATGAAAAATGACAAACGACAATGAAAAAAAAAGCATGATCACAGAAGTTACAGTAACCACAAAAAACATCAACCAGAACAAAAAACCCACCAAAATCAGAAATTATCAACATCAACAACAGCAGCAGCAACAAAAACAAAACAATAATAGTAATAATGAAAATGATGATAATGATAACAAACAAAATGATGACACATATTGATGACGACAACGACGATAATGATGACAACGACGATGACTATGATGAAGGCAATAATAACGACGATGGCAATGACGACAACAACAACACACAAACAGCCTACACTACTCTACCAGCTTGGGCTCCCTGCGAAGCATGTCCAGAGCAGCATCCTCTTCCCGGTCAGCGATGGCCTTGAGAAACAGGGTTTCCGAGCAGAGGCTGCCCGTGACCTGGGCCAGCGCCTTCAGCAGGTCCAGCATGTCCCCTTCATTCCCGCTGCCTCCTGTGTCACACACACAGCGGTTAGAACATTGCGCTCGCAATCTGACGACCCAGGGGTTCAAGTACCATTCAAGGGTGGTTTTTTTTCCCTGGAGTTAACATCAGTGCCGACTCCACTCCTCCCCCCTCAGAAGTCCTTCGGGTGAGACTATAAATCGAGGCCCTGGGTGCGAACGCACGTAGAACATCTTACGCACATGTTAAATCCTGTTCCGCTTTTTTGTAAGAGTAGGCCATTGTGTGCTGGTGGGAATAGATGACACAATTTACAAAACTACATACGCACGGGGACTGGATGTAAAAGAAGTACATGAGTGCTTATTGCATTATTCTTGATATAAAAGAATAAATAAATAAAAGAAACATAGCCATTGTCAGCATACTTCTTCTTCTTTGTCAAACGCTCAGACAGCAACTATTGTTGTCTGTCCATCATAGCCATTGTTAGCATACTTCTTCTTCTTTGTCAAACGCTCAGACAGCAACTATTGTTGTCTGTCATATGATAAAAATGGGTTGCACTGCCGTTAACAAGTCAGGCCCAGCGCATCCAACTTCGGCAGGGGAGAGAATTGTCATCTTTTAAGTCTTTCTGGGGAAAAAAGGGCGAACAGGTTTGTGAAAGTACTCTTTAAAAGACAAAGAAAAACAACTGGTCAATATACACACCCAGTTTGATTTTAATGGCATCCCCTCCATCATCGGCCGAAGAGATAAAATCAACCTCCGCATCAGGGGCAGCAACACAGCACGAAGGGGCAAAAACCCAGTGACGATCACCGAACTTCACCACCATGTCCCCATGCTGTCCATCTTTATCACCTTCCCCACCTTTCCCAGGCACTGAAAATGAAGAAGATATATTATTGCGAGAGGCTTCCACAGTCTTGTTTTTTGCTTTATTTGGAGATCAGATTTTCAGTTTTTCCATTGTGCAACTACGAAGTGATAAAATCACATCCGTAGGCTAAGGAGTACTTAAGTGGGAATCTTTGCTTTCCTATTGCTATTGTGATGGGCTGCTTCCATCGTCTGTAAGGAAGAATAAACAAAAAGGATGATGGTACCGTTAGATTGAAATGGCAGTAAACCCTTTGAATGAGACTCTAAACCCAAGTCCCATACGTAATTGCATGCTTAACTTCTTGCATGCAAATTAAATGTTGTTCTGTGTTTCCAAAGAACAGGCCATTCCATGCCATATGGAACAGATGACAATTTCTTTTCTTTTTTTAAAATGCATGCACACTGATGTCATCTTTAGACATCATCCCTAAGTCAGATTGTGACTACCTTAATGGTGGGCATGTTCTGAGCTTGAAATCTGATGACGCAGGTTTAGGCCACCGCTGAGATTCTTATTTGAGGGGATTTCTCCCCTGGAGGTAACATCAGTATCAACTCCACTTCCCCAACAGTCCTCCAGATTAGGCTACAAACCAACGTCCTGTGTGCGAATGCATGCAGAACATCTTGTGCACATATAAAAGCCTGTTCTGCCTTTTTCTCTTGGAAAGAGTAGGCCATCGTGTTCTGGAATGCATGGATGAGAAAATCTTAAACTCGCTTGCACTTAGATCCACGAAGCCGTGGATTCAGGTTTCGACTGTGGCATCTGGAGAATTCAGGATTAGGATTTTGTACAATTTCCAAGGTCAATCTTAAGTGCAGACCTGCCAGTGCCTCAATTCCCCTCATGTTTACATGCCTAGAAGATCAACTATGCAGGATAAAGATCCTGTCATTCGTGTGAGTGTCTGGTGGGTCACAGAAATACAAGAATACCGGCGTGCCTCCTGTACAACACATAACAGCTGCTCTGAAGTCGGAATGTGACTGCGGAGGCAAGCAGGGCAGACCCCCCAGCAGAGCTGTAAGCACAGGAGGATACCAGCCTCCGCGCATCCTACCCATTATGAGAATGCAAGAGAAGAGAAGAAAAACCACCGGCTAAGGTATCTGTCATAGATGATGGATGTTTTAGTCAGTGCTTTTCTTCTCCTCTCTATGCTTTCTCATGGATGCCTTAAGTCGAGTGGTTAAGACCATTCAACTTCAATCCCACAGGTCCATGGAGTTGTGAGCATGAATCTTGGCAGCATCTAGTGTGAATTCAGGGTGGGGAATATTAGGATCTCTCAGGTCAACTTCAGGTACTGACCTGCCACTGCCTTGATTCCCTTGGTGTATATACACATGCAGATGATCAAATATGCACGTTAAAGATCCTGTAATTCGTGTCAGCATTCAGTGGAAACACGAACACACCCAGCAGACATCCACTGAAGATGGAATGTGGCTACCTTCATGGTGGGCAAAAACAGCCGCATACGCAAAATCTCACCATCAGTGAACCTTGAAGCTCTAGCCAAGAAAAGAAATAAAAACAAACCCATCAATTGTCTATGAGACTTATAGAAGCATTCTGTCATTGTATACTGACTAAAACATCTGTTACCTAGGGAACTTACAGAAGCATTCTGTCATTGTATACCGACTAAAACATCCATTATCTAGGGGACTTACAGAATACAGTCTGTCAATTGTATACTGACTAAAACATCTGTTACCTAGGGAACTTACAGAATACAGTCTGTCAATTGTATACTGACTAAAACATCCATTATCTAGGGGACTTACAGAATGCATTCTGTTGTTATATACCATCTAAAACATCCATTATCTAGGAGACTTACAGAATGCATTCTGTTGTTATATACCATCTAAAACATCCATTATCTAGGGGAATTACAGAATGCATTCTGTTGTTATATACCATCTAAAACATCCATTATCTAGGGGACTCACAGAACGCATTCTGTCATTGTATACCGACTAAAACATCCATTCTCTAGGGATCTTACAGAACGCATTCTGTCATTGCATACTGACTAAAACATTTATTTATCTATGGTGTTTGCCTTAAGCACCTGGGCTTTATCACAGTTCTTGGTGAAACCACCGACGCTGGAGGGCAACAGCAAAGTGAGAGGCTGTATGACCAGTGGCTTTCCCACCCATAGAATTCCACTTTACAGTTTAGTCTTTAGTGATGGACTATGACTCTCTGACTAGGAGGCTTGACTCGCACAGTCCTTATGTGCTGCTGGGAGCTAGTTGGCCTTTGGAGAACATCTCCAACGCTGACTGTCCTTATGCTCACTTGGCCGAGAGAGTGGGGATGTGCTGTGGGCAAGGAACCTCCACTACAATAAAATTTCTGCCCGATTTCTGAAACAGCAGCTGCCTGCTCTGCTGTTTACAAGGTCATTGTTAAACACTATGGACACACATATCTATGTGTACTTACAGAACGCATCCTGTCAGTGTATCCGCCATGTCCCTCTTGTAGCATCTTCACTTTTGCTTCATCGTTCAGGATTCTGACGTGGCTTCCAACACCAAAGCTGCCCACCTGATGTGACAGATCCATGTTCAGCTATTTTAAGAAATGATAACAAACTTAAGTTGACACACATTGTAAACTGACAAAATCAACCTAGCAAGTTGTCTCCACTCACCAAAGCTGTCCACCTGACATGACAGAAATATATCAATAATTAGCTGACTTAAGAAATGATAACAAAGTCAAGTTGACAAACATTGCAAACCGACTCACTCAACCTAGCAAGTTTTTTCCCCTTCTTTATCTTGACGAGGACAGAGACGTTTCACCCTACCAATGGGGTGTCCCATAACCTGTGTGGTCGCAGGGAAGTGAGCCATCACAGACCTCAACTTCTCAAGGGGCCAGCATATTGAAGGTGGCACCCATCTCCTCTCCCTCACTGCTTTACCTTCCCTGACCCTAAAGAGGCAGGTACCCATTTACAGCTGGGTGAACTGGGGGACTGTACTGAAGCCAAGACATGCAAACGGTCACCCATCCAAGTGGTAACCATGCTTGATGCTGCTTAACCTTAGCTGGGGGAAAGTGAGTGCTCTGACCCCTGAGCAATCCCGTCCCTACCAATGAATTGTGTGAAATATTTTTTTCTTCTGATAACTAAACCAAACAGCCACATCTGAAATAACATATGTAGATAGTATGACAATATTTACAATGATTCTCTCCCATGCCAAAGTCTGATGCACTAGGCTGGACTTGTCAAGGGTTTAGTGGCAGTGCAACATATTTTCGCTCATATGACGGACAACAGTAGCTGCTGTCTGAGCGTTCAGCAAAAGAAGAAGTATGATCTGCATACTTGTGTGAACACACATGTATCAGTTTGCATGTGCACACACACAAATATGCACACACAAATACGCACATGCACACACAAACAAACAGTCACACACACAAAGACCTCCTGTTTGTGCCCAGGGTTTTATCCCATCCACTAGACCTTGAGTGGTGGTCTGGGTGCTAGTCTTTTGAATGAAACAATAAACCAAGGCCCCATGTGCAACACACAGAGAAGAACCCATGGCAGCAAGAGAGTTTTCCCAGGCTGAATTTTAAATATCATCTGGAGTTGGAGTATGGCTGCCTATAAAAAGAGTCATGCACACAAACTTCTTGTTCAGTGTGCAATTTCAATTTCACACTGAGTGAACACATTCTGTTAAGCTGGGGAACAAACAACAACAATTCTAAATAGAGAAAGCCACTCTTATATCTAAACAAATATGCTTGCAAACAAGACTTCTTTTTTTTTAATGGGTGGTGCTGCTCTTGTGGTGACACGCTCTCTCCTGGGGAGAGCAGCTCAAATTTCATGTATACAAAGTCCTTCGGATGAGACTATAAACCGAGGCCCCATGAGCGAACGCACACAGAACATCTTGAACACACGTTAAATCCTGTTTCGCTTTTTGTAAGAGTAGGCCATTGTGTGCCAGTGAGAACAGATGACAGAATTTACAAAAACCGCATACAAACGGGGACTGGATGTAAAAAAGCACATAAGTGCTTATTCCATTATCCTCAATGTAAAATCATAAATGAAAAAAATGTATACAAATCTGCTGTGACTGAAAATGGAATTCAATTCAATTCCATTCATTACAAAACACACTCACACACACATGCACAAACACTGTGAGGACAGGATGGAAAAAAACCCACCAATTGTGTAAACTTAATCTTCCACCCTCAATAAATATTATTTTGAGCTGACTTCACACACACACACACACACACCCACTTCACACCCACACTTCACCCCCACACTTCACACACACTAACCCACCCCCCACATCCACCCACTCACACCCATTCCCCACCCACCTCCACTCACCCATCCACACCCTCCCCCCCCCCCCCCACCCACACACAAACACTGTCTGCCTTCCTTCCTTCCCCTCATCCTTTCAGACCATCAGCATGAAGAAGAAGACAGGCTACAAACCCTGCCACACACTTTTTTCAGTGCTGCAGGGTTCAGTCGATACTTCTTGGCCCCAAAAGACACGATGACATCGCCGTTGGTAGCGAAGCCATGAACTTTTCCAACCTTGCCGATGCACTGCACACACACACACACACACGCATACACACACACACACAGCACACCACGGCACACATGCAGCACATGCACGCACACACGCATGCACGCACACATGCAGCACACGCACGCACACACGCATGCACGCACAATGCAGCACACGCATGCACACACACAGTACACGCACACACACACATAAACACACACTGTGGTAATGTGTTATGTCACTGTGGTAACATTCTTCTTCTTCGTCAACAAATGCTCAGACAGTAACTGTTGTTGTTGGACACAGTAAATGATGTACACATACATCAGGTGCCACCACCATTACCACCAACATCACTTCCACCTCCTCCACCACCAAGAACAACAACAACACTACCATCACCATCACGACTTCTACATACAACACCACCACTACTGTCACCATCACTGCCACCATCGCCTTTACCACCACCATCTCCACCATCACTACTATTACCACCACCATCTCCCACCACCACTACTATTACCACCACCACCATCGCCACCCATCACATACCACCACCACCACCATCGCCATCATCACTACCACCACCACCACCACAATATTTTTTTCAAACCGTTCCTTGGTTACAGCTCTGATGTTCACCAACGGAGAGACTTTGCACATGCGATTATTTGCATACCATTCAGGTAGCCACATTCCGACTTCAGGTATACTACCAGATCATGACAGTGTACCTCACACACACACACACAAAGACATGCACATACGCACGTGCACACACACACACACAAAGACATGCACATACACATGCGCGCACACACACACATTGTGTCCTGGTGGGAGCTTGATGACAACATTTAAAAAACTGCATTCACATGGAGACTGGATGTTAAAAAGCACACGCGTGCTATTCTATTATTCCCAAAATTAAAAAAATGATAGAACAATAAAAAGAAATAAAACTTTTTAAAAAACCACACACCTCCACACACACTCACACAACACAACGCCCCCCCTCCCCCCCCCAACACACACACCACAAACACTTCCACACACACACACACTCTCTCTCCCCCCCTCTCTCTCTCTCTCCTCTCTTACACACACACTCGTCACACAAACCCCCCAACAAACCCCCTCTAACACACACATCACAAAAACATCCCTCCCCCCACACACACACCAACAACACCCCCCCCCCCCCCACACACACCCCACACACACACACACACAACCACACACACACACCAACCAACCACACACACCACCCCACACAACCCCCCCCACACACACCACCACACCACCAACACACACACACAACAAAACCACACCCCACACAACAACACACACACAACACACAACCACACACACACACACACAACCACCACACAACCCACACACACACCACACCACCACACACACACACACACACACAACCACACCCACACCCCCACACACACACCCACACCACACACCACACACCACACACCCCCCACACACACACACACCACCAACCACACCCACCCCACCACCCCCACCACCCCCCCCCCCCCCCCCCCCCCTACACCCACCACACACCCCACACAACACTCACCCCACCCCCCCCCCCCCCCACACAACACCACACACCACACACCACACCAACCACCACCCACACCCCCACCCCACACACCATACACCACACACACACAACACAACACGCACCACCCCACCACAACCCACCCCACCACCACCCCCCCCACCTCCACCGCCCACCACCCCTCCGCCCCCCCCCCCCCCGCCCCACCCAACACGACCCTCTCCCTCACCGCCCTACCTTCGAGCCTCGCATCCTGCAGCTTTCACGACTTATCCACGCCGTCAGCTCATGCCAACCACCACGATCGTCCTTCAGACTTTCTGCTTTGTAGCGGTCAGCATCTGAAATAGATGTCAGACTTTTTCTTCTTTTGTAGCGGTCAGCATCTGAAATAGATTTCAGACTTTTTCTTCTTTTTGTAGCGATCAGCATCTGAAATAGATTTCAGACTTTCTTCTTTTTGTAGCGATCAGCATCTGAAATAGATTTCAGACTTTCTTCTTTTTGTAGCATCTGAAATAGATTTCAGACTTTCTTCTTTTGTAGCGATCAGCATCTGGAATAGATTTCAGACTTTCTTCTTTTGTAGCATCTGAAATAGATTTCAGACTTTCTTCTTTTGTAGCAATAAGCATCTGAAATAGATTTCAGACTTTCTTCTTTTGTAGTGATCAGCATCTGGAATAGATTTCAGACTTTCTTCTTTCGTAGCGATCAGCATCTGAAATAGATTTCAGGCTTTCTCCTTTTGTAGCATCTGAAATAGATTTCAGACTTTCTCCTTTTTGTAGCAATCAGCATATGAAATAGATTTAAGACTTTCTCATTTTGTAGCGATCAGCATCTTAAATAGATTTCAGGCTTTCTTCTCTGTAGCGATCAGCATCTGAAATAGATTTCAGACTTCCTTCTATTTGTAGCAATCAGCATCTGAAATAGATTTCAGACTTTCTTCTTTTGTAGCGATCAGCATTTGAAATAGATTTCAGACTTTCTTCTTTTGTAACGATCAGCATCTGAAATAGATTTCAGACTTTCTCCTTTTGTAGCATCTGAAATAGATTTCAGACTTTCTTCTTTTGTAGCAATCAGCATCTGAAATAGATTTCAGAGTTCATTCTTTTTGTAGCAATCAGCATCTGAAATAGATTTCAGACTTTCCCATTTTGTAGCGATCAGCATTTGAAATAGATTTCAGACTTTCTTCTTTTCTAGCGATCAGCATCTGAAATAGATGTCAAACTTTCTTCTTTTGTAGCAATCAGCATCTGAAATAGATTTCAGACTTCCTTCTATTTGTAGCAATCAGCATCTGAAATAGATTTCAGACTTTCTTCTCTCTCTCTTTTTTTGTAGCAATCAGCATCTGAAATAGATTTCAGACTTCCTTCTATTTGTAGCAATCAGCATCTGAAATAGATTTCAGACTTTCTTCTCTCTTTTTTTGTAGCAATCAGCATCTGAAATAGATTTCAGACTTTCTTCTTTTTGTAGCGATCAGCATCTGAAATAGATTTCAGACCTTCTTCTTTTTGTAGCGATCAGCATCTGAAATAGGTTTCAGACTTTCTTCCTTTTTTTTTTTGGAGCGATCAGCATCTGAAATAAATTTAAGACTTTTCTTTTTTTGTAGCGATCAGCATCTGAAATAGATTTAAGACTTTCTTCTTTTTGGTAGCGATCAGCATCTGAAATAGATTTCAGACGTTTTTATTTGTAGTAATGAGCATCTGAAATAGATTTAAGACTTTCTTCTTTGTAGCAATCAGCATCTGAAATAAATGTCAGACTTTCTTCTTTTGTAGCAATCAGCATCTGAAATAGATTTCAGACTTTCTTCTTTTGTAGCGGTCAGCATCTGAAATAGATTTCAGACTTTCTCCTTTTGTAGCTATCAGCATCTGAAATAGATTTGTCCATGTTTTTCATTTATGAATGTGGACAGTTGGCATATGTGTGTAAGAGAGAAAGAGAGAGAGGGTAGGAGAGAGAGAGAGGGAGAGAGAGAGAGAGGGAGGGAGAGAGAGAGAGGGAGAGAGAGAGAGGGAGGGAGAGAGAGAGAGAGAGAGAGAGGGAGAGAGAGAGAGGGAGGGAGGGAGAGAGAGAGAGAGAGAGAGAGAGAGAGAGAGAGAGAGAGAGAGAGAGAGAGAGAAGGGAGAGAGAGAGAGAGAGAGAAGAGGGAGAGAGAAGAGAGAGAGAGAGAGAGAGAGAGAGAGAGAGAGAGAGAGAGAGAGAGAGAGAGAGAGAGAGAGAGAGGAGAGAGAGAGAGAGAACTCGAATATTTAAATGAGGATAATTGGATAAGCCAGAGGCTTCTTTACACCAGGCCCTCATGGGGAAAAAGTGAGAGAGAGGGGGAGAGAGAGAGAGAGAGAGAGAGAGAGAGAGAGAGAGAGAGAGAGAGAGAGAGAGAGAGAGAGAGAGAGAGAGAGAGAGAGATTCTTTTTTTATTCTTCCCCCCCCCCCCCTCCACTAGGTTATCCAGCTCCCCCACCCCCTCCTCCTATTGTGTTTTGCTTTGCTTTGCTGTCTTCGTTGTTCTCTTACCCACCAAAGACAGGAAGATGCTGGGGATAGCATTCAATTCCTGGGGCCTGTTCCGTGTACTGCAGGTCGACCTTGCCCTTGTATCCTAGCCGGTAGACATTGGCTCCACCATTGTCCCATTTGACCTTGACAGTGCTGCGAGCTGAATGGGTTGCCGGGGTCAGCAGTTCAAGGACAGTGCCTGTGTTACCTTGACCTCCTGTGGAACACATCAATCTTTTTTCATGAAGTGTTTGATTTTCTTACAGCTGTGTGTGTGTATGTGTGTGTGTGTTGTGTGTTGTGTGTGTGTGTGTTGTGTGTGTTGTGTGTGTTGTGTGTGTGTGTGTGTGTGTGTGTGTTGTGTGTGTGTGTGTGTTGTGTGTGTGAGTGTGTGTGTGTGTGTTGTGTGTGTGTGTGTGTGTGTGTGTGTTGTGTGTGTGTGTGTTGTGTGTTGTGTGTGTGTGTGTGTGAGTGTGTGTGTGTGTGTACATATGTGCATGTATGCATGAATGCTTACATGCTTGCAGCGCATGTGTGTGTGTGTGCATGTATCGGTACAAAACATGAATGTATTCCTGGGTGCATGCATGTGTAATGTATATATGTGTACATGTTCAGTCTGTGTTGTATGTTTGCATACTAACAAAAACTATCAAAGACTTAATTAAGATACATCTTCACACAAATTCAGCCAAGCTGGAAGAGCAGTGTGGGAACTGTAGCAGCAGTAAGTAATTAAAAGCCACAGATTCCAATCTAAGTAATCAGTTCCAAGAGGCAAGAGTAGGCATGGTTTATCTAAGTCAAAGTCATATTTTTTATTTTCAGATGGTACACTGAATAAGCAATACATCTGCTTTTTCATCAAGCCATCTCTCTAGGAACAAAACCAACTTCATCAATAATATTAATCATCATCATCATCAACCATTACACCCAGTGGTGTGTAGGGCAGCAACAAAGCGCTTCCACTCCTGCCTATTCTGGGCCAGCCTAGTCACTGATCCCCAAGAGTGCTGCATGGCCTTCATCTCACTTTCTCTAACTACAACATTATTATGACAACGTGAAAGAATTTTTTTGATTTGTTAATTTTTTTTATTTAATTCTTTTATATCAAGGATAATGGAATAAGCACTTATGTGCTTTTTTACATCTAGTCCCCGTGTGTATGCGGTTTTGTAAATTGTCATCTGTTCCCACCGGCTGTGCCTAGTGCTGCTTGTCAGTTATGCAACATCAGCTGCGCCTCTGCTCCTACAGTTCAAATTTTCATTTTCTTCATAAATGCCAAAAGCTACATTATTTTTATGTAAAAGATTACGACACAGTAACAGCAAGGTTTGTGAGTTTACCCTGTGAGAAATATGAGCCTTGTAGCCTACTTTTCTGTCAGTGCGAGAAATCTGTGATTATTGCACAGTATGACTTTTTAATAATAATAATAATAATACATGGTATTTATACAACGCTATATCTTGCAAAAAACAAATCAAAGCACTTAACATGGTGGCTATCCCAACCATTGCAGGTTGAAAAGCCTGTGCATGTGCTGTGGAGCGCTTTTTAGCTTTCACATACCCCTGTTATGCCTGTAACAGAGGAAGGGGAGAGATACAGAAAGTCTGCTACTGCACAACAAGGATGCCAGTCTGCTACCAATTACATGGTGTGGCTACACATCACGTAGAGTCCTCTGTGAAACTGAAGGATTACAACCACTATAAAAGGTAAAGGTGTCACATAACCTATAAGGTCATGGGGGAGCGAGGCATCAGAGACCTCACTTCTCTAGAGGCCAGCATATTGAGGGTGGCGCCCATCTCCTCTCCCTTGCTGCTTTATCTTCCCTGACCCTAAAGAGGCAGGACCCCATTTACAGCTGGGTGAACTGTACTGAAGCCAGGGTGCGCAGTCACCCATCCAAGTGGTAACCACTCTCGATGCTGCTTAACCTTGGCTGTGGGAAAGTGAGTACTCAGACCACTGAGCTATCCCACTATCCATTTCACTACATTGGAGGGGGGAGTGGGGTTGAATAGGATATTCTAGTGGTTAGAGCATTGAGTTTGCAATCTGACAGCATGGGTTTAAGCCACCAGCCAGATGCTTGTTCAAGAAGATTGTTTGCCCAGGAGTTAACATCATTACTGACTCCACTCCCCTGAATGTCCTTTAGATGAGACTATAAACTGGCATCCCGTGTACAAACACACACAAAACATCTTACACACACGCCCTGCCTTTTAGAAGAGTAGCCCACTGCCTGACAGTAGGGATGAATGATAAGATTTTTAAGATGCATGCACTCTCATGTCGTGTTAAGACATCACCTCCAAAGTCGTAATGCAGCTATCTCAATGGTGGACATACGCAAAAATCTCACTGTTGTTGAACCTCGGAGCTCTAGCCAAAGAACAAAAAGAAAAAGGAATAAATCACTACACAAACCATCTTTATATCACTGACCATCTTGATCTTTCCACTCCCAGTCTTTGCCTCGAATGACGGTGGCATCAGGGAAGATTCCCAGCACTCTCATCTTCATGCTCTTACTCCGTCTCTCCTGTTTCTCTCTGCAACACCATCACCCAACGCGTAGTCTGATGAACAATGTACAGACAGGTGTCAGGTGTCCTGTGCATAATGCACAGGCAACTCTAAGATATCCTATGCATAATGCACAGACAGGTATCAGACATCCTATGCATAATGCAGACAGGTATCAGGCATCCTATGCATAATGCACAGACAGGTATCAGGCATCCTATGCATACTGCACAGACAGGTATCAGACATCCTATGCATAATGCACAGACAGACAGGTATCAGACATCCTATGCATAATGCACAGACAGACAGGTATCAGACATCCTATGCTTAATGCAGACAGACAGGTTTATATACATAAGATAGATAGACAGACAGGCAGGCAGGCAGGCAGGCAGTCAGTCAGTCAGCCAGTCAGTCAGTCAGTCAGTCAGTCAGTCAGTCAGGCAGGCAGGCAGGCAGGCAGACAGACAGATTCTATAGACAGTCAGTCAGTCAATCAGACAGAAAGATTAATTTTATATTCACATTTTCTCCACACCTGGTCTGTTTGTTTCATCAGAGGCACTCACCTGGGCGAGGTTGGTGTCTCGATCATGAAGAAGGGATGGTTGAAGTCGTGTTTGTCACTGAAGTAGCACAGTGAGCAAAGGTCATAGTCATCACACTCTGTACACTTCCATCGGATTCCCAAAATGCCTGATTCGCCACACTCATCACAAACAATATGCTGATGCCGAATGCCTGGAATACGTATATGTATATATACAAAATGTTGGTGGGTTGGTGGTTGTTTTTTTTTAAAGGGGTGGGGCGTGGGGAGAGAGAAATATAATCAACCATGATTATTTTTTATTTTTCATTGCTCACCTAGAGCTCTGAGGTTCACCTAAGGTGAGATTTTTGTGTATGCAACCGTTTCTCTCCCCCCCCCCCCCCACCATTCAGGTAGCCGCATTCCGACTTCAGGGATGGTGACTAAACATGACACCTGTGGCATGCGGTTTTCTTTTTTGTTTTGTTTTTAATCTGTCATCTGTTCCTTCCGGCATGAAATGGCCCCCTCTTCCAATAGGCAGGACAGGTTTCTAATGGGTACGCAAGATATTGTTCTGCATGCATTTGCAAATGGGGCCTTGGTTTATAGTCTCATCTGAAGGACTTTGACACATTATTATTATAATGAAAGTGTCTACAGCAGGTATTTTGCCCTACTCCAAAACATGACAAACTTCTTACCCATAAACTCTGATATGTAAGCAACACATTAACAAAATAAGCCATATAATGACTCAACCAACCTTCTTGTCAATTATTTCTTTCAAAGTCATTCAGTATCTATCACAAAGAAAACGACACAGAAGAAACAATGTTTAAATTTCCAACCAAATATCCAATTGCTCAATTGATGGGTCAGTGAGTTTTGATGAAAAGAAAAATTCAAATTAATGAATCATCCCCAAACCAGAATGCGGCTACCTTCATTGTGGGCAAAAATGGTCGCATAATTATATGCAAAATCTCACCATTGGTGAACCTCAGAGCTAAAGCAGAAGAAATTTTAAAAAATTAATCAGGCAATAATTCATCATTAGCGAGAACTTTACAAAGACCAGCCAACCAGTCCATCTATAAATCAGCTAGCCAGCCTGTCAGTTAACCAACCAACCAACAGTCAACCAGCCATAATGCCCATCTTAACCCCTACCACTACCATCCCTTCAAAAAAGAGAAAGGGGGCAGGGCAGCCTAGTGGTTAGAGTGTTGCACTCATCATCTGATAGCACAGGTTCAAGCCACCACCAAGACACTTGTTCAAGGGGATTTTTCTCCTGGAGTTATCATCAATACCAGCTCCACTCATCCTGAAAGTTCTTCAAATGAGACTATAATATACTAAGTTCCTGTGTGTGAATGCACACAGAACATCTTGCATACATGTCAAAACCTGTTCATCCTTTTGGAAGAACAAGTTTTATGTGCCAGTACAAACGACAATTTTTTTTCAAAAAATTATGCATACTTGTGTAAAGCAACCAACAAACCAATGGATCAATCACTCAAACACACACAATCAATTCATTTATTTTACATTTATTCAAACAAGCAAGCATACAAAAAGTTAAAGTTAGTCAAACCTTAACATATCTACACAATACAGATCTACATAAATGAGAGCCTCAAAAGATTGATCACCCTTGCTTCCTTATTTCACATTCTTTCTGTTCCCTCTGTGCTTCCTTGCTGGGAGGGATGCACTGCCTCTGGTCTTCTCCTGCCTGGTAACTCTGCAAGAGTCCTGCCCACTGGCCTCAGCTGACACATTCCAACTTCAAAGCATGTAGGCTAGAAATGTGTGTATTATATAAAATTATATACATGAAATGAATTAAGGCACTGCCAGGTCTGCACTTTAAGTTGACCTGGGATATTGTAAAACCCCCCACCCTTAATTCATTTTAGTTTTTTATATGGAGGATAATGGAATAAGCACTTATGTGCTTTTTTATGATCAGTCCCCATGTGTATGGGGTTTTGTAAATTCTGTCATCAAGGACCACATCCAAGATTGGAAGCCATGACTTTCTAGACCTACAGGGTTGAAGTCTTAACCACTCCACTATGCCTCCATCTCGATCTGAAATTTCAAAAGGACATCGATCAGCAGTCTCACGTTATCTTTAGCACTCTCGTACAGCTGCTTCAGAACTGTACTAGGCTATTTTGGGGCTGGCCTGAGGCCCTCAAGTGGGATGACTTGCGACCATGGTCCCTAAGTCTGAGAAATTCTGCTGGGACTATAATTGCAATTTCAACCAAAACAAATGATCTTTAGCCAGTGACTTACCTACTGTTGCATTATCCAACACACGAAGATCATAACCTTGACCTTTTGAAGCTCGGCAATCTGTCAATTGTCCCCCATCCCAAACGATTTTTGCCATGCTATTGGCCCCAATGGCCTCCACTGTTCCCACATGACCTTCACCCCCATCGCCATCGCCACGGTTCCAGTTAGGGCCTCGTATGACACGAACACCTGCCATCTTAGAGAAAGAAAAAAAAGAAAATCATATTTAATTCGTAAGTGTGTGTGTGTAAGAGAGAGAGAGAGGGGGGGGGGGGGGGGGGGTTGGAGGGGAGCAAGCAATAGAGAGATAGAGTAAACGAAATAAATGCTACAAGCTAATGGAGTTGCTGCTAATGTTGCAAATAAACTAACCACATAGATCTATTAAGTTCAGTTACACTGCTTTGAGCATGTTTAGATCTAGAACAATTCTACATGATTCTTCGTTTTTGTTTGTTTGTTTGGGTTTTTTCTAATGAAAGAATATATCTCTCTAACATCTTGATTTCACATTATTTTACTACATCATTTCCTTTTCACACACAATAAACCACCATCAGATCAATCATTCTTATCCTGATGACTGGCTTCAAGGCCAAAATACTCCTGAGAAACTGCCTTTCCTTTTAACAAATTTATCCTGCTGTTATTATAATATTCAAAAACAGGATGAATCAGAAGGGGGGGGGGGGGGGGGGGGGGGGGGGGGGGGGGGGGGGGGGGGGGGGGGGGGGGGGGGGGGAGCCCAAACAATTCGATGCTGACAAAACTGAAGCCATAATCATTGGGATCAAATTGGAAGAGCCTGCTGCCACAATAGCAGTGCCACTCATTGGGTTGTTTTTTTCTTCTTGTCTCCATCTGTGTGTGTATTTGTTTCCCTATCAGAGTTACTTTTTGGGCAGAATTTTGCCAGGGACAGCTCTCTTGTTGCTGTAGGTTCTTTTATTTGTGCTAAATGTGTGTTGCACATGAGACCTTGGTTTATGGTCTCATCCAAAAGATTTGCCCCTGACCACCACTCATGGAGGGAGGAAAGTTTTGGTCACAAAGGGGGATCGAACCACCACACTTCCAACCTGGACTTTTTACTTTCTAGGCAGGTGCATGACCTCTAGACAATCTTTTATCATGTATTTTCCCTCACAATTTATGAAGTACAGAGTTAATAAGGAAATGTATCCTTTTGTTTGTTTGCTTGTTTATTTTTTGTTGGTTTGTTGGTTTCTTGCTTTGATAGTATATTTTGTCTCATGGTTTACACAGTTTATTATATCCTTATTGCCACTGTAATTAAACCGTTCTTCTAGCTTATTTACTTGCATAAATATATGACACTGAACTACCAAGAACAACAACACATGCTCATCTTTATTGTTCCCTATCAGAGTTTTGGAATTGCTAGAAGTCTACTTTCTGTAGATTTTATTTTGCAAATGTTACCTAGACCATGTTAGCTCATCAGATTGCATACCACACTCATGGAGGAGAAAAGTTTGTCACAAAGATCGAACCACCAACTTCCAACCTGACTTTTTACTTTCTAGTCATGCATGACCCTAACAATCTTTATCATGTATTTCCTCACTTTATGAATCAGAGTTTAATAAGGAAATGACCTTTGTTTGTTTCTTGTTTATTTTTTAGGTTTTTTTGTTCTGTTTGAAGTAATTGTCTCATGGTTCACAGTTTTTGATTCGCTTATTGCCACTAATTAAACCGTTCTTCCTAGCTATTCTTGCATATATATTACTCTGAACTACAGAACAACAATTGCAGTGTGATTGGAATACTGAAAACAACATTAACTAGACAACAAGAAGTAAAGATCAAGGCCCACTTGAAGATGTAATCAGTTTGATGCCTTAGTAGGTGAAATTTAGCTTTTCTGCTGTAATGGCACTCTGACTTAGACCATTTCAGTCTCCAGGTTAATTGCATTACTCATTAAGTCCCAGCGGAGTCACCATTGGAACTACAACACTAAAAACTAAATACATAAATAATACACGACAACAATTATTATTTGATTTTATTCTTTTAATATGAATAATGGAATAAGCACTTATGTGTTTTTTTACATCCAGTCCCCGTGTGTATGCGGTTTTGTAAATTCTGTCATCTGTTCCCACCGTAGATGTAGACTCTGGCAGCTGCCTTCCACCTTATTGGCAACTCCATTAATATGACACCATTTACCTCAACAACAACAACAAAATAAATAAATAAATAAATAAAAGGAAAGAAGAAAAAAGACACCATTTACCTATATTAGATCAATATTCCCTGGAAACAAAATGCAACAACCTAAATCATATACATGTATTATGATACATACGTTATATTCTTCTTCTTCTTCCTTTTTTTGTCATGTTTCTCCCAGGGGAGGTTTGACATTGATGAGCCTTCTCCATCTCTCTGTTTTGAGCTTCCTCCTTATTTAAGCCCCTTTCTCTAAGATCATCTGCAATACAGGCAGCCCAGGTCTTGCTAGGTCTTCCCTTTGGTCTCTTTCCATCCACTACAAAGTTCATTGCTCTTTATATGATGTGGTGGTCTGCTTTCCATTGAACGTGCCCAAACCAGCCCAGTCTATTGCTACTAGCTACAGACTTCAGATCATCAACTTTGCACATTCTCCATTTTTTTGTGATCCTGTTTTCCCATTTGATCTTTGTCGTATTCCGTAGCATTCGGTTTTCACAGCTCTTCAACAAACGTTCCACGGTTTTTGTGAAAACCCACGTCTCCGAGCCATACAGGAGCCATACAGGAGAAGAGGTCTGATGCAGGCCTTATATATACATATATACATACACATACATACATATACATACATACATACATACATACTTGCATGCATACATACATACATTTATACATACATACATACATGTATGCATACATACATACATACATGTACATACATACATTATGATATAATATAGAATTATATCTTGTTGCCTGGTGTGACTCATTCTACACACACACCTTGAAAAAAAAAATGACGCCAGACAGGCAGATCAAAAACTTCCTGTTTAGTATGAGGTTAATATTAAACATTACAACCCCCATTTTGGCAACCATCCAATACTGACACAACCTGGCTGAAACAGTCAGTCCCATGTGTACACTACTGCTTGCTTGCTATCAAACTGCTGTCCTACTCCATTCTTACTCACGCAGTTACAGTGCTATACAGTTATCATTCTTCTCACATCACACAATGAGACACTCAGGATAAAAACTGTCAGTGATTGATGTAAGCAAAGTGTTAGGGTCTACTTATTAAGGTGTCACCATGCTCTAAAATACTGCGCTGATACTGTTTTCACCTGTGACTAACGTTCTTAAAATAACAAAACATGAGTGTGTGTACTCTACACTGAAGAAGAAAAAAAAATCCTCAGAAGATGGAATATGAATGTTTTTGTGGTATTTGTATTCAGGAATAAAAGTGCAGTATTGATAATTGCATGAATGGAAATAGAAATGAAGTATTGATGATTGTACGAATGAAAAGAACATACTAATTTGTATAATTTATAAATATTCTGCTAAAGCCACACACACACACACACATGCATGCATGCATGCACACTCACACACTAATTAGCTATGTGCACACCCCAACCCCACCATCTCTCCCCCCCCCCCCCCCCCCCCCCCCCCACCACACACACACATTTTCCTGTCTGATATCACTAATTAGTGGAAGGACATTAAACTGAAACACACACACACACACACACACACACACCTCCTCTCTCTCTCTCTCCTCTCTCCCTCTCACACACACACACATCGCAAACACACACTCATACACACTCACACACACATGTATACTATCTTCACACAATACACCAATCAAAATTACTGATGAGCCTTGTGTGTAGGACAAGCCCACTAGTTCTGGTGCTCTTTAAACACCCAAAAGAAATAAAACAATGCTAATATGAACTGAGGATTCCCAGTGTGCATGATGCACTTGATCTTTTCCCATAGCAGTTTACAGAAATAGGATAAAGGCATTTGCAAGTCTGCACAAAATCTACTGTATGCATTTGCTTGTGTGGTGTGATACATGCATGACAAACTTCCAATTTTTGGTGGTTTTAAAGCTCTCAGTTTGAAAGCTCTCAGTTTGAAATCCACGGGTACATAGTAGAAGTTAAAAGGGTGGATTTCTCTGATCTTTTAAGAAACCTACCATTTTAATTAACCTCTACTATATACCAGTGAATTTTAAACTCAAAGTTTTAAAACCAGTAAAACCAGAAGGTTATCATGTACACTACACCACATGGACAAATGCATACAGTATTAACTGCACACACACACACACACACACACACACACACACACACACACACACACTCATACTCACACACACACTATTAAAGAAATCCTCATTTATTTTCGTTCTATTCAACATAGATTATCATTGTCTTTTGAATGTTTTTATATACTGTCAATTTTCTTCTTTTTTTGTGTGGTGAGGGCAGGATGAAAACAGTTGTGTAAACTTAATCTTTCATCCTCAATACCTGACAAGGTTCTGTCTATAGATCCCCATATTTCTTGTATCTTTATTACAACTTGTATGCCTACAATGCTACATAATAGCTAATCCAAACTCCCTTTGAAGTAATTGAAACAATAATTATAAAACAGTTTTGTAACTTTATTTTTCCTGGGAAACAGTGTGTTTTCAAGGAATATATACCTAGGTTTGCAATATTACATGTACATACAAACAGAGTAACACCCACATCAAATAAGGTGAGAAAGACACCTGCTCATTCGATAGACCATGTATGGGCGGGCCCGCTAGCCTATTGCGCGAAGGAAGAAGCGGGAAAAGTTGCCAAGGTGATGCAAGGAGGAAGGTGGCAGGATGAGTTACACGTTCGCCTGCCAATTAAAAATCCCGTGGGTCTGAGTTCGGTGGGAAGCAAAAGGGCACTTTGATTTTGGGATTGCAAAAGTGATTTTGTGGAATAAAAAAACTGTGACACCTCTTTATTTCCCTTTATTGTTTAAAAATATGCATTGTCTTTGCCATGAAGATTAGCAGCCTAAAGTATAAAACGACAGTGTCGCCTAAGGTATAATATACGTTGCAGCCTTACTGCATCGTACGAAGGCTGCAACGTTTACTACACCTTAGGCGGCCCCTATACCTTAGGATGCATGCATATTATTGTCAGTACAGTATTCCCCAGGCTGTGTCTACACTGTCGCGCAATAGGCCTAGCGGGCCCCCCCGCAATATCGGGCTGACCCTGAAAGACACCTGCCCATTCGATAGACTATGTATGCCAGTCATTGTACACAAATAGGCCTGCAGCACTTTCACAACGTTTCGTAATGGTAGACAAACAACCCCCCACGAAAATTGCTACAGTTTCGTGAATTATGATTAATTACTTACATCTACAGATTGTAGAAAACAGAGTTTCAAACCACTGCAGTGAAGACAAAACCAACAACAGACTTATGTGTCTTGTCTACTGACTACAACACTGGAACAGGAAGATTTTGCAGAGCTCTGTTCTCGGAAATCCCAAATGGCAAAGAACACCAAACAACGTCAACACTAACATGATAAGAAATAATGACAGAGGAAATAAACTTACCTCTGGAACTTGCACAGTTTGTAATCCTCTCTGTTCTCAGTTTTGCCTTTGCTAACGAAAAATCACATCAGATAATCTGGACAGTTGCTTTTGACGACTGTGTGACTGAGGGCCTACTAGCCTAGTTCAAATTAGCCAACGTTTATTAGTCGAACTTGCCACAGAAGAAGCCAAGTATTTTTAGAATCGGAAATTTCATTATTAACAGACTCGGTCATGAGGATTTTGACTCCGTTCCAACTCCAAGCAGAAACAAGCCGCGGAAGTCGAGTCAAGACAAAAGATATGTAGATCTAGTCATCACACACACACACACAGCGCGCTAAAAACAATTACATATTCTTCCACTCGAAAACAGTCTACATTAATTTTCAGCGAGTGTCTGTGCAATAATTGCAGGTCTTTTTAAACGGAAAAGCCCCAAAGAAAATAGTGAACAATTTTGCTGTCGATAAAAACAAGTCTACTCATTGACCGTTTTTGTTTTGTTTTTTGGCCCAGGTCTCGTAATAATCTCTATAAGTCAAGCCTTGCTTATTGAAGAAGAACATTGTGGAATAGTCTACCCAGTTTTAAAATCATCTCCTTCAAAACAAACGTTTAGAAACTTTTGAAGAAACATCATGGACAAATTGTGAGTCCACTTTCATGTTTGAGGTTACCTTACATCTAGTTGCTTTGTAAATTATTATTCTTACCCCTGTTATTTTGTATTTTCATTATTTGCCTGTATGACTTGAGCTTATGTTGTAGGCTCAAGTCTTGGTTGTGTTTTAAGTTATATTGTGAAATCTGGAATTACATTTAAAAAAAAACAACATTTTCCTCATCTTTGTTCTTTTCAACATATATTAATATTGTCTTTTGAATGCTAAGTCTTTTTTATGTTGTTGTCAGGGCAGGATGAACAAAATTGGTGTAAACTTAATCTTTTACCCACAATAAAGATCATTTTGACATGAATTCAAAGACACAGATTCTCTCTCACATTTTGATTGATAATTTAAAAGTGTTTTTTTTCCCCACAAATAATACTCTCTCATTACACACACACACAGACATATATAATATATATATATTATATATATATATATATATATATATATATATATATATATATAACACATTTTCTTTATATTTACTTGAAATTATTAATTGTGATTACCAACGATAGTCCCTTCTCAGGACAAGTGCTGGATGAAAAAAGTATGTCAATGCTCACCTGTAACCCTTTGGAATAAAGATTCAAAGTCCTTCAAACCCCACCAAATAAGAATCAAATGTGTTGTGACAAAAGTGTACCACAAGACTGTCGGATGATCTGTTATGACAAAAGCATATCACAAGACTATTTATTTATTTTATTTATTTATTCTTTTATATCGAGGATAATGGAATAAGCACTCATGTGCTTTTTTACATACAGTGCCTGTGTGTATGCGGTTTTGTAAATTTTGCATCTGTTCCCACCGGCACACAATGGCCTATTCTTTCGAAAAGTGGAACAGGATTTAACGTGTGCGCAAGATGTTCTGCATGCGTTCGCACACAGGGCCTCGGTTTATAGTCTCATCCGAAGGACTTTGACATTCAGTTTGATTTTTTGGTCAAACTGGGAAGAAAGGGCGAGGCTGGGAATCAAACCCAGAACCTCACGGTTTACTTTTGGCAGGCAAACGTCTTAACCATCCTGCCACCTTCCCTCCTATCAAAAAATACCACAAGACTGTCGGATGATCTGTTGTGACAAAAGCGTACAAGACTGTCAGATGATCTTATCTTGCAACAAGACCACATCACAAACCTGTCAGATGATCTACTGCAACAAAAGCGTACCACTTAAGTTTCCAAGGTTTTCATAGTGGTCTGCAGTTTGATTATGTTCACCAGTGTAGAATGTTTTGCAAGTAGAAATACCATCTGCTGAAACCGATTCTACCAGAACACAGGAAGACTGTGAAGAAGCTGTATTCTTTTTTATTTTGTTCCTCAAGTCATAACTCTGAGTTCAATAATGGCGATATTTGCCTATAATATATGCGACTGTTTGCCTGCTAGTAAGGTTGCTGCATTCTGACTTCAGGGATGATGTCTTCACACAACACCAGTTTTTTAAGACTTGATTTCTGTTCCTACTGGCATGTAATGTCCTAATCTTCAAAAAGGCAGAACTGGTATTTTGAGGGGTAGAGAGAGATGGAGAAGGCTCATCAATGTCAAACCTCCCCTGGGAGAAACATGACAAAAAAGGAAGAAGAAGAAGAAGGGGGTGCTTTGCGTTTATGTGATGGATAGTTCAGTTTCTGTGACAAAGGCAGCTGTATGCTGCAGGTCCTCCCAGTCTCCATAGAGCTTCTTGGCCTTGGCTAGTGGAGGGGAGAACAGATTTTAACATGTGTGCAAGATGCTCTGTCTACTTTTGTACATCATCATCATCATCATCGCTAACCATTACACCCAGTGGTGTGTAGGGCAGCAACAAAGCGCTTCCACTCCTGCCTATCCTGGGCCAACCTAGTCACTGATCCCCAAGAGTGCTTTCTACAGTCCTCCTCCTCCACGTTGCTTTTGGTCTTCCTTTCTTTCTCCTTCCTTCTGGGGTCTAGTGCAATGCTGTTCTTGTGATACTTTTGTACATGGGAACTCAGTTTATTGTCTCATCTGAAGGACTTTTGGGGGAGCAGAGTTGGTATGGACATAAACCCCAGGGCAGAAAACCTCTCAAATAGGCATCTCAATGGTGACTCAAACCCAAGCTGTCAGATCAAGAGTTTAATGTTCTAACCACTAGGCTACCCCCCCCCCCCCCCCCCTTTTTCTAAATTTGAATTTTACTACTTCAAAACAAAAGATCATTATTCTAAGTACTTTACAGTTAAACTGAATGTGGGTGGTGATTCATTAGTTGAGTTACATGGGTCCATGCCATGTGTGTGTCCATATATTCAATTCAATTAATCTAATATCACTTTGAGTGAACATACGTAAAATCGAAGCAACAACAACATATATTCAATTCTGTTTACAAAACAAGTTATGATGTTTGGTAAAGACTGTGAAATGGCTAATTTTTATTTCTGGTTCCCTGAAATTACTTAATCATCTTTCATGTGCCTTAGCATCAAACTCTCTCTCTCTCTCTCCTCTCTCTCTCTCTCTCTCTCTCTCTCTCTCTTCTCTCTCCACACACACACACATACACACAAATGAATAAAAAGTTATTTAAACACACACACACACACACACTCACAGAGAATAAAGACTACACTGCAAAAATGTTATAATATCCCCCCAAAATGAACCCACCAAATTTCACTCACACACACACACACTTGTTTCATACTTATTTTTAAGGTGTCTTTATTGTCACATCCAAATATTCGTCCAGTGTCACCTGTTTATATAAACATGTACATAATATTGCATGCGCGTAGTTTACACAAAACCAGCATAATATGATACAGACAAAGCAATTCATTCTACACAAAAACAAATACACAAAAAAACTGAAATGGTATTGTAAATCATTCGGACACAGCCAAAGGACAAGTGACTCTAGGTATTTCAGGAAACACTTATTGGATGGATACAGAAAATAGAAAAAAAAATCAATAATGTGTGGGATGAGTGTGACGTCTATCATGCTCACCCCTCCCCCTTCCCACAAACTCATCTACCCCCCTCATGTAATTAAAACTTCAGTAGCAGTAATCCCCTCTTGCAACAGAACCACCTTTCTTTTTCTTTCTCATTTTTCTTTCTCATGCAGTCGCTTTTCACTCTTTTCACTTCAATATCCTTTCCATTTTGGGGTTTTTATGTTTTTCTTTTAATTTTTCGACTTTTGAACCAGAAGTAGGGGGGGGGGGGGGGGGGAGGGGGGGGGGGGGGGGGGAAGAGGAGAGAGGACACTTGACACTTTTAGGGGTGGAGAAGAGGAGAGAAGGGGACACTTGACACTTTTATTTCATTTACTATGACTATGCCTCTCGCCCCCTCCCCCCTCCTTTCTTATTTGGTGGGTCCATATTCATCATTTTAATGTTAATCTACTTCATCTATTATCATTATTCAATAAAAAGCTGAATGATCTCTTAATCGTTCAGCTTCTGTCTTATCCGTTAATGTATAATTACACTTACAATACTGAATAACCTTCATATGACCAAAACAAAACAAAAAAAATGTCACACAAAAAATGGTATGAGTATTACATGTCAGGGAAACTGATGAGGTCAAGTTTGAAAATTTCATTTCCTTCTTTATAAAAAAAATAAAATTTTTTAGGAGTGTTCAGGAATGCTTTTACCATGAGGCAAGTGATCACTTGTGTTCTCACCACTTCTGAAAGAAAAATACAAGTGACTTTTTAGAATGGGTGACATAATAATCACACTGTCCTTATCACATTTTGCTATCGTTTTCATCTATAAAACACACAAAATGTTTGAATATAACATACAATATTATCTCTGCTGTGAATGGTTACATGTACTTGTTTTCCTCTGCTACTATTTCTGCATAAATACCTCTGGTTACAGATTTTAATTAAGAAAGGTCAGTCTGACTTAAAACAGGTATCCTAAGATGCAAACCTACTTCAATCTTTCTTTTGGTTTTGTTTTGTTTATATTAATCATGTACTAGGTTTTAGCCAAATGAAATGTTCTGCTACTAGTGTTTATCAAATTTTAACAGCTTTCCTTCTTCTGATGTATAGTTTTAAGACATTTTTTTCTAGATAAGAGTACAATCACGAAGCAGAATGGTCCATCAAATACAAAACCCACTCCAAAACAAAAAACCCCAACCAAACCAAACAAAATGTCCAATATATTAATTTCAGACAGAGAGACAAGCAGATAAAAAACAACTGTGTATCCTGGCCCAAAGAAAGGGGGAGGGGAGGGAGGGGATTACTTTAATTTCTTTAAAAAACAAACAACCCTTCAAATCAAACTAAATTTCATAATTAACATTGGTCCAGACTGGTAGACAGGGTGGGGGGTACGGGGTGAAATCTTGAGTTTCTGGCAGTGAAGACATGACATTTTAAAAAGATATCAGAGCAGGAAAGACAAAAGATCGTTATTCAGTTAAGAAGCATTCGTATACGCACACACAATGAAAACAAAAAAAACAGACATGGCAAGAACAATGGAAAGCTGTGCCCAACACCACACACAAAATACTTTTTATTTTCCCTTCACGGCCACAAAACGCAAAAGTCAAAATCATCATCAGCCTAACACTATTATCAGCAGACCACAAAAAAATCATTCCCCCCCCAAAAAAAAACCCACCTTCACCTCATAAATGACATCAATGTTTTTTTGTGGATAAAGAACAGGGAAAAAAAATCAATCCCTCTCTTAATTAAGACAAAAATGTACACCCATGATATTCACAAAAACCTGTACCTAAATCAACAAACAAACCAAAAACCAATAGTGATCCATACAGGCAGAAAGAAGAGACAGGAGACAAGCTATAAACAATCTTGCTCTATGTCTTGGTGAGCACACAGTGAGCTGTACAATAATATCTTATTAAATTCCATACACATAGCTTGGAACTTTTGTTCTCTCTCTCTCTCTCTCTCTCTCTCTCTCTCTGTCCACAAGATAAAATGCATAGGAGGTTACAAATAAATAAAAACTTACAAAAAGAAACTTGTTAACACTTTCTTTAGGGAAAAACCCCCACGCAAATGAACAAACAATGAAAGCAACAGACAAAAATAACACATGCATACACTCATGCACGCACACACACAAATAAATATCACCCCCCCCCCCCCCCCCCCCTAAAAAAAACACCACCACCACCACCATCAACAACAATACATACAAAAAACCTAGAAACTCTACTAAAATCCAGTAAATTCTTTTACAATGTTTTAATCCCCACCCCCCCCCCCAAAAAAAAAAAAAAACACCCAAAAAACAAACAAATTATAAAAGAAAAAAAGAAATCTGAATTTCACAGACTCTACTTTCAGCTATAAATTATTTAGTTCACATAACTATAACTAGTGCAACCTGTAGTGTTATGGTTCAACCTATGGGAGGAATACAGTAAGAAGGGAGAAAATATTTTGGAAGAAAAAAAAAATCCATCTAAAAAAAACATCATAACTTTACAGTGGTTGCAACAGAGCAAAGTGCTGATCTGAATGATGTTTCTTTTTTTTCTTTTTTTACTGACAGCAGGATAAGAATCTTCAGACATTACAGAACCAAATACCTCCGCATAATCAATATTGATACTGCTGCTAACTACTACAACCTCCCCCACCCTACCCCCCCCCCAACAGAAAAAACAAAACAACCCCCCCACCCCCAAAACAATAACCCAAAACTAATACACACACACAACCAAAAAGCCCCCACCTCCCAACACAAACACAGAGAAACTAAAAAAAGCACCCCCCCCCCCCCCCGCCACACACACACACACTAATCCTAACATTCTTCAGACACACTACACACACACAAGGTAAATCTGGCCTCATAGGAATCTGAATCAAGAAAAGAAAAACACAGTGGAAATGATAAGTTGTACCCCCCCAAAAAATGAGACAGAGAGTTTTAGAGAAGCAGAAGACAAGCTAGGATTAATTTGAGTATTTCAATCTGCTGGAACACACACACACACACACACAAACACACTGACAAGTATGCACAGCCAGCTGGGTGGATGATACCAAGGTGCAGACAGCTGTTATTGAATTTACATACACAGTGGAGGGAAATGGAAAGTCAAATGTCTCAACACACATTTATGTATATATAAAAAAGTACCATATGATGATCATTTGTTACATTTTTAAACGCACACACATGCAAATGCACACACACGCACACACAATTTCTGATATGAAGATTTAGAAGAAAGAAAAAAAATCCATTTGGACGGGGTCCTGTCTTTTAAAAAAAAAAGAAGCCAACATTTTTACAGCTTCAAAATATAAAAGGGCAAAATTTCAACATGATTTTTGTTGTTGTTTTTGTTTCCAATAACTACATGACACTATTAACAAACAAACAAACACATAAATCACTGTATAGGTTATGTGCACTGATTTACAAATCTGTGGAGTAGTCAAGACTTAAAAGTATACATATATACGTGTCTATCAATATTGTGGTAACACCTCCCCCCTCCTACACACACAAATGTGAATGTCAGTATTTCCACTGCCCACGAGAACAAAAATGGTTGTGAATTAACAAGTGATGTTTTCTATGTATATCGTACAGGTACACATGAATATATCCCCCCATCCCCCACCAATGAATTGATCAACAATCAAACATTCAGACATGTCAGATCAAGGCACGTAGATGAAGGAGAGAAGAAGGGAGGAAAAAATGGATGGAATCCTGGCATCTCTGGCTGGATGAATGAATTGAAGGGAAAGTCGACAGTCCACAGGCATTGATTGAGATTTGAAGTAGCCACCACCAAAATGTCTGACTTCGCTAGCTACAGTCATTTATGTACACATGGCTACAGTCACGTGTGAAACTACTACTAGTCGCAAAATGTTCAAGACTTACCATGCAAAAATTCAACATGTTTCTTGGGGTAAGGGACGAGCATCACTCGCTCCGGTGTAATCCAACCTTTCACCGAAAGCTTAACCTTTTCCCTAAGAGTAACCCACTACAGGGTAACCAACCATCTACTAACCCTTCCCTCTGTGTCACCCACTACTGGGTTATGGTAGCATACAAATACGCACAGTGCACATGTACAGGGAAAAAGGGGGTTCTCTCCCTTAACATAGGGATTGCGTTAACTACACCAAACCTTACCCTTCTCTACAAACAAGCAGAATCCAAAAGCACCATGCCCACCCCCCTCCCCTCCCCCCAACCCTCCCTCCCCCACCTAAACAAATCTAACCTAACCCAAACCAGAACCAACCCTTACTCTAAAGTCATTCATATGAGCAGTAGTTCACCAAAAAAACCCTCAAAAAATTCCAGAGTGGTTTATTGTGACTCTTTGCCATATTATTCAAGCTTTCTGTTAACATCTACATATACTGTACAGGTAAAGATAACGGCAACATTGTGGATACTTGATTTTGACTGCTCTGAAGCATTACTGAGTGGTGACACGCACATCATTATTTCAAGTGAACAGAAACTGACATTTCATGTACAATGAAAGGGTGTGTAGAGATGTAACAACCGTGAAACCAATCTACAATGTCGCAAAATTTCATATGCTTCTCTGAAGTTGGTAGCAGCAGATGTTTACAAGTCCGTGTGATGTGTGCCTCAAGCATTACTGTTTATAATGAAAGGTTAAATATAAACAAAGTATCATCAACTAACAATCTTAAAGCATTTTATGATACTTTAAGCATTATTTGTAATGAAAGTGAAGTATGAATAAAGTACCATCAACTAACAAACAATCTCAAAGCATTTTATGATACTTTATATTTCAATTCTTCCTGCCCAGAAACTACCACAGCGATGTCTAGGTTCACGTTACAACGAAGATGAGAGAATATCTGGAGATAATCAGAGTAGCACAAGAGAAAGAAAATTGTCTTGTCATCTTTGTCATTGCCCTCTTCTAAACAACCACTGCTTTAATGACTGAGTGTACATCGACAGGTCAGTTTTACCAGCAGAATGAGACAGATTGATAAATGGATTTAGATATATTATAGAATGATTGATACATGTGTGAGTGTGTGTGTGTGTGTGTGTGTGTGTGTGTGTGTGTGTGTGTGGTGTGTGAGTGGTGGATGTGGTGAGTGTGATGGTGATGAGAGTCGTGAGTGAGAGTGTGTGAGTGAGTGAGGAGTGAGTGTGTGTGGAGTGGTGTGGATGGTGTGTGCATGCGTGCGTGCGCATGGGTGCATGCGTGTGTGCTTGCATTAAAACACCCTACATCAGCACTATCAAATTTCAGTAATAGAGACCACAATCTTACCACCAATGTAAACATTAATAAAAAAATAACGAAACCGTCCTCAATTTTAGTATCTTTGATTTTTTCTGTTTGCCTATTTATTTGGGGAAGGGTGGTTTTTCTTCTCTTTTTTTTCCCTCTCTCTTTCAGTTTTTTGTGTCATTTTTCTTACATGAAGTAGATTTCCTATCTTAAATTTTTTTTAAAATTAATGCCTTTAAAAGAAAAGATATCAACAAATAACAATTACTTGTACTTCTGGGACTGTTTTCTGGAGATAGTTAGGAGGGAGGGAGGGAGGGGGGAGATGTTGCTATTATACTATCATTAATCATTTACATATTATCATTAACATATCATTACTCATCATTAACATATCATGAATCATATCATTAATCGTTAACACTATTAATTATCATCAACATATTATCATTAACACATCATCATTAATCATTGTCAGTTGCAGGTTGCAAGGTTGACATTTTCAAAGATAGCCCCCCCCATCCCCCCCCCCCCCCCCCTTTACCATCCATATCATGTATGTGGTTTAATATTTCTGTACCCCTTCCCATCCTTCTGAAACACATCCCCCCAAAAAAAAGAAAAAAAAAGAAATGAAGACAAAAAAACCCATTTCATTACAATTTCTCACATACAAGAATACTCATAGTGAAAATGCACGTCATTATTCAAAGAGACAGTCGCCGATAAATTCCATCCCACAGTTTCATGGATTATAAGAACACACAGCAAGTGCAGGAGAAGACACGGGAAAGGAAGAACTAGATCATAGTGAAAGTGATTAACAGTACTACTGAATACTGAAAGTAATAAACAGTACTGAATATTGATAAACAGTACTTGATTATTGATAGTGATAAACCGTACTGAATATTGACAGTGATAAACAGTATTGAATATTGATAGCAATAAACAGTACTGAATATTGACAGTGATAAACAGTACTAAATATTGATAGCAACAAACAGTACTGAATATTGATAAACAGTATGAATATTGATAGTAATAAACAGTACTACTGAATCTTGACAGTGATAATAAGTACTGAATATTGACAGTAATAAACAGTACTGAATATTGACAGCAATAAACAGTACTGAATATTGACAGTGATAATAAGTACTGAACATTGATAGCAATAAACAGTACTGAATATTCACAGTGATAAACAGTTCTACTGAATACCGACAGTGATAAACAGTATTGAATATTGATAGCAATAAACAGTACTGAATATTGACAGTAATAAAACAGTACTGAATATTGATAGCAATGAACAGTACTGAATACTGACAATGACAAACAGTACTGAATATTGACAGTTATAAATAGTATTGAATATTGATAGCAATAAAAGTACTGAATATTCATAGTCATAAACCGTAGTGAATATTGATAGCGATAAACAGCACCGAATATTCATAGTCATAAACCGAACTGAATAGTGACAGTGATAAAATAGTGCGACATTCTTCACGTGTAAGCTATTATAAAAACCCCAGCTATGTCACCACTAAAAGGAAGAAGGTAGAGACACGCACACTCGAGAGTCTGAGCGAGAGAGAGGGTTTCACAGGGAAGGAAATGTGGCAACAAGTGTAAAGGTTTTCACTGGTGCCAGCAAAGCATGCTCTGTATAGAATCCATCTAGGACAAGTCCATAAGTCATGATCCCTTTAGGTCGGGTAATTTATAAAGTTATGTACACACACAGTAGTACACAGGTATAGATGATATGCGTGCGCATGCACACACACACACGCACGCGCACACATGTATGTGTACATACATGTTCCCACTACCACTTACACACACACACGTGCATGCACACACACATGCATGTATGTACACATACACACTCACACACACAGACACACGCGCACACACATGTATGTACACATACATGTTCCCACTACCACACACACATGCATGCACACAAACATACATACACACACATGCATGTATGTACACATACACACACACAGATACACACACGCATACATGCATTATGTACACATACACACTCACACACGCAGATATACACACACACACTCACATTAACACACACACACACTCACATTAACACACACACACACACGCATGCACACACACACCAAGAGAAATAAAGATTTCGAGTGATAATGATTGCATATTAACAAACTGACTCTACACCCAGACACCTTTAACAAGAATAAATAGCAAGATGGGTCAGAAACTATACATATAAAGACAATCCAAAAAAACCCCAATCCTTTTTAAACCATAGATTTGCTGACTGTATTTGATCAAACATAAAACTTCAAATCAATAAAGACATTTGGGGGGGGGGGGGGGGGTAAAAAAAGTTAAGAAAAAAAACTTAAGTAATTTCTTTGTCATATGCTAACAAGCATTTAACCTTTTAACAGCTGAGTGCAAGTGCACCCTATATGACGGGCAATAAAATTCTTATGTACCACTGCTATGTTCATGTCTCTCTTACTCAGAAATTACTACATGAATAATCCTGAGAGTCTGCCCAATGACAGTATATATATCATAGATTGCTTTGAGGCAAGCTCAAATTAGTTAGCATGATATTTCACTACGAAATGTAAAAAATCAACAAAAAATACACTTTCTTCATCACCACTGTCATTCTGAGTATCCCCCATCTCAATAACGTCAAACATAAGTCCAGGCAAAATCTCAGTCATTTAAAAAAAAAAAAAATGTTCTATCTTCTGAATCATACACGATCGTTTTTATCACTGTCCAGATTATCTAAAATTTTATTTGCCACTTTTTCAGCTGTGTAAAGTTATTGATACCTTCAACGAGAAGTGTCAGCCATTTTGAACAAGGACTGCCCAAGCAGTCGTGCAATAATAACACAAAATACGAGCTAAAAAACGATCGTTTATGCAAGGGTTTTACAGCTGGATGTTGCAAAGCAACAGGAGAGTGATCTCCACTAATTTTGGAGTTCTTTCCCTTTAACTGTAGTCAAGGAAGCTGGCTTGTTTACTTCAGTTTGAAACCCCAGAAATTTTCTGGGTTGGAGGCATATAGAGTGCACATTTAGCCCCGGAAAAATTTCCGGGTGGGGCAGTCAAGTGGTTAAGGTGGGTTATTTTCTAAGTAATATGAAAAAAGAGAATAAGATCAGTGAGAAAAAAACAAAACATGTCAGAAAACCCAGATGAATAACTTCCTAAGGCTGAGACTCGAAGTGAAAATATCATTGTCTGGCAAGATCTGTTACAGGCCATTTTGCTCCACCTCAAAGCCACTACAACCAGCTTGTATCAAATATACAAGGAACAAACCCCAAAATAATGGATACTATAGCCAAGTGGTTAAGACCATTCAACCTCAATCCCTTGGGTCCATGAAATCCTGAGTTGGAATCTTGGCGGCATCTGGTGAATTAGGGGCCGAGATTTTCCAAATCTCCCAGGTCAGCTGCAAGTGCAGACCTGCCAGTGCCTTAATTCCCTTTATGTACATACACATACAGAAGATCAAAGATAGGTGGGTTTCAGAAACAAGAACATACCTAGTATATATCCCTTAAGTCGAAATGTGCTACCTTCATGATGGTCACATACGCGCAAGCAAGGATTTGAAATCTGTTGTTCATTACGTTCAAGGAGAGTTGAATGCGTGTAAATGATTTCAGTGCAAGCGCTTCAATTTGTTTGTTTTTTTACAAGATTCAGCGCTATATAAATTCCATATATTATTATTATTATTACATAAGCAAAATCTCACCATTGTGAACCTTGGAGCTCTAGCTGAGAAACAAATACCCCCCTCCCTCCCAAACCCCCCCCCCCCCCCCCCCCCCAAAACCCCAACAAAAAACAAACAATCCCCAAAACTCCAAAATAACTACTGAACGGGAATGGGCTCAGCTTATGTGAAAAAAAAAGAAAGAGACTCTTGTTATTCATAAAACTGTCAGGCATAAGTTTCTCCTTACCTATCAAACACCTTGCAGGGGGGGGGTGACGACACACCCCCAGGGCTTGCAGTAAAAATGCACCATGTCAACAACTGTCACTAAGAACTCATACGGTCTGCTTTCATTTTACTTTCTCTTCTCTGCCTTCCCTTACTGGGTAGGATGCGTAGTGCCTGGTCTTTTCCTGCGCTTGTTATTCTGCAGGAGGTCTGCCTACTAGCTTCAACTGACACATTCTGGCTTCAAAGCAGCTCTTTTCATTGTACAGCGTGCATGCTGGGTATGTTCATGTTTCTGTAACCTACCAAATGCCAACATGAACGGGAAAAAAACCCTCTTGGATTGAATTAATAGAAACATGTACATGAAACTTCCTATAAACCATACAGAGCAGAGCAGAGCAGAGAGACAGACAGAGACACAAACTGAAAGAGAGAGAGAGAGAGAGAGAGAGAGAGAGAGAGAGAGAGGAGAGAGAGAGAGAGAGAGAGAGAGAGAGAGAGAGAGAGAGAGAGTGTGTGTGTGTGTCTGTGTGTGAGCTGACTTGACATGCAAAAGAATTAATAGTTCTAGAATAGACAACAACCAAAAACAACCCCCCCACCAAACAACAAAAAAGAAAAAAAGAGAGAAAAAACCCCAAACAAAGAAAAGAAAGCAAATTGGTACTTAAATTAAATTTTAAAAAATTCTAACCATGTTAAACAATCCAAAATGATATCCACAACTATACTTTTTCTTTATGCTTAAAAACAGTTATGTTTTTTATCCATAGCACTACACTGCGACCACAAATCAAATGTAAAATTGATTCAACCCTCTTTCATCCATTTTCCATTATTCGGATTTAAAAAATCTTTCATTTGTTCAGCCCGGACAATTTTGAACTTATTAAAAACAATTGACAGAGCTGGGTATGAAAAACCCCCAAAACCCAGCCCTGAATTCTTTCATTATTTCCATGGGACAACACAGAACAAGCATTCACCAAGTACCGGGAATAAATAAAGAAGCCATCCAAAAATAGCAGCAATGTGCTTACACATAATAAATATCGCACTCTCTTTCCGCAAATGCACTTCCAACAGTCAATACACGGTTGAATTCCCACTGCAGAAAAAGAATAGTTCAAATGTGACTGATTTGAACTTTCTATACACATACGTATGCACATACATACACATGGGCAAACACACAAACATATGTGTGCATGCATGCACACCATTTCACAGCGAAAGTTCTTTTCCACATCATTTCTCTTACTCTTTCACTCTCCGTTTTTAAAGACAGTGTGTGTGAGTGTGTGTGTGTGTGTGTTTGTGTGTGTGTGTGCCCATGTACGTGCATGCATGCATGTTCATACAAGCATGTATGCAAGCAAGCACTTGAGTGTGCCATGTACACCAGGCACATATTGAGTCTAGTATATAATTACCGTTATTTTTCCTGTCTGAAGCGCTCACACAAATGACTTTTTTAAAAATTCTGTGGGTCTCCCGAAAACCAAAACAGAAAGAGAAATCTGCTGATTTTTTTTAAAGAACATGATCTATTCCTTAAACAGCCCATCATGTGTTTTCTTCTGAATCTATTTTAATTTTAATTTTATTATACTCTGTAATAGCAATAAATCTCGTTCAAAATAATAAACAATCTTAGCCCCCCCCCTTCCCCCCAAAAAAACAACAACAGGAAAGCAATGAATAATTCATAACCTCAACTGTCCAATAGCTAACATTTCCACAGGTCGTTTAAGAGGCTGAGACTAGTTCCAATTCTACTGCTTTTGCATTTATGAACATGTATTCAATAAACATAATTCACAAATCAGTGTCTACATTTTCTTGGAGAGAAAAAAAAGCACATAAAAAACAAAACCACAACCATTTACCAGACAGACACAGACAAAGACAGTAAAGAAACAGATATCATGTAGTGTGGTGAGGAAGCTACAAGTATAAGTAAAGACACTTTAGAAAACCAAAAAAGTACATAAATGGGTAAAAGGTGTTCCCACAACCTATATGGTCATTGGGGAATGAGGCGTCAGAGATCTCAGCTTCTTAAGGGGCCAGCATATTGAGGGCAGCGCCCATCTCCTCTCCCTTGTTGCTCTACCTTTTCTGACCCTAAAAGAGGGCAGGTACCCATTTACAGCTGGGTGAACTGTACTGAAGCCAAGGCGCGCAAACGGTCACCCATCCAATAGGTAACCACACTCGATGCTGCTTAACCTTAGCTTGGGGAAAGCAAGTGCTCTGACCACTGAGCTACCCTGTCCCCTTTATAAATAGTACGAACAAACAAAATAGAACTAATAAACAAAACAGACAAAAAGTCCTCAAAAAGACTGACATTCTCCTCAGCTTGTATGTATACTTAAACTCTCAAAACAACAGACGTCATTCTGTATGAGCCGGTGAGGTAGATCAGAGACATGGGATTCCACGCTTCATACAGACCAGTGCTGCAGTGCAATACAAGGGCGCATGCTGGAGGCAGTTATGAGGTAGGCACAGAGAGAAAGAAAGAGAGACAGAGAGAGGGGGGAGAGGAGGGGAAAGGAGGGGGGGGGGGGGGGTAGAGAGAGAGAGAGGGATGGAGAGAGAGAGAGAGGTGGAGAGAGAAAGAGAGAGGTGGAGAGAAAGAGAGAGGTGGAGAGAGAGAGGGGTGGAGAGAGAGAGAGAACTCGAATATTTCTTGAACTCGAACACGAGAGAGAGATGAGAGAGAGAGCAAGAGAGATGGCGAGAGGGGTGGGGAGAGAGAGAGAGACAGAGAGAGAGAAACAGAGAGACAGAGACAGAGACAGTCTGCCTTCAATCTTAAAACTAAAGCGGAGGGGAAAAAACGGCAAGGACATTTTGGTATATAATGATAAACAATTTCTGCTGTGTGGAGATTTCGAAGATAAATTCAAAATCAGTCTTTCTTCTCTTTGGTTTTTTCCCCTCCCTTTTCTTTGTCAAGTGTTTCACTGTAGCTGTGCTTCACTGTAGCTATGCTTCACTGTAGCTGTTTCACACACGGTAGCTGTTTCACACACTGTAACTGTGCTTCACACACTGTAGCTATGTTTCATTGTAGCTGTGTTTCACTGTAGCTATGTTTCACACACTGTAGCTGTGTTTCACTGTAGCTGTTACATACCTGTGAGCTACCTCATGGGTAATGTATCCAGCAATGGGGTGAAATCTGTCCATTTGTTTAAGACCCACCCCCCACCCCATACTTTAAAAGTTTTTATTATTTTTTTATTACCGTTTTATTCTAAAACATGAAATCCACCCCATCCCCCTAATTTTCAAGCTTCTTTTAATTTTTAATTTTTACATTTTCATTCTAAAACATGAATTTCAAATGAGAATATCATGATGAAAAAGTAATTCAAAAGAAGACATGGATGAAGCAATACTATCACAAACCCATTACCACCACCCTTCCCCACCACCACCGAAACACACGGCACACGTCCCAAACCAAACCTGTACACATTTTCGTTTTTCCTTTTCACAAACAGAAAGCAAAAACCCCATAAAAATAAAACCCTGAACACCATCATCGATAACATTGCATATTACACCACGCACATCTTTTTTTTTTGTTAAAAAAAAAAGAGAGTGGCGATAAATAGTGAGAATGTTGTTTATACAGTTGTAAGAAGGTATGGATATGCAAGGACAGAACATGTCACACAGACATTAGGGTAAACAAAAATAGTTTGGCTCTGGGTGCAATTTGTGTTTAGTTTTTAGTTTAGCTTTAGTTATTCTTTTATATCGAGGATAATGGAATAAGCACTTGTGTGTGTGTGTTTTAATTTTTTAAGTTTAAATTAAAAAAAAAAAAATTTAATTCTTTTATATCGAGGATAATGGAATAAGCACTTATGTGCTTTTTTACATCCAGTCCCCGTCTGTATGAGGTTTTGTAAATTTGTCATCTGTTTCCACCGGCACACAATGGCCTACTCTTACGAAAAGCGGAACAGGGTTTAACGTGTGCGCAAGATGTTCTGCGTGCGTTCGCACACGGGACCTCGGTTTATAGTCTCATCCGATGTGTGTGTGTGCGTGTGTGTGTGTGTGTGTGTGTCTGTGTGTGCGTGTGTCTGTGTGTGTGTGGATGTGTGTCTGTGTGTGTGTGTGTGTCTGTGTGTGTTGTGTCTGTGTGTGTGTGTGTGTGTGTGAGAGTGTTCCTTGGCTAGAGCTTCAAGGTTCACCAATGGTTAGATTTTGCTGATGCCACCGTTTCTACCCACCATCAGTCGCAGTCTGACTTCAGGGACTGTCTCTAGACAAGCCGCCTGTGTGCCTGCGTTTTATTACAAATGCTGTCTTCCATTCCTATTGGCATGAAATAGCCAACTCTTTAACAAGACAGAACGGGTTTTTAACATGTGTGCAAGATGTTCTGCGTACATTTTCACACACGTCCTTGGTTTATACATCTGAAGGACTTTTTGGGGGAAGTGGAGTCAAAGCTGATGTTAACTCCATGGTAAAATTCCCTAAAACAGGCTCCTCCATATGGCTTGATTCTGGGCTGTCAGGATCATGAGCACAATGATCTAACCACTAGGCTACCCCCATCCCCCTCCTTGCAAAATCACACGAAAATGAGTGTCTAAACAACACAGTCTGGATTAATAATTAACTTTCACCCAGACTTGCAGTTTTAGTCAGGCAAACGATTTCTATCTTTGAGAAAACATTTTCCTTTTTCTGTATGTAGACAGAGTAAAAAAAAAAGTGCCAATGTTCCCTGCACTGACACACTTGGTCTGACAGGACAAATCTGCCTGGAAAATACTGATCATGTCTCACCTGTCGGTATTACCGAATTCCGGTGTTAGCCGTGACGTGTACTGCTTAGAATGTAAATACTGAAGGTCTTGGCACTTAAAGTAATGAGCCGTTTGTCTTGAGTTCTCTGTCACAGGCCATTAGTGAAACAGTATACATTTCTTTTATTTTGTTTCCAAGTAAAACTTCTACAAGTCTGCCCAAGCGGCCGGCCTATCACTCTTCTGTAAACTGCTAGTATTGCTATGAATAATGTTAGTCGATTGAAAAATAGCTGAATGGAAACAGCTCTTTCGATAATGAGCTGACAACATGTATATTCTGTCAATATAATGGAGGGAAAAAAAAGACAAGCATATAGGTCCACCTAATTAACCATCAGTCGGGCCATCTACCTGCTGCTACTACTGTACAACTGAAGGGCAGCTACTCACCAGGCAATCGATTCTAAGGGCCAGATTTACTTTCCTTGTGTACCTGGCTACTTTTGACTTTTACTTGCTAGTGAATTATGAAAATTTAGGTTTCCAATAGTTGAAACCTTTTCCAGAGGGTGAGATTACAGTGAATACTTTTTCAGATAAGTAGGCAATCAAAAAAAACCCCAAACAAGTTCATGTTTACATTTACTTTGCACACAATACACCCGCAAACTGCATTAAATCATGACTTTGTCGTCACTTCCAAACGAAACACCACAGTCACACAGCACTACAACGCCCTGTCGCAATTATCACACAAGTCAAGTTCAATACAGTCATTAATTAACAAACATCCTTCTATCTCATCACCATAATCAACAACAACCTTCCTCTCATTATCCTCACCACCATTTAAATGGACATTTTTTTCAACGACCATCATTCATTTACCAATTAACACATTCTGCATCATGTATCATTCAGTTGATATAAGAGCTGAGGTGGATTGATTGGAGGGAGAGAAAAGGGGGGGGAGGGGGGGTATAAAAGTGGACTGACGAAGCTTTTCGAAAAACATCTTTTACACACTCATGCATGCAAGTGCACACATGCACATGCATACATTACACGAAAGCATGCAGACACATACCCACACACATTTTATGAAAAATTTCCTTTGAGTGGTCCAGCCAAAGATATCACTTTCTTTATCAATTTTCAGTTTATAGTAGATGTTTTCAGGTTTTATTCACTCGCTGCTGTTATTTGCAAATCCCCCAAAACTATGGTGACTGTGTGTGTGTGTGTTTGTGTGTGCATGCGCGTGTGGTGTGTGTGTGTGTGTGTGTGAGCGCGCGCATGTAGTGTGTGTGTGTGTGTTGTTTTAGTGTTGTCCCTTCAAAGACTTCTGATTAACTGTTGGTTATTTCACCTGAACTCTTCAATCAAACAGGCCGCGCAGAGCCAAAAAGAAGCCATGAATGCATGACCGTCATTGAATCAATTCAAATACAAAGAAAAGTAAAGTGAGTGATACTAACGCCAGCAGGCCATGTACACAGTTTCTGCTTTATCTAAAAACTTATTTAAGAGGGAATCAAGTATTCCAAAATATTCCTGGAGTTTGTTAACCAAAAAAAAAAGTCTTTTCCCCTTTTTCACTTCTCACTTTTCACTTCTTCCTATGACGAACTTTGCGTGTGACAAAAGACATACTGCTGAAGAGGTCAAAAAACAAAATTAAAAATAAATGGCAAAAATCAGGCAAAATTAAGTAATGACACATATGACTTGAAATGCTTTCTTACAAGCTCACTTCTCCCTATGTTCAATATCATAGACATTAAATTCTGGATTCTGATGAATGATGAGATCATTCATCAAAATTTCAAACACAGTACTTTTCTCCTTGTCATTAATAACCTGATGTGGAGTTTGGTCATGTTTAAACTCTATGAGTATTAATGAGAATCCTACCTACTCCTGAGGAAATTTCTTCAAGTATATTGAGATGTTTCAAACCAAAAACAAAAAAATACATGTTTCAAAGTGTACAAAACCCAAACTATTCCTCCTTTTTGCTTTGTATCCTCACAATTCCTAAAAAAAACAACCCAACAACCCAAAACCTAAACCGTTTCCAACAATTTACCAATACTGCTTTCTTCATCATCACATATTCAACCACCATACATCTTCGATAGACCAACAAACAAAAAAAATCATTCTGTCTGCTCATAAATACGCTAAAAAGACTCCCTCCCTCAACAAACAAGAATCACATCACCGCTGCCCTTTCAACAAGCCAACAATACTGTACAAAAGTCCGTTTCAATCCAGCATGCATCCCTGCTCCACGCTCCAAAGCCTCGCTCACAAACACGATCAGCAGAGACGCAATCTCTGCCACTTTGCATACTGGTTCCGTGCGCATTGGAAAATTGATCCGTCCCTTTCACCAATCCCAATTCCGCTTGCTGCCGCTTTTTTTTTCATCACAAAAAGCAAAATAGAAGTTTCCAAAACTATCTGTAAACTGTTAAAAAGTCCTGTTGTATGTATGTACACGCATTCAGCTTAGCTCTACATCCGAAATCAACGTTCAATCCTCTAGTCTCTATCCGTGAAGGGAAAGACGCAAAATCAGAAACAACCGAATTATTTGCTGTTTTCGAACATCATGATTTTACATGCAAAATACAAAAAAAAAACCAACCCAGCCCCAAACTCTTAATCCACTTTCCACACCACTCAGCAGCCACAGTCATTTCTGATCGCTATTCCTCCTCAAAGCTAACGGAATAGCATGATAAAACATATATCTACAATGAAGAAAAGAGACAAAAAACCAAATAACTTCATACATACATTCATAGACCTATATAAACTCAATACACGTTTTCTTTTCCTTTGCAAGAAAAAGTATGCTTCATGTAAACAAAACGAAAATCTACACCCAAAATATGTGATACATAAACATCCACAACAACAGCAAAAACAAAAAAACCCAACCCAAGAAAAAGAACCAAAAAACCCCAGAGTGATTTAAGGCTCGGGGGCTCATTTTATTTTGTATGCTTGTGTGACAGTACAGACGAAGATGATCCAGGAAAAAGGCGAGTGCTTAGCACCACAGTGAGTCCTCATCAGGATTGTGTAGGTCTGTGTGATGCATATTCATTTTGTGACCCTGGAGGCTATTCATTCATAATAATAGTAATAATAATAATGACAATGATCATGATAATAATGATAAATGGAATTTTTATAGTGCTGGATCTTGTAAAGCAAATAAGCATACAATGCAGGGTTTAGTTGTTGGTTTTTTCAGTGCAACTGGTAAGCAGACTGATGAACATACGTACACAGCAGGAACAGTTTAAATTCTTAAAGACAGAGACAGAGAGAGAGTACAGAAAAAATACAAGTGACTGGACTAGATACAGAAAAAATGTTCAAGTGTAAAAAAAAAAAAAAAAGACGAAGAACAGAAAAGACAAAAGCATGCACACGATGTGGATGAGTTGAAAATTTCACAAATAAACGATAATATTCCTAACTTCATCTTTTATCGATCAACCTGAAAATTGAACATTGAGTGGTTCAGATGTGCGGAGTTTTATGATGTAATGAAAAGTATAACAAAAGCAATACATGATCAAGAAGTTACTGCAACCAACTTGCTGAAAAACTTGACAGCCATGACACAATCGCCATCATAACAGCTTTAAAAATAAAATTAAAAATCGGCACCAAAACAGTTGATCAGGAAGCTCTTTTGGAGTATTGAAAATGCTAGCATAATAAACTAATACATATTATCCAGTCCTTAAAAAATAGTACAAATTACCATTCTGTATTTGATCCTAAAGCACACACACAAAAAAGAGAACCCTCACAAAACAAAGAAAACCCAAAAAATCATGCCACACCTGTCATGATCTAAGCCCTCTATTCTTGACTCTAAGATGAAAATATCATCATGCAAAAAACAAACAAACAACCCCCCCCCCACCCCTCCCCACAAACTTTCATTCAGACAGATAAACGGTCTAACATAAGTATTAGAAAAAAGACCCCCCCCCCAAAAAAAAAAAGGGGGGGGGGGTAAAGAAAAAATGGGACATATCGGAATAACAAAATGAAACACAAGCAAAGAGAACAACAAAAAAAAAACACAACAAAAATAAAATATTAATCTAAACCAGAAATATCACTCTGTTTGCTACCTTTATTCCTGAAACTTTTGTTTCCAGAAACAAATTTCAAACATATTCTTGTCATGATGAAACGTTTGTGCAGAAGTGAATTTGGAACACATTCTAGTCATTGTTAAAGCTGATCAAAAACAGATGAAGAAACTCAATAGGCTGGGGGAAAAGGAGAGGGGGGGGGTTGGAAAGTGAAACACCAACTGTTGTGGAAGCACTTGACATCACGTGCTAGAAATGGTCACAACTCAATCCATTATTCCTTCCTCCCTGTCACACACATGTCTGTATTAACTTTCTCCTGTGAACTACACAATTTTAACAACACTCTGAAAACACCAACAACTCCAGGTGCTAAGCATTTCTTTTTTAAAAAAAACCCTTGTTGATAAACAAAATACTGAATATATATTTATTTAATTAAGTAGAAAGAACAAAAAATTGTGTAAAATTGGCAAAAACTTGGACTCACATTTTGGTCTGTTTAAGAAAACACAATTCTTCTCTTTATTATTTTTTCTTTTCTTTTAATGTTCTGGCCTCTGGAAAGTGATATTGACAGATTCACTACCAAACAAAAACTCTAAAGATAGACAACCAAAGAAATCCGAGCTAAGTGCTTGTATCTTGATAATGAACTCCACTGTACCACAAAATGCATAACAGTTTCACTGGGTCGCAGATGATCACCACACAAAGCACTGGGTCTCAGACAACAAACCCGAACATAAAGATCTACATGTTTATACACACTTAAAGAACAAAGCTACAAACAAACGAAAAAGAAAAATCAGATATAACACATCTTAAGAATGCTTCCTCCATCTTTGGCCAAACAGAAAACACACACACAAAGAAATACTTTGCATTCTCAGGAACTCAGCCTCGCTTCCCGTCACTGTTGTTTGCAGTTACTGTTCTTGCTGCCTTTTCCTTCCGGGCCGGAGCTGCGCCCCTTGCGGCTTTTGCTGTCCAGTGTCGCCCTCTTCTGGCCCTGCACAGGCTGGAACCCTGCCCCCTGCGTCGCTTCGTCGAAGGAATTGTCGTTGTAACTGCCATCACCTGAGGACGTGGTATCTGAAAAACCACAGTGCTTTGTATTGTATAAATAATAATAATAATGTATGGAATTTATATAGTGCTGAATCTTGTAAAGCAACAAATCAAAGCGCTCAGATGACTTTTAAAATATTTTTTTAATTTATGCGTGTGTATGCAGTTTTGTAAATTTTGTCATCTATTCCCACCAGCACACAATGGCCTACTCTTTCGAACAGTGGAACAGGATTTAACGTGTGCGCAGGATGTACTGCATGCGTTCGCACACGGGGTCTCGGTTTATAGTCTCATCCGAAGGACTTTATTGTATAATGAAAGCAAAATGGTCTCATCCTGATGGTGGTAAAATTTCTCTCCTGGGCTTTATTGATCAACATGAAATTAGAAAGCACACACTTGAAACTTGAAACCCCCCATTGGGATGGCCGGGAGCCTGTCAGTATAAGCAGCATCCCCACCTTCTGGAAACTCTGTGCTAGGAGTTCCCTCTTTTCTACCCCTCTCTCTGTTTCTGCATTGTTCCTTTTCTTTCTGTAATTTCCTTCTTGTCTATTTTCTGCCTTCTTGGTCCATTGTCCTGCCTTTTCTTTATAGAAAGATTTTACACAAAAGAATTCTCTCCTGTGCCAAAGTCAGATGCGCTGGGCCTGATTTGTCAGACGCTTACGCATTTTCACTCATATGACAGACAACAATAGTTGCTGTCTGAGCGTTCAACGAAGAAGAACGCTTGAAATGATCACAACTTGGTCCAATCTTCTTACATTCTGTCACACACACGTCTGCCTCAACTTCCCACCTCCTCATGTCCTGATGGGAATCATTTCTCCCTCATAAAGCTGATCACAAGACTGGCACTGAAAAGTTCTCTTCACTTCACTTCTCCCTTAACTCCTTGCGGAGTCGTTGAGGCACAACCTTGACATTTTTCAGGCAGTGTGTCATCATCGGCACATTGAACCTGACAGAGCCTGTTCCTCTCCAGGAAGCAGGATGCATGCTGGGCATGTTCATGACACCTAAGCCAGAGGCCACAATAGCTGGTCTACTCTTCTACAAAAGGTGAATGGTATTTTAATGTGTGTGTGTGTATGTGTATGTGTGTGCAAGATGTTCTGCACACTTTCGCACACAGGACCTCCATTTACCGTCTCACCTGAAGGACTTACAGGGGAATGCCGTCAATACCAATAATAACTTGAGGGAAAAATCAATCTGAATGAACTTCAAAGTGGAGATCTGAACCCAAAAACCAGAATCACAAATGCAACACTCTAACCACTTTGCTGTTCTGCCCCTGAAAGTTGTGCACATTAGCCCCAAGCCTGGACTCCTGGAAGTGACTCTCCTTTTCTTCACACAACTGCCAGCAAAACTGTCTCTTTTTTTTATTTTCATCAATGGTGGAATATACGTAAGCATAAACATTCATAGTCATCAGTTCTAAGAATGCCGAGAAGTCACACTTCTTATCATCATATCAAGCTACATCTTTCGCTTCAAGCATGATAATGTTTGTGCGGCAAAAGGGATAATTGTGCAGCAAAGGAATGAGACATTCTGTATTGCATATGTGTACAGCTGTTGGGTAAACTGTTAATGTAGAAAACAAAAGAAAGCTTGTCAGCAATCCAGAAGTTAAATGAGTAATTTCTGATCTCTCTCTCTCTCTCTCTCTCTCTCTCTCTCTCTCTCTCTCTCTCTCTCTCTCTTCTCTCCTCATCTCTCTCACACACACACAACACACAAACACACACACACACACACACACGACAATTAAGCTATCCACTTTACATGCAAATTTTCAAAATCTAGTATAATACAGTGTAATTCAAAAGTAAGTCAGTACAATACAGTGTAATTCAAAAGTAAGTCAGTATAATACAATGTAATCCAAAAGTAAGTCAGTATAATACAATGTAATCCAAAAGTAAGTGTATAATACAGTGTAATCCAAAAGTAAGTCTGTATAATACAGTGTAACTCAAAAGTCAGTCCGTACAACACAACATAATGCAAAAGTAAGTCATCATAACACACTGCAATGCATATGTGAGTCAATATAATACAATACATTCAAAAGTCAGTCAAGGTCACACAGAACAAAACTGTTTCGTAAAAATGTTATCTTACATTACAAAACACAGAGCAGTTAAAAAACAAGAAAAGGAAGGAAGGGAAAAGAGAAGAGGAGGAAGAAGAGGGGGTGAGTACCTCGAGCGGAGATGAGGGGACTAAGGTTACCCTTCAGCCTTCGCAAGCTACCCCGCACCCCAGGCTCCCACTCTATGGCGCCCTCTGGTGTCACCACGCCCATCGCACGCACGCACACACGCATGCACACGCACACATGGATAGACACACATTTACTCACACATATACACAAACATCCACACATACACATTTACACACACACATCCATACATAAACACACACACACATGGATAGACACACATTTACTCTCTCTCACACACACACACATATCCACACATTTACACACACACACACATCCATACATATAAACACACACACACATCCATATATAAATACACACACACACACACATCCGTACATAAACACACATCCATACATAAACACACATTTACACACACACACACATCCATTCTCACACAAACACACAACATCCATACATAAACACACACACACACTCATACACATCCATACATAAACACACATTCATACACAAACACACATTTACACACACACATCCATTCTCACACAAAGTTTCCAACGTTTTGCATACACACAAACATAGATATGTACACTCATGCATACAGTCAACCACAGATTTTGCACACAAGTAAAACACACACACAAACACACACACACATGCGCACACACACAACCACACACACACACACACATACACACACAAACACACACACGCACACCACAGACACAAACACACACACACACAAACACAACACACACAAACACAGAGAAAGCAGATTGTTAGTGATGAAGCAGAGGGCATGAATAATCCAGCAGGAAAAAAACAAAGACATCAGATAAAAGCAAAGCAATCGGAACACAGTAAAGCCAAGCTGATATCACTGAAAACATTACATCACTGTGCAAAGCTGGGCCACACACCACATACCTAAATAATGCAGCAAAATATCAATATTCATTTTTCATTATTTCTCCGTTAAAACGCCTACCAGCAGTATTCTAAAAACCTCCCCAAAAAACACCAGCATATGAGTGATAATCAAAGATTCAGTGCCCAAATGATCAATCAAAGATCAAAACTACAATAACATCTTTAAATTTGCAAACAATCGCCAATACTTTGTAGCAATAAATGAACAAAAATGTAACTTATCAGAGACTGAAAAAGCCAATATCACTATTTGTTACATACATCACTTTTTTTTTGGTTTTTCTTTAATTAACTTACTGTTGTTATTCTTTGATACCTTTGTTGTTGTTGTTCTTCTTCTTCAGCTAGAGTTTCAATGGGGAGATTTTGCTTATGCGACCGTTTTTAACCCACCATTAAGGTAGCTGCATTCCGACTTTGGGAATATTCTTTGGTATGAACACCAGCATACTTGCTAGCAAACTTAAAAATGAATCCACTGGAATCTTTTTAGAAATTGATTTTCTTTGCAAGGAAAAAACCCCCAAAACCCTTGAAATAACCACCTGAGTTAGGGAGATTTTTTTTTCCCTCTCAGCTAGAGCTCCGAGATTCACCAATGGTGAGATTTTTGCGTATGCGACATCCCCCCCTCCAACCCACCATGAAGGTAGCCACATTCCGACTTCAAGAATGAAGTGAGATATAACACTGACTGTCCTTTGATTCAGCCAAAATTAAGCATTTTCTGATATTGCAATTTACCCGTAACATAGCACATTCTAAAGAACAATCAAAACTAGATTAACAACTTTAATGTCAGTAAAGAAAGCACAATGGTTAACATTTGATTACAGCTGAAGTAACAAAAGTATGACAACAGCAGTATATTAAAGGTGTTTTTACAAATAAGACTGATCCATACAGACTAATACATAATGCAGCATCAGGTTTTAGATACAGAAAAATAAAGATACTTGGCTGGTTTTGGTCAAGACTGTTAAAGTACAGGGTAAAAAACAAGAGATAGGAATACCAATGCCAACACAGTTAGGGGAGAGAGGGGGATTAATAGTGTGCAAAGCAAGGGGGAAAACCCTAACAAAAGCCCATTCCTATCATACAGCAGTTAACTGTAGAAGCAAAATCTTGAAGCAACCCCAAAATAAGATTCATTAGTAAAAGTAATGATCAGGAAATTTTGAAGGTGTTAAAACCATTCTTTTGGAAACATATCTTTCTAGATCCAACAGGCTGAGACACACACACATACATGGCGCACGCATGCACACACATACTATGTGCATGTATGCACACACTCGCATGCACACACACATATACAACATGTGTATGCATGCACACCTCGCACACACACACGCACGCACAAACACACGCACACACCAAACACACACACAACAAAGGACGACAAAAATGACAAAATCTACAAAACTGCATTAACACCGGCACTTCTTCTTCTTCTTCCTTTTTTGTCATGTTTCTCCCAGGGGAGGTTTGACATTGATGAGCCTTCTCCATCTCTCTGTTTTGAGCTTCCTCCTTATTTATGCTAAACAAACCAACACCCAAGTGTTTATTCCATTATCCTCCAACATAAAACAAACGACTAAATAAATCAATAAAACGAATAAATAAAACCTCAAACTGACCAGCCAGGGGCAGTGATCTGGACACAGGCACAGCAGACTTGACCAGGGTGGTGTGTGGCTCCTCGCTCTGTGTCTGGCGGCGATGGTAGGTCGGGTCTATGGCTGTGGCGATGTTGAACCCGGCCTGGGTAGACAGCCTGCCACACAAACCACAACCACTGTCTACAGAATATGACTTGAACAACCACTGTCTATAGAATATAACTTAAACAATCACTGTCTATAGAATATAACTCAAACAACCACAGTCTATAGAATATAACTCAAACAATCACTGTCTATAGAATATAACTCTAACTAACAATCATTGTCTATAGAATATAACTCCAACCAGCAACTACTGTCTATAGAATATAACTCAAACAATCACTGTCTATAGAATATAACTTAAACAATCACTGTCTACAGAATTTAACTCAAACAATCACTGTCTATAGAATATAACTCAAACAATCACTGTCTATAGAATATAACTCAAACAATCACTGTCTATAGAATATAACTCAATCACTATCTATAGAATATAACTCAATCACTATCTATAGAATATAACTCAAACAATCACTGTATATAGAATATAACTCAATCACTATCTATATAACTAAAACAATCACTGTCTATAGAATACAACTCAATCACTGTCTATAGAATACAACTCAAACAATCACTGTCTATAGAATATAACTCAAACAATCACCGTCTATAGAATATAACTCAAACCAACAACCACTGTCTATAGAATATAACTCAAACCAACAACCACTGTCTATAGAATATAACTCAAACCAACAATCACTGTCTATAGAATATAAATCCAACCAGCAATCACTGTCTATAGAATATAACTCAAACAATCACTGTCTATAGAATATAACTCAAACTAACAATCACTGTCTATAGAATATAACTCAAACCAACAATCACTGTCTATAGAATATAACTCAAACCAACAATCACTGTCTATAGAATATAAATCCAACCAGCAATCACTGTCTACACAATATAACTCAAACAATCGCTGTTTATAGAATATAACTCAAACAACCACTGTCTATAGAATATAACTCTAACAATCACTGTCTATAAAATATAATTCAAACTAACTATTACTGTCTATAGAATATAACTCAAACCAACAATCACTGTCTACAGAATATAACTCAAACCAACAACCACTGTCTACAGAATATAACTCAAACCAACAACTGTCTATAGAATATAACTCAAACCAACAACCACTGTCTACAGAATATAACTCAAACAAACAACAACTGTCTATAGAATATAACTCAAACAAACAACAACTGTCTACAGAATATAACTCAAACAAACAACAACTGTCTATAGAATATAACTCAAACAAACAACAACTGTCTATAGAATATAACTCAAACAAACAACCACTGTCTATAGAATATAACTCAAACCAACAACCACTGTCTACAGAATATAACTCAAACAAACAACAACTGTCTATAGAATATAACTCAAACCAACAACCAATGTCTATAGGATATAATTATATATTTTTTTTAATATATTGTACCATCTTTAACAACTTATATAGTTTGTTCCTTGGCTTGAGCTTCGATGATCACCAATGGTGAGATTTTGTGTATGTACCGTGGTCGGAGCACTCGCTTTCCCCCAGCCAAGTTAAGCAGCGTCGAGCGTGGTTACCACTTGGATGGGTGACCGTTTGCGCACCTTGGCTTCAGTACAGTTCCCCCAGTTCACCCAGCTGTAAATGGGTACCTGCCCTCTTTAGGGTCAGGGAAGGTAAAGCAGCAAAGGAGAGGAGATGGGCGCCGCCCTCAATATGCTGGCCCTAGAGAAGTGAGGTCTCTGGACTCCTTTACCTTCTTTTTTACCCATTTTTACCCACAATGGTAGCCGCATTCCAACTTCAGGGATGGTATCTAAACACATCTGTATGCATATAATTTTGACACCCGTTCCTACCAGCACAAAATAGTCAGCTTTTCAGAAAGGCGGAACGGGTTTCTAATGTGTTCCCAAGATGTTCTGTTTGAGTGCACACACAGGGCCTAGGTTTATAGTTTCATCCGAAGGACTTTTGAGGGAGTGGAGTCGGTACTGATGTTAACTCCAAGGTAAAATTCCCTAAAGCAGGCACTTTTGTGGTGGCTCCTTCCCAGGCTGTCAGCTTATGAGCACAATGCTCTAACCACTATGCTGTCCTGCCCACCCCCCCCACAACGACTTATATAAAACGCATGGCACTGAAATTTAAATATCAGAATCAGCTGAAACAGTGCTATACAAAAGCAGAGCATCGTTCAGTTAGCCAGAGTCATTTCTTGATCCCAGGTCAGCTATGTTTGGAAAAAAAAAAAGAATTTAGTAAATTTCCAGAGTAGTTTTTACGCTTAAAGTCGCTACAACTATTTACCCTCATCCATCCACCCACCCCTCTTTTATCCTCTACTCATCCCAATTCCCTCACCCCTTGTCAGGTTTGAGCGTGAGTGCGCGCGCGTGCACACACACAATACACTGTTCCGCTTTTCATAAGAGTAGGCCACTGTGTGCCGTGGGAACAGATGACAATTTACAAAACTGCATACACACTGGGTCTGGATATAAAAAAGCACATAAGTGCTTATTCCATTATCCTCGATATAAAAGAATAAGATAAGATACACACACACACACCACACACAATACACACACAACACACACAAACCCACCCACCACCCCACCCACCCACTTACCACCACCACCCACCCACAGGCTCAAAACACACACACACCCACACCCCACCCACCCATCCCCTACCACCCACCACTTCCCACACCACCACCCTACACCCCCGCCCCCCCCCCCCCACCCACCCTCACACCCATCCCCCCCCCCCCCCCCCCCCCCCCCCCCCAACAAACCACCACCACCCACCTACCAACCAAACCCCACCACCATCCCCCAAACCACCACCACCCTACACACCCCCCCTCCCCCAAACCACACCAACCCCCCCCCCCCCCCCCCCCCCCCCCCCCCTCTCACCCCCAACCCAACCCCCCCACCTCCCCCCCTCCCCTCACCACCCACCCAACCCCACCCAACCCCCCCCACACACCACTCCACACCCCACACCTACCCGGACACTTCCTCGTCACAGGGATCTCGCGCCGGCGACGGCTGCCGACCTCTTCGGGGATCCCCGTCGCCGCGGGGAGGAGGTGGCGCCTCCACAGCCGCCCCCTGGGCCTGGAGCCACCTCAGCACCTCCGGAGCATCGTCCGGCGACAGCTCCGACGACGCCGACGCTGCCGCCACCACCTGACGCGTGGGCGGAGGGGGGTGGTGGGATGAAGGGGTGCGGGGGTTGGTGACGTTGATCACCGTCCTGTGGGCTGCGGCTTGGTGGCTCTGTGTGGTAAAAAAAAAGGTGTGGTAGGGGGGGCATGCTTGATTATTATTATTATATTTATTTTTGTTTTTTGTTTTGTTGTTTATGTGTTCCTTGGCTACAGCTATGAGATTCACGGAGGGGAAGGGGGGGGGGGCATGCTTGATTATTATTATTTTTTTTTGTTTTGTTGTTTTTTGGTTTTTTTGTTTATGTGTTCCTTGGCTACAGCTATGAGATTCACGGAAGGGGGGGGAGGGGGGGCATGCTTGATTATTATTAAAAAAAAAAAAATGATTATTGTTGATTTTTGTTTTGTTGTTTATTGTGTTCCTTGGCTACACAGCTCTGAGATTCACCCGTGGTGAGATTTTATGTATGCAAACCGTTTGCCCATCATTAATTAACCTTTTCCATGCTGTTTGGGCCCCAAAACTTTCCCTTCCCCATCCATTAGACCATGAGTGGTGGTCTGGGCGCTAGTCTTTCAGATGAGGTCCCGTGTGTTACACAAAATGGTTCAGCGCACAGAAAAGAACCCATGGTAACAAGAGAGTTGTCCCCCGGCAAAATTCTTAGAAAAAGCCACTCCGATAGGGAAACATATACAGTTGCAGACCAAAAAAAAAAAAAAAAAAAAGGGTGGCGCTGCTCTTGTGGCGACACGCTCTTTCACGCAGATAAATCTCGTGACTTAAAGTGGTATAAATAAAATAAATAAATAAATGCGGGTGACCCACAATAGGGTAACCCAACCATCTACTAGCATTACCTCCCTATCACCCACTTCTGGGTTACAGTAGCATGCAGATGTGCACAGTGTGTTTACTGGGAAAAGAGGGGGATCTCTCCCTTAACGTAGGGATAGTGGTAAGGTAGCCACATTCTGACTTCAGGGATGAAACCATAGACATCCTTCAGTCTCCTAAGACTATGGAGTAAGGGATGATATCATACCAGTGTGCATGCAAGTTTTTTTTATTAAGTGGGTTTTTTTTCCAATTATATCATCTGTTCCTACTGGCACACACAAACAGTGAAGGCAAAGTACTTGAAAAGTTATACACACAAACTCCTCATCACCCAACTTTAAGCGATTCCCAGCTATAACGACTGAGACAGCAAAAGTGCATGTATTCTGGACAAACCCTAACGTGTTAACCTAAGGAACGCCCAACACCAACACCCAACACTCCATACCTGAGGTGGGGGCATCTGCGGTCTCCTGTCCAGGTCGCCGCGACCTCCCACCGTTCTGGACACCGGGACTCTCCCAGGGTCAGGGTCGCCTTCAAGGCTGTAGTCGAAGGGCGCGGGGCCGTTGTCGATGGACTTGGTGTAGCTGTTGCGTCTGTACCGGTGGTGGTTGTGGTCGGTGGTGGCTGGGGAGGTGTGCATCTGGGACATGGTGTTGGCGGAGGCTCCGAGGGGCAGGTCCTGACCCGAGTGTTGCCGCTGCCACAGATACACCTTCACCATGCAGTTCGTTTATTTAACCCCATCACGCACACATACACTGGATTGAATTGGCCTCCTAGAAGGATATAGAATACTGCTATACCACTCTGTCTGCTGCCACAGATACATCTTCACCATGCATTTCGTTTATTTCACCCCATCACGCACACATACACTGGATTGTTTTGGCCACCTAGAAGGGTACAATACTGCTATACCTCTCTGTCCGCTGCCACAGATACATCTTCACCATGCATTTCGTTTATTTCACCATCATGCATAATCATAGACTGGATTGTTTTGGCCACCTACAAGAATATAGAATACTGCTATACCTCTGTCTGCTGCCACAAATAAATCTTCACCACGCATTTCGTTTATTTCACCATCATGCAATCATACACTGGATTGTTTTGGCCACCTAGAAGGGTAGAATACTGCTATACCACTCTGTCCGCTGCCACAAATATATCTTCACCATGCATTTCATTACACCATCATGCATAGTTTGGAATGAAATGGCCACCTACAAGAATATAGAATACTGCTATACCTCTGTCCGCTGCCACAGATACATCTTCACCATGCATTTCGTTTATTTCACCATCACGCACACATACACTGGATTGTTTTGGCCACCTCAAAGGGTTCAAAACTGCTATACCACTCTGTCCGCTGCCACAAATATATCTTCACCATGCATTTTATTTATTTCACCATCACGCACACATACACTGGATTGTTTTGGCCATCTCAAAGGGTACAATACTGCTATACCTCTGTCTGCTGAGACAGATAAATCTTCACCATGCATTTAATTTATTTCACCATCATGCATAGTTTGGATTGAATTGGCCACCTACAAGAATATAGAATACTACTATACCTCTGTCTGCTGCCACAGATAAATCTTCACCATGCATTTCATTTATTTCATCATCATGCATAGTTTGGATTGAATTGGCCACCTACAAGAATATAGAATACTGCTATACCTCTGTCTGCTGCCACAGATACATCTTCACCATGCATTTCATTTATTTCATCATCATGCATAGTTTGGATTGAATTGGCCACCTACAGGAATATAGAATACCGCTATACCTGTCTGCTGACCACAGATACATCTTCACCATGCATTTAATTTATTTCGCCATCATGCATAATCATACACTGGATTGTTTTGGCCATCTCAAAGGGTACAATACTGCTATACCTCTGTCTGCTGCCACAGATACATCTTCACCATGCATTTTATTTCACCATCATGCATAATCATAGACTGGATTGTTTTGGCCACCTACAAGAATATAGAATACTGCTATACCTCTCTGTCTGCTGCCACAGATACATCTTCACCATGCATTCATTTATTTCACCATCATGCACACATACACTGGATTGTTTTGGCCACCTAGAAGGATACAATACTGCTATACCTCTCTGTCTTCTGCCACAGATATATCTTCACCATGCATTTCGTTTATTTCGCCATCATGCATAATCATACACTGGATTGTTTTGGCCACCTAGAAGAATATAGAATACTGCTATACCTCTGTCTGCTGCCACAAATAAATCTTCACCACGCATTTCGTTTATTTCACCATCTTGCATAATCATACACTGGATTGAATTGGCCACCTACAAGAATATAGAATACTGCTATACCACTGTCTGCTGCCACAAATATATCTTCACCATGCATTTCATTTTACCATCACGCAAACGTACACTGGACTGAATGGGTCACCTAGAAGAGTACAATGCTGTAAATGTTTGTTCTACATCATATACACTATGGAAAAACACACTCAAGATTCAAGATTTAATTCCTTTCATCCCTTTTGGGGTATGGAGGATTACAAATTGAATAGGAGAATAAACCTAACAGCAATACACCCAAAAATAATATGAATACTAACAGTAACTAAAAAGCAAGAGTTCATTGCATAATGATAAGCAAACAGTATTAATGACTCAATACTATTTTTTAAGTGTACACATTTCTTTAAAAGACATAATCTACACTTGTGAAAGACAATTGAAATTTCAAGAAATACCTGCAAATCTTATGAATTTTGAGAGCGACAGGAGAACTTTTCGAGATTTACAATTCATTAGCCTACAAAAATTATAACTGGCGTAGGCATATACATTGACAGGATACACTCATACAAAGGAACACCTCAGCATATACATTGACACGATACACTCATACATAGGCATATACATTGACAGGATACACTCATACAAAGGCACACCTCAGCATATACATTGACACGATACACTCATACATAGGCATATACATTGATACATGCAGGCATACACATCAAAGACAAATTTCCTTTTATTGTATGATGGATAATAATTATGTTGGGAATAATAAGATGATGCAATGGAGGTCTGACTCATTCGTAGACTAAGTAACAGTGCTGAACACTAAACTTCCCTTCATATCTTTAAGCATCGACCCAGGCCTGAGAGACACAAACATTTGCACATCAGTCAGGCAATTTTTTTTCAAAAACTTGAAAAAAGTTACTTATGTTGAAACGGCTTCCCACTGAGCCCCTACCACACTCTACAAAAGGCAGACTCCCAATCTGAGCCTGACCCCCGGTTCCATCAAAATTCCATCCTCTGACAAGACTCTGAAGCCCCAAATCTCCCAAATGAAAGCTCCATGCACAAACCGCCAGGCCAAGTGCTTACCTCCAATCTTTGCTGTTCTTTCTGCTGCTGTTTCTTCTGCTTGTACTTCTTCTCCTTCAGTCGCTCCTGTTCCTGCATGATGGCGGCCAGCTGTTCGTCTCTCAGCTCGATCTCCCGCAGCTTGCCTTTGTCCACTTCGGCTTTGGATCGCTGCCAAACAGATATGAAGTCAGCCACTGTTAAACTGATACACACCAATATGAGTAGCAACACACACACACACACACACACACAGAGTGTAGGGGGGACAGCCTGGTGATTAGAGTGATGTGCATTGCGCTCATGATCTGCTGACCCAGGTTCACATCTTGTTCCAGAGGATTTTTCCTCTGGAGTTTTGTTTGTTTGTTTTTAGCCCAAAAAAATTTTAAACTTTTTTTTTTCTTTTCATTTTCCATTTACAAAAAAATTAAGGACAAATAGTGCTAAATAAAACAAAATAGATGAAGAAAAAGCACAATTACAATTCTTTTCACAAACAAGTGATACCAACTGTTTTTCAAATACTTATATCAACCAAAACCAAGCACACACATATACATACATAAATGCATCATGTCAAACATGCGAAAAAACAATATTATTTACACGCCTCTGTCAATTCTGTTAATCTATGCCATTGCACTGTTTCATCCATGAGGAAAAGGACGTTGTGCCCCTGTCAGTGTAACTACCCAGTATGTCACAGCACGGCCTCGGAGAGTAAAACAATGCATGCTCAATTCCATCTTTTCTGATATCACATGGTTGCTATTCAGCAAAAACACATGGCCAGACACATGTCTCAGTTATAATATATCTAGTCTGTACAGTCTAGCAATGGTCTATAGTGACTTCATTCAAAAATGAACTTACTCAGGCTGTTTGCAATAGTTGCGTTATATTTTTCAATTTGAAACCTGTATTTCAACTGCTTTAGAAAAACTTTCCATGCTGGTAAATGATTTTCAATTCTACATCTGTAAATATACCATTTAGCAAGAAGGATAATGAAATCGAAAATAGCATCAGTTTTCATGTAATCATCCACTCCAAAAAGCACAATCTTACGTGAAATTTTCACATTCGATGCCTATTCACAATGGTCATTAATATTTTTTTCTAAAATTATCCAAATAGTTCTTGCGTGGTTCCAGTCCCAAAAAGAATGTTCGATTGAATCTTTTGCGTTATTGCACAGGGGACAACTTGTTGTAGTTGTTACTCCCACAGCGCACAGAACAACATTAGGAACCACAATTCTATGGATGATTTTTATCTGTAACCATTGTAATTTGATGTCTTTAATCTTGAGAGCAGTTTTTCAAATACCCATTTCCAGATGATTTATCCATTAAGTTTCTGGTTCCATTTTTTACAGCATTTTGGTTCTGTGTTGTTTGACATCAATTTTTCATTGTACAGTTTTGAGCCCCTGTGCACACTATCTATTGTCTGTATTGCTTTAGCTGTGTCTGTACAACAATGTACATTGTCACCTATTTTGACTCCTGTATTTTTTGCAAATTGTTTGATTGATGAGATTAGTCCACTGAAAGTTACAAAGTCAATACAATGACCGTTTGCTTTAGAAAAATTTCCATAGTTAAAAAACTCACCATTTTTCTTGACAAGGTGTTTTATTAGATATATCCGCTTTTCTGCTCAAATATTATCAACAACTTTATTTCCTATGGTAATGTTTTCATTATACAAAATAGGTTCTGCAAGAAATTCATTTTCATTTTGCAGAGTGACGCAAGTACAGAAAAATGTATAAGCTTTAAAAACATGGGTCCAGAAAGGATTAACCTTCAGGTGCTTGTGTATTATTGATGGACCATAGCAGTCTAGAGTCTTAAGAAATGGGTAATGTATTTCTGCAATACTGACCCACTTGTGATTAGATTTCTAACTTTTCTTACCCATGAAAGCTTCAAAGCATATATATAATTTCGTATACCAGGTATATTTAGTCCACCTTGTTTGATGGTCCTAACTGCCGTCTGTCTTCCTATCTTGTCTTGCTTATTGTTCCAAACAAATTGAAAACAAAGTTTCTGCAACTCTTTCAAAAAATGATCAGGTGGGTCTGGTAGTAGTGTTTTCTTTTTCCTGCTCGTCTAGCTTGCCCTGTAGATCCTTGTTGTCAGCACAAAGCTGCGTCAGTTTTTCTTTCAGACTGTCGTTTTCTTTGGACAGGTCAAACAAAGCATTTTCTATCTTGTCCATTCTGTTATTAAAGTTTGTCATTGCTTTTTCAATTTCTTCTTCCATTTTGTTAACACTGTCTTCTGTAGCCATGTTTGTCACGTTTTTAAAAAAATTTATCTCTTCCAAAACGTTGCAGAAAGCCATGTTGTCCTCCTCCTCATCAGAATCACCACTAAGGTAAAGGAGTCCCATAACCTATAAGGTCATAGGGGAGCGAGGCGTCAGAGACCTCACTTCTCTAGGGCCAGCATATTGAGGGCGGCGCCCATCTCCTCTCCCTCGCTGCTTTAGCTTCCCTGACCCTAAAGAGAGCAGGTACCCATTTACAGCTGGGTGAACTGGGGAACTGTACTGAAGCCAAGGCGCGCAAACGGTCACCCATCCAAGTGGTAACCACGCTCGACGCTGCTTAACTTGGCTGGGGAAAGCGAGTGCTCCGACCACTGAGCTATCCCGTCCCCGTCACCACTGTGATGTCTAAACTTCTTGGCTTCTGACTTTGAAACAGTGTCTGGGCTGGTACATGCATCGCTATTTGAAGATGTTGCTTCTGGCTTTCTTTTCACTCTGCTTGGCGTACTACTTGAAAAAAAATCCTGGATACGGTGCTAGACATATCTGTACTTACAGTGTTGCTGGTTCACCGTTGCTTGCTGTTTGCACATTTACATCACTGTCATCCTGGCAGGCACAAGTCCCACACACAAACCACAACCACCACCGCACAGTCATTCACAGAGGTGACAGGAAGAAAATGAACGAGGCAGAAACAATGAAAGGCAAAGAAAAGAGGGAATTCCTGGCACAGAATTACCAGAACGTGAGCTTGCTATTTATATTTACAGAGTAAATGAATAAATATTGAAAAACAATACTGCACCAAAAAACACAACACCTGATGTACTTACCTTATGTTCTTGTTCTTGTAATAATCGTGCCAGCTCCTGAAACAGAAATAAGCTGAGATAATTTTTGTCCTTTATTTTCACTGATACTGAGAGTCAACGCAAGTCTTCTGCCATATGCAAAACGATAAAGTCACAGCTGTATGCAAAACTATAAAGTCACAACTGTATGCAAAATGATAAAGTCGCAGCTGTATGCAAAATGATAAAGTCCAGCTGTATGCAAAATGATCAAGTCAGCTGTATGTAAAATAAAGTCACACACAGTTGTATGCAAAATGATAAAGTCGCACACAGCTGTATGCAAAATGATAAAGTCAAAGTCACACACAGCTGTATGCAAAATGATAAAGTCACACACAGCTGTATGCAAAATGATAAAGTCACACACAGCTGTATGCAAAATGATAAAGTCACACACAACTGTATGCAAAATGACAGTCACAGCTGTATGCAAAATGACAGTCACAGCTGTATGCAAAATGATAAAGTCACAGCCATATGCAAAATGATAAAGTCAGCTGTATGCAAAATGATAAAGTCACAGCCATATGCAAAATGATAAAGTCAGCTGTATGCAAAATGATAGTCACAGCCATATGCAAAATGATAAAGTCAGCTGTATGCAAAATGATAGTCACAGCCATATGCAAAATGATAAAGTCACACACAGCTGTATGCAAAATGATAAAGTCATACATAGCTGTATGCAAAATGATAAAGTCACACACAGCTGTGTGCAAAATGATAAAGTCATACATAGCTGTATGCAAAATGATAAAGTCACACACAGCTGTGTGCAAAATGATAAAGTCACACACACACACATTACAAACAACCCACACATCACAGACACCAAACCCACACACCACAGACAACCCACACACCACAAAGAACAACCCACGCACCACAGACAACAACCCCCACACATCACAGACAACAAACCCACACACCACAGACAACAAACCCACACACCACAGACAACAAACCCACGCACCACAGACAACAACCCCCACACATCACAGACAACAAACCCACACACCACAGACAACAACCCCCCACACCACAGACAACAAACCCACAACAACACAGACAACCCCCACACACCACAGACAACAAACCCACACATCACAGACGACAACCCACACATCATACAAACAACCCACACACCACAGACAACAAACCCACACACCACAGACAACAAACCCACACATCACAGACGACAACCCACAAATCATACAAACAACCCACACACCACAGACAACCAACCCACACACCACAGACAACAAACCCACACACCACAGACAACAAACCCACACGCCACAGACAACAAAACCCACACACCACAGACAACAAACCCACACACCACAGACAAACCCACACACCACAGACAACCCCCACACACCACAGACAACAAACCCACACATAACAGACAACCCACACATCATACAAACAACCCACACACCACAGACAACAAAACCCACACACCACAGACAACAAAACCCACATACATCCCAGACAACAAACCCCACACACCACAGACAACAAACCCACACACATCCCAGACAACAAACCCCACACACCACAGACAACAAACCCCACACATCACAGACAACAAAACCCACCACACACATCACAAACAACCCACACACATCACAGACAACAAAACCCACACACCACAGACAACAAAACCCACACATCACAGACAACAAAACCTACACATCGCAGACAACAAAACCTGCACACCACAGACAACAAACCCCACACCACAAATCCCACATCACAGACAACAACCCCCACACCAAACAACCCACACAACAAACCCACACACCACAGACAACAAACCCCACACACCACAGACAACCCACCCCACCATCACGGACAACAAAAACCCCCCCACCCATCACAGACAACAAAACCCACATCACAGACAACAAACCCACACACACCACAAAACCCACACACATCACAGACAACAACCCCCACACACCACAGACAACAAAACCCACACACCACAAGCAACAACCCCCGACACCACAGACAACAAACCCCCACACACCACAAAACCCACACACATCACAGACAACAAAACCCACACATCACAGACAACAAAACCCACACATCACAGACAACAAAACCCACACATCATACAAACAACACACACATCACAGACAACAAACCCCACACACTCACAGACAACAAACACCACACACCCACAGACAACAAACCCCACACACTCACAGACAACAAACCCCACACACTCACAGACAAACAACCCCACACACCACAAACAACAACCCACACACTCACAGACCAACAACCCAAAACAACCACACACAAGACAACAAACCCACACACACCACAGACAACAAACCCACCCACACACCACAGACAAAAAAACCCACATCCCACAGACAACACAACCCACACATCATACAAACAACAACCCACACATCACAGACAACAAACCCCACACAACATCACAGACAACAAACCCCCACACACCACAGACAACAACCCCACACACTCACAGACAACCCCACACACCACAGAACAACAAACCCCCACACACTCACAGATAACAACACCAACCCCCCCATCACACACAACAAACCCACACACCACAGACAACAAACACACAACACAGATACCCAAACCAACACATCACACACCAACAAACCCACCCCACCACAACAACAAACCCACACACTCACAGCCCAACAACCCACCCTCCAGACAACAAACCACACACCACAGACACAACCCCCCACATCACCAGTCAACCCCCCCCCCCCCCTCCCCCCCCCCACACACACACCACGACAACACCCCACACACCACAGACCAACAAACCCCACACACAACAACCCTACACCACACACAACAAACCCATACTCACAGACAACAACCCCACACACACAGACACCACCCCCCACACACACAACAAACCCATACTCACAGACATCAACCCCACACATCACGACACCCCCCCCCCCCCCCCCCCCCCCCCACACAACAAACCCATACATCACAACAACAACCCCCACCTCACAGACACCCCCCCCCCCCCCCCCCCCCCCACACAAGAAACAACAACCCCATACATCACAGACACCCCCCCCCCCCACACACACAGACAACAACCCCACACACACACAGACACCCCCCCACACACACACACAGACAACAACCCCATACATCACAGACACCCCCCACACACACACAAGACAACAACCCCATAAAATCACAGACACCCCCCCCCCCACACACACACAGACAACAACCCCACACACACACAGACAACAACCCCATACATCACAGACACACCCCCCCACACACACACAGACAACAACCCCACACACACACAGACAACAACCCCATACATACAAGACACCCCCCCCACACAACACACACAGACAACAACCCCATACATCACAGACACCCCCCCCACACACACACACAAGACAACAACCCCATACATCACAGCAACAACCCCATACATCACAGACACCCCCCCCCCACACACACACACCAGACAACAACCCCATACATCACAGACAACAACCCCATACATCACAGACACCCCCCCCCCCCCCCCCCCCCACACACAGACAACAACCCCATACATCACAGACACCCCCCCCACACACACACAGACAACAACCCAAAACATCACAGACACCCCCCCCCCCCCCCCACACACACAGACAACAACCCCACACACACACAGACAAACAACCCCATACATCACAGACATCCCCCCACACACACACACAGACAACAACCCCATACATCACAGGCAACAACCCCATACATCACAGCAACAAACCACACCCATCACAGACAACAACCCCATACATCACAGACAACAACCCCACACACTCACAAACAAAACCCCACACACTCACGCACAACAACCCACACACACATCACAGACAACCAACCCACCCCACACATCACAGTGTGCCAGTTTACCTCATCCTGCTGCTGCTGCACGGCTTCCCACTCTTCAGGAGGGACGTTGTCTGGAGGCGGGGCGAGGAAGTCGCTGAAATCGCCGTCGTCCTCGATACGGCCGCCTGGCGTCACTCTGGGAAAAGGGAGCAGCACTCATCATGAAATCGCTGCCTAACAACGTCACAGCTGAGCGTCTGTCTCATTCCCGGTAAGCTAAGCGCACTGCAAAACTTGCTGATTTGCTCTTTTGTATCTCCCTCACTGCATGAAATTCTGGCTGCTCTCCCCCCAGGACACAGTGCCCAAATCCAACATCACTCACGTCAAGAGTGCTAAATTTAGCACTCCCCTTCCTTTTACCTAGTCCAAGTGTGGTCATTTCCTGCTATAGTTAACACCAGCTGGCCCCAGCTGGGCTGGAATAGGATGGAATGGATAGCAGCTGAGAGCAGCTGAAAGTGGGGGGAAACTGACAGCTGTGAGGAGAAAGCATTGCCATGAGAGCAGCGCCACCCATTATTTATTTTTCTTTTTACTGTCTGTGTGTGTATGTTGTTTCCCTATCAGAGTGGCTTTTTTCCAACAGAATTTTGCCAGGGACAACTCTCTTGTTACCGTGGGTTCTTTTACGTGCGTGAAATGCGTGTTGCACACAGGACCTCGGTTTATCGTCTCATTCAAAAGACTAGCACCCAGACCACCACTCACGGTCTAGTGAATAGGGTAAAACTTTCCAGCACAAGTGAGGATCCAGACCCGGACTGAACCTAGACTTTTCACTTTCTAGGCAGGTGCGTTACCTCTAGACCACCAATTCCACAGAGTGTTAACTCCAGAGGAAAAAAAATCTCCTTAAACGAGGACCTCAGCAGAGACTCGACCTTATGCCCTCAGTTATTTGCAGATCATGAGTTCAATGCTCTATCTAACCAATAGGCTATCATCCTCCCCAAACCATCACTTCATGTTTGAAGCAACGTCAAGGAAATATGAATGAAATGTACCTATGAAAAATCGTTATCATCAGACATTGTTCAACCTAGCCCTAAAAGAACAAAAATGTTTGTTTTAAACTACAAAGCGTTGCTTTTAATACCAAACAGACTAGCACATTTTAAACGACCATGTCTTCTTCAGAAATGATTACACCCCACCCCACCCCACCCCCCAAAAAAAAGGAGAAAAGACATGCCTATTATGGATAACAAATAACTGAGCGAGGTACTGAGCTCTTTATAATTTGCATGCAAAGTAATTGTATTATAATCACATATATTACTGGTAATACTGGGTGTTTTTTTAATATATAAGTCAATGAAAAAAACAAAACCAAAGAAACAAACGTAACAGTTCAAGATAATTGCTGATGAGCAGTATCCAGAAATAACTCTCAAAACATGCAACGTCTTTCTTGACTTCATGTTGTTTACTAATCAAGCTGACAAAAACTCTGAAAAATAACTTGTGTTTGTCTATCCTGGTATTTGATTTTCAACAAATTTCACAATTATACACGCAAATCAAAAGAGGTTTTATTTTTTGGTTATTAACAAACACAAGCTGATCAAAGGAAAACAAGATTACAAACACTACTACAGCCTATTTCAACCAACCAAAACGTACTGTCAGCATTCACACTGCTTTTAAGAAAAACTCAACACAAAACACAGGCATTAGTGGGAACAGAAATGATTAAAAAGATTTCTTTAAGACCCACAGCACAGAACTGAGTTGCTCCACCGCCAAAAAATTAATATATTAATCACACACTACACCAGTACCACAATATATGTTTTAAAAAGAAGGCAAAAGAAAGGAAGAAGAAAAAGAGATGGCAGACTCCAATCTCCTCAAAGCTGAACACACCCACAATGGTTAACCTGTTACAAGTCTCTGCAACCTCCTACAATGGCTACATTCATCACTAACGAGTTTCTCTGAAGTTGGAGCACGGCTGCCTATGTGGCTAGGAACTTGAAAGGAGTCATACACGCAAATTTCACATCAGGTGTACACTTTCAATCTCACAGTGATTCCCAGGTGGGATGAGTGAGTCAGAGTGCATGTTCTGGGTGACCCCCAGGGTGTTAAGCTGGGGAATGTACACCACCACTACGAAACAATTTTTCAAGCAATGTGGTCTACGCAACTTTGCTCAGTGGTTTTACAGACAGGTTTGGCCTTGATCCTACAGGGAATGCAACCATCTGGAAGGTGCACGTTCCCTTATTAAAAAAAACAACAACCACCAAAAAACCACACAACTTATCTGAGAAACTTTAAATTTTCATAAGAAAGATAATAAGATTTAACAGTGAATGCAACTGTTTGGAATATGCACCCTCCCTTATTAAAACACAAACACACAACTTATCTGATAAACTTTTTCTTTTAAAAAAAACCTTAATAAAAAATAGTCATCCATTGTGTCAATGTACCAAGATCCTTGTAAGCTCATCTTCTTCCTTTTTTGTCATGTTTCTCCCAGGGGAGGTTTGACATTGATGAGCCTTCTCCATCTCTCTAAATGACAAAACCCCTGATACCAAAAAGAATGGTGTTATGTACCCCACACTGAGATTACCGGGACAAAACAACACCGGTGAAACTAACCTGTCCCAAGATCAGACGGCCCTAGATTTCCCTAACCACTATAAAACTGATTTTTCATATAAACAACTGACTTCTATACACAGAGTGCAAATCCAGCACAACTCATTCAAGAGTCCAGGGCCAAGTGCTAAAATAAACGCAGATCCCTTCCTTTTTCACCAAGTCCAAGTGTGGTCAGTTCCTTCTGTAATCAGCACCAGCAGGGCTGGGATGGGATGGAACTGACAGCTGCTGAGAGTAGGTGAAAGTGGGGGAAACTGACAGCGGTGTCTTCTTCCTTTTTTGTCATGTTTCTCCCAGGGGAGGTTTGACCTTGATGAGCCTTCTCCATATCTCTCTCTGTTTTGAGCTTCCTCCTTATTTATGCTGCCCCTTTCTCTAAGATCATCTGCAATACAGGCAGCCCAGGTCTTGCTAGGCTGTGTCTACACAGGTAAAACGTTCTGTCATTTACCTGTTAAAAATTTCAAGGAAATTTACCCCTCCCCCCCAACCCACCAGATAGATGCAATAGCTGAGTGGTTAAGACCCTTTGACTTCAGTCCCATGGGTCCTTGAGGTTGTGGGTTCAAATCTAGGCAGCCTCTGGCGAATTTACATTCTCCAAGGCCAACTGCAAGTGCAGACATGCCAGTGCCTTAATTCCCTTTTAGCATATATATATATATATATATACACATGCAGAAGATCAAATATGCACATAAAAGACCCCATAATTCACGTCATCAGCGTTCAGTGGGTTACTGAAACAGGAACATACCCAGCATACATGTCCGAAGTCAGAATGTGGCTACCTTCATAGCGAGCAAAAATGGTTGCACATGCAAAATCTCACCATTGATAAACCTTGGAGCTGTAGCTAAGGAAGGGGGGGATGGGGGGGGGGGGGGGGGGGGGGGGAATAAATAAAAAAAATTTTAAAAGAAGAGGGGAAAAAAGAAAATATAAAGGACTCTTTTTAAAGTTTATAGCAGTTTGAGTTAGGTTGCAAGCCATCCAACTTTATAACTTTTTTAAAAAAAAATTCAGTTTATATATATATATACCAACACCAACAATAACCACACACACACACACCTAAAAAGCCAAACTAAACGAAGCAAAATAAAAATTTCAACTTAAGAAAAAAAAAAAGCAGAACAAAATTTTTCAAAAGAACAAACAGAAGCAAAGACAGAATTACACACACACATACATACACACACACTCACACGCGCACACATTGGTGTGGAGACGGGATAGCCTAGTGATCAGAACACTGCGCTCGCAATCTGACGACCTGGGTTCGATTCCCATTTAAGGGGATATTTTCCCCTGGAGTTAACATCAGTGCAGACTCCACTCTCCCCAAAAGTCCTTCGGATGAGACTATAAACCGAGGCCCAGTGTGCGAACACACGCAGAACATCTTGCACACATGTTAAATCCTGTTCCGCTTTTCGTAAGAGTAGGCCATTGTGTGCCGGTGGGAACAGATGACAGAATTTACAAAACCGCAAACACACGGGGACTGGATGTAAAAAAGCACAAGAGTGCTTATTCCATTATCCTCAATATAAAAGAATAAATAAAAATAAAAAATATATAAAAAAACAACAACCCTCTACCCCACACACTTCAAAAAACAAAAACCCACTCAACAACAAAGAAAAAAAGAAAAGCAACCAAAAAAAAGGGCAGAAGAAGAACTACAGACACATCCTCATCCTTGTGCCAGTAGTCTCCCCCTATGCCCCCCCACCCCCCCCCCCCACCTTTCTGCATGTTCTAAGCAGCGGCAGTGCAGTTAATGGGTTAGTGAGAAGCAGCTCTACCTGTAATGATACCTCGTCACGCCGTTCGACACCGGCGCTGCCGCTCCCTGTAGTCGCAGCGCCTCCACCGCCTGACGTGTTGGTTCCACGCTGCTTTCACCTGCACGCAGGAAATGACGGCAAAACATATAGCAAAAAATATAAACGGTCCGTGTGGTGAGAACATTTACCAGCGTTCGTATCGTTTTTGAATGTGAGAATCTAAAAACCATTCTTTTTTCCGGAGAAATCCTTGGATAAGAAGTTCAATCTGGCGTTTCGTATGACAAAAATCTGTAATGAACAGTCCTGTAGGACATCTGTTATAAGTCATGTTAGCATTTCTTATGTACTCGTTTGTTGTTATTGTTGTTTATCCCTTTTCTGTGCACTGTCTACGTTACTTAGCATAGATACACATTTTACTGCACGCATCCATCAACATACGTGCCCCCTCCTCCCCTCCCCTTGCCATCGTCTAATATCACTTAGATTGAACAGACGTAAAGTCAAAGCAACAACAACAACAACACCAAAAAACCGAAACATAACCACACAGTGCACTGACTTGCAGCGGGCAGAGCCAGTCGAGCTTCTTCAGTAGTTTTGGCCAGCTGCTGTTCCAGCTTCTCCCTCTCTTTCTTCAGCTTCCGCTCCCGCTTCTTCTGCAAGTACTTCTCATACTTCAGCTTCTCTTTCTCCTGCAGCTGCCGAGCCAGTTCCTGCAAAAGGCATTGGAAGGATTTTATCACTTGTAGCTTTGTGCGTGTACGCATACACATATATATATGCATGCACGCGTACAGAGACAGACACACACACACACACACACACCACACAAACACACACGAAAGGATTTTATCATTTACAACTGTGCACATGCACACACAACTACGCGCGCGCACGCACACACACACATATACACACACACAGAGGCACAACACATACATGCATTCACACACACACACACACACACACACACACACACACACACACACACACACACACACATACAGAGACACAGACACATACGCACACACACAAAAGATATGCATGCATGCATTCATTCATGTATCTACTTGCACGCATGCACACACACACACACACAGGCACATGCGAGCACACACACATGCACATGCACATGCGCCCACACACATGCACACACACACATGTACACATGTGCACACAAACACGCACGCACACACACATGTATACACACACAAATAATACACACACACACACAAATACACACATACTCATCTAAGACTGGGCACACAAAATATCCTTACTTATTTTATATCACTAATAGTAATCAACCGTTAAATCAAAGACAAGAAGAAGAAGAACAAAAAATCTACCATTAAATAAAAGGTAAAAGTGTCCCATAACATATAAGGTCATAGGGGAGTGAGGCATCAGAGACCTCACTTCTCTAGGGGCCAGCATATTGAGGGTGGCGCCCATCTCCTCTCCTTCGCTGCTTTACCTTCCCTGACCCTAAAGAGGCAGGTACCCATTTACAACTGGGTGAACTGGGGGTTGGTCAAGTCACACGCTCCTCTGGTCTTGCTAAAACAATCCTACAAGGCACAGTGAGGGGAGGAAGACGAAGGAGAGGCAGACAAAGGAAGAGATGGGAGGACAACATTCGAGAGTGGACAGACATGGAGCTGAGAGACACCCTGAGGGTGGCTGAGAGACTCCAGGACTGGAGAAAGGTGGTTGACAAAGCTTCGAAGGCGCCCCAAAGGATTCGGAATCTGAAGGATCTGTGACCGTGACATCGTGAAATGGGGGACCGTATTGAAGCTGAGGCGCGCAAAACGGTCACCCATCCAATTGGTAACTACGCTCGACGCTGCTTAACATCTACCAAGAAATGCTTACCGCTAAAGAGACCTACCTCATCCTCGATCTCTCGAACAACCTCGTCTCGTCGCACCTCATCCTGAACTTGCCGGTTGATGCGTCGCGCCACAATCTCGTCTGCCTCCGCCCTGAAAGTGAGGAGAAGACAGGGAACATTTGTACTAACTTTTTCCTTCTTGTAACAACACCCTCAGATGCGAGTTCACTAGTCAAAGATGCAAATATATTATTACATAGGACTCTTCTTGTATAATAATAATAATAAATGGAATTTATATAGCGCTGAATCTTGTAAAGCAACAAATCAAAGCGCTTACATTCATATCATTTACACTCATGCAATTGTCTATGAATATGAAATATATATAAACAATACATAAACAACAGACAATTTAAGTGGAAAAATTATACAGATGACTGATTCAATCATGAACAGACAGTAGATTATCTTTTCATCCCCCACCCCTTTTCCTCACCCACCTTCTTTCCTCCAATTCAAAGACTTTTTTTTTATCTGAAAACTCCCACCATCATCATCATTATCACTCTGTATCCAGAGTGCGCGCTCGCTCGCTCGCTCGCTCTCTCTCTCACCTATGCACCCAACCACACATACACTCCCTTCTTCTCTCCTTTTAAAATTTTTTTTAATACTTTTTTTTTTACAAGTAGTTGTTTTAACTAGCTTCAAAGGAGCCCCACATCCAAATAATGATGAACATATGTCCAAGTGCAATGACATTCATTATGACAGTTTATCAGCCATCCAGCCAACTAAATACCTTCTTTCAGCCAATTACCTGCACCAGCTTTTCAGGGCACCCATCAACTCTTAACCTTTCCTCCCTGTTTTTAAAACTCTGAAGAAATTCTTTCCCACAGTATCAGTCGAATACTATCAAGTTGCCTTTTAACAACGATAAAAAGTAGTCTTCTGAACCCACTCGAGATTTAAAGCCAGACTCGAGGTTTACACGGAAAACTTCAGTATGTGATACTTAAGCATTTTAATTTTTATGCAAATATGTATCCATGCACATGTGTAGACATGTACATAGGGAGCAAAAACATGCATACACTTACATATGCCTGCACACACACATGTGCATGCATGCACACATGCACACACACTCAACTCACACACATGCACGCACACACACACACAAGAATTCTTTGGATGAGACTATAAACCGAGGTCCAGAATGTGAACGCATGCAGAACATCTTGCATATGCATTAAAACGCATTCTGCTTTTCGGAAGAGTAGGCCATTTTGTGCTGGTGAGAATGGATAACAACATTTACAAAACTGCATACACACGGAGCCTGGATGTAAAAAAAAGCACATGAGTACTTATGCGATTATCCTTAAAACAGAAGAATAAAATAATAAATAAATAGACAAACAAACACACACACACATTCTCTCTCTCTCTCTCTCTCTCTCTCTCTCTCTCTCTCTCTCTCTCCTCTCTCTCTCTCTCTCTCTCTCTTATTTTAGGGTCGTCTGGTATCACTTAAAGTGGAAAGACGTTAAAATTGAAGACTGACTTACTTACTTTTTCTCTCTCTCTCTCTCTCTCTCATCTCTCCTCTCTCTCTCTCTCTCTCTCTCTCTCTCTCTCTCACACACCCTGCATCCCACATGAACACACACCCCTCCTTCTCAAAACGACTCTCTCTCTCTTTCTTCTCTCTCTCTCTCTCTCTCTCTCTCTCTCTCTCTCTCCTCTCTCTCTCTCTCTCTCTCTCTCTCTCCTCCCTCCCTCCCTCCCCCCCTCTCTCTCTCTCTCTGTCTCTCTCTGTCTTTCTCTCGCTCTCTCTCTTTCCTCTCAAAAGTACAGCTAATACTAGTTTTCATCCTGCTGAATGTTTCCCGAACAGTAACATGTTTTTCTACAATTCATCGTCACTGCACTCACTGAGCCTGCAGGGCAGCCAGCTTTCTCAGCCGTTCCTTCTGCTGCTCTATCTCCTCCTGGCTCTGCGCTACCTTGGCCACAGGTATGTCGCCCCGCACAGTGCGACGGTTGTGCCGGTTCATCCCGTAATGCTCCTCAACTGCACACATCCCCCATTATCGTCTATGACATCTACAGGTACATCATTTACCTTCTCTATCGAATCATTTACCTTCTCTACGATATCTATGGGTAAATTGTTACCTTATCTACGATATCTACAGGTAAATCATTACTTCATCTACGATATCTACAGGTAAATCATTACTTCATCTATGATATCTACAGATAAATCATTGCCTTCTCTACGATATCTACAGATAAATCATTACCTTCTCTATGATTTCTACAGGTAAATCCTTACCTCCTCTATGATATCTACAGGTAAATCATTACTTCATCTATATATATCTACATGTAAATCGTTGCCTTCTCTATGACATCTACAGGTAAATCATTACCTTCTCTATGATATCTACAGGTAAATCATTGCCTTCTCTATATCTACATATAAATCATTGCCTTCTCTATGATATCTACGGGTAAACCGTTACCTTATCTACAATATCTACAGGTAGATAATTACTTCTCTAGGATATCTACAGGTAAATCATTACCTTATCTACGATATCTACAGATAAATCATTACTTCATCTATGATATCTACTGATAAATCATTGCCTTCTCTACGATATCAACAGATAAATCATTACCTTCTCTATGACATCTACAGGTAAATCATTACCTTCTCTATGATGTCTACAGGTAAATCATTACCTTCTCTATGATTTCTACAGGTGAATCATTAACTTCTTTATATCTACAGGTAAATCACTACCTTATCTACGATATCTATAGGCACATCATTACTTCATCTATGATATCTACAGATAAATCATTACCTTCTCTACGATAATTACAGGTAAATCATTACCTTTATGATAAGGTAACGGTAAAGGAGTCCCATAACCTATAAGGTCGTAGGGGAGCGAGGCGTCAGAGACCTCACTTCTCTAGGGCCAGCATATTGAGGGCGGCGCCCATCTCCTCTCCCTCACTGCTTTACCTTCCCTGACCCTAAAGAGGGCAGGTACCCATTTACAGCTGGGTGAACTAGGGGAACTGTACTGAAGCCAAGGCGCGCAAATGGTCACCCATCCAACTGGTAACCACGCTCGACGCTGCTTAACTTGGCTGGGGGAAAGAGAGTGCTCCGACCACACCTTTATGATATCTACAGGTAAATCATTACCTTATTTATGATATCTACAGGTAAATCACTACCTTCTCTATGATCTACAGGTGAATCATTACCTTCTCTATGACATCTACAGGTAAATCATTACCTTCTCTATATCTACAGGTAAATCATTACCTTTATGATATCTACAGGTAAATCCTTACCTTATTTATGATATAGATCTACAGGTAAATCATTACCTTATTTATATCTACTGTATAGATACATCATTACCACCTGACACTGGGTCAACAGAAAGCAGTAGGTGTATGGAGAATGTCACACAATAATATCAGTCTGATATTTAATAAATGTCAAGAACAGCACAGACATCAAACAAATATCATTATGTTCCAAAATCATATTGTAGAAAGCAAGCAACAAATACATTTGTTACATCACTAAATAAATAAACACCCATCTTAAGAAAAACATCACCATCATCATCATTAACCATTACACCCAGTGGTGTGTAGGGCAGCAACAAAGCGCTTCCACTCCTGCCTATCCTGGGCCAACCTAGTCACTGATCCCCAAGTGTGCTGCATGGCCTTCATCTCACAATACATAACATAATAACTGATGACACAAAACAAAAAGAAGGCAATGGCAGAGACCATCACCAGACATAAGGTTTATTCATACAGAAATGATACCACTCATTTTTACTCTGCCCCATCTTCTGTCACATTTAAGTGCAGTGCTCCCATGTCACTTATCTTGACCTGACCACATACTACCTCTCTCCAACTTTTTTTCTATCACTTTCTCAAAGCCATTAGTTTACGATGAGGCACTGTTGTTCAGCCACAATAAGGCCACTATCCAGAGGAGATCCTGCACTGGTTGCTGCAGGGTCTCTTAAATTAAAAGCCACGGTCCTCATATGAGGTGTTCTGATCCAACATCCAATTTGTTGTTCCCTGCTGATAACAATACTATACTCCTCAATCATACCAGAAAGTGTGGGTATCCATTATTCAGTGTTCTTCTTTATCTCTCATTTGGGTTGTACTGTTAGATGTGTCTGGGGGAAAAAATAATGGCATGTCCTTTTCATCTCCTTTCCAATGCAAAAAAAAGAAGAAGAGAGAGACAGAGAGAGAGACTTAGGTCTCCACAAAACAAGTGTATGAAGGGCTGCAAAATTTGTGACAGTTTTTTTCAGCGTGATGACTGAAAAGGACAATAATTACACTGATATCAGGGGTATTTCTTGTCTGTTTTTCTTGGTTTTCTTATTAATTACAGAAACCTAGTTAAATTTTTTTTGGATTTCAGCATAAATGAGAGGCATACACTCTGTTCTTTTTTCTTTTCTTTTTTCAAGATACATACATACATGTATATATCCTAAACTAGACCTGAAACACACACTTTTCTGTTTTAATCTGGTATTCCCCAGATCTATGAAAGGCACAATTCATTTGGTGATCTCAGTCTTGCCTCCTGATTCTTAAGAGTACCTTGCTGAAAGGTAACCAGAGCTGAAGCGCCCACAATTATACAACGTGAGTGACAATGACAGAAACTGAAACACGATTTTGAAGGCGACAGTTTGCTATGATTACCATTGTCACATACTAAAAAAAACCTAACAAGTTTACAAAAAAATAACAGTAAACTCTGTCAGACATGATTTTTTTTCATTCCTTGGCTATAGCCCCGAGCTTCACCAACAATGAGATTTTTGAGTATGCAACCAGTTTTGCCCACCATCAATGTAGCCACTATGACTCTCTGACTAGGAGGCTTGACTCGCACAGTCCTTATGTGCTGCAGCCCTGGGGGCTGGTTGGCCTTTGGAGAACATCTCCAACGCTGACTGTCCTTATGCCCACTTGGCTGAGAGAGTGGGGATGTACTGCTGGCAAGGCATCTCCACTATAATCACATTTCTGCCCAGTTTCCAAAACAGCAGCTGCCTCCCCTGCTGTTTTGGAGGTCATCGTCGGACACGACGGACAAACATACATTAATGTAGCCACATTCCGACTTTGGGGAGACGTAAATGATGAACAGCTGACACTTCTTGAAAATTAATCAACATGTTGCTCTGTTAGTTTATATCCTCTACAAATATAAACTTAAACCACGGAATAACACCAGATCAGAATAAACTCCAACAAGAAGACTTTCATCACATGTCATTGTCCACCTGTATTACAACTACAGGCAGTGCTGTATCAAGTTAACTGTCTCTAATGTCACAGTTGTGTCAGAAAATACAACAGAAAAAGATGTAAATGATCAAAACCTATTTATTTTCACAACTGTGTAAAAAACAAAAAACAACAACAACAAACGGAAAAAGATGTAAATGATCAAAACCTATTATTTTCACAACTGGGTCAGAAATTGCAACAGAAAAAGATGCAAATGATCAAGACCTATTTAAGACTTCTGGTTTCTACTCGATGTCAAGTAGATGCTTGCTACTGCACTCCTTATGACATTTGGACAAGTTGACTGCACATTCTATCCCACCAAGTTTGTCAGTGTGTAAAAGTGAACAAAAAAAAATCTTCATCACTTACTCTCTTCGTTCTGTATTCTGTAGGCCAACGCTCCATCTTCATGTACAGAGAACTGTCGACGAACTGAAAAAGAGCATCAACAAAATCTGCTGAATAACCTCTTCTGCGATAACTCCATGAATAAATCAATCATTAACCATGGAATAATGACTTATGTAATGAATTACACAAATAAATCAATCATCAAACATGGAACAATGACTTCTGTAACTAAATACATGTACGAATCAATGATAAAAAAGATAAAATCATTAAATGCCAAGCTTATAATGTATGCTTAACACCAAAAAGAAGGAAGCTATGTTGGACAAGGGAAACTGATGTGGCCACCAAACCAACAACATTTAGAATTGATCCCTCAATCACTGAAAGAGATCAATAACAACAATGAAAACCTGTGAGGAATAAACTCCCATAAACTAGTATAGTATAAGGAATAACCTCCCACAAACTTAATGCATGTGTATGCAGCTATTTTTCTCTACTCCCCTCCCCCCTTTTCCCCAAAACACACAGATTTTAACACACACACAGTAACACACACAGTGACACACACACAGGTGTGGTGCAAATACACACACACAAACACACTCTCTCACACATGCACGCATGCATGCACACATGTACGCACGCACACACACATCCAACTGAATGTAGTACACTTCAAAGTGATATCATAAACTAATAAAGTAAATTATATATATGGCTTGAAATTTACTATATTAGTATATGATATCACTTTGAAGTGTACTACATTCAGTTGGATGTGTGTGTGTACATGTGTGCATGCATGCATGCATGTATATATATGTATGTATATATATGTATGTATATATTAATATATATTATATATACACACACCAAAACATGGAACAGCTGTAACTAATGCCAGATGCTAAGCTTTAGAATACACAGCCAACTCTTAATCGGCCATTTATCGTGGATAATAACTAGTGTAAACTTACAAACTGGATTCACCTAATGGACCCAACAGAACAAAGTTCTTCAACAGTGCCACCACATGGCTCATTTCTGGTAGTATAACTAATACAGTAATAGTAAATCTGTCTCACAAGATTTAAGAATAGTTTTAAATCTAGGGTATTTTTCAGCTCTTGGAAAACAACATTTGATAACTATTAACCCCTACATTTTCTAAAGTGTACATTAAAAATCCTAAGTTTCTGGGCAACTATACCAGAAAGATGAAAACATTTCACACACACACACACACATAGTCTAGTCACACACACACACACACACACACACAGAGGACATACATAGTAACATACACACACACAGACGACAGAGCATACACACACACCCACACACCAGACATTGTATACATGTTACATAAAAATGTACACAAGAGAGACACACTAGCAAGAATACAATAAATAAGAAATAAGAAACAATAAATCAAAAGTAATACCTTTCTTCAAAGATGTGGTAAGTTTAGCAATTAGCATTGATATAATACATGCAGTAAATGAAAAAGAAAATTATATAAGAATTAGGCAGGAAAAAAAGAACAGATTTCCTGGTTTGTTGAAGTTCTGGTTAGCTAGGTTAATTAAATAAATACATGGGGGACGGGATTTAACTTTGTTATTAAAGCATTGAACTTGAAATCCGATGCCCCAGATTTGAGCCATGACCAAGGCACCTGTTTGAGGTGAGTGCTGACTCCTCTTCCCTGAAAATCCTTTGAATGAGACTATAAACCGAGGTTCTATGAATGAATGCACGGTAAACATCTTGCACACACGTTTAAACCTGTTCCGCTTTTTGTCAGAGAAGCCACCATTCATGCCAGTAGGAACAGATGAAACAATTTTAAACTAGCATGCACACTAGTGTTGTGTTTAGACATCATCACTGAAGTCGGAATGCAGCTACCTTAATGGTGGGCGAAAACTGTTGCATGTCTCACCATTGATGAACCTTGGAGCTCTAGCAAAGAAATTCAAGAAAGATAACAATAAAGATCGATACAAAACTCAACACTCAAATTAAAGTTTTAAAAACAAACTTCAACATGGGAAAATTAAGCTTTGGTCGTTAACTTTTAATCCAGCACAACTTTCCAACACCTAGGCTGAGAAGGCAACCTATGAGCATGCAAACACACACACACACATTTAGTTACACACACATGCACACACACACATGCACACACACACGGCCGGGATAGCTGAGCGGTTTGGACACCAGCTAAGTTGGCATCTGTCAATGATGAGAAAACGTTGCCTGAAGCAAGGCTGAGGATCTAAAATCCCTAAGGGCAGGGACCAGATGTCAAAAAGCACACGAGTGCCTATTCATTATCCTCAGAATAACAGAACTTTAATTTGATTCGATTTTGACACTTATCTTACATACATCACACACACACACACAAACACACTCTTTTGGCCAAGAAAGCCTAACAAGAATATTGTTATATAATATTCAACCCCTGACCAATGATATAATTATGGCAAGCCCCTGGTTTTCTTCACAGCATCTTGTCATATATATCGCATCATATCATAAGCTTTGGCAGTTAACTTTAACCTGACACAATCTGCCAGCAATAGAGGCCATACAGTTTGTGTAAACTTTTATCTTCTTCACAACAAAGAGAATGCAATAAGTATGACTTGCAGGGAAAGAGAGAGAAGGGGTGGGAGGAGGAGGGAGGGAGGCAGAGAGAGAGAGAGAGAGAGAGAGAGAGAGAGAGAGAGAGAGAGAGAGAGAGAGAGAGAGAGAGGGAGAGAGAATGACAAATTCTTTTATTTCGAGGATAATGAATAAGCACACATGTGCTTTTTTACATCCAGTCCCCGCCTGTTAGGGATACATCTTAATAATAACCCAATACTTATACAGTCTCACAATAAAAACAAGGGAAATAACCCTTTTCAAAACAGCCCCCCCCCCAACCCCCAACCCCCCCCCCCCCCCCCCCCAAAGCAAGCAAATAAAAGAAAACCCTAAAAATACCCCCCACCCCCACCCCCCAAAAAACCCTAACCAAAACAAACAAACAAAAGAGAAAGAAAAAACCAAACCAACAAAAGAAGAGAAAAAAGAGAAAAACAGACAAACAACAACAACAAGAACAACAACAGAGCCAAGAAAAATAACACAACCAAATAAGTCATAAGTCATAAAGATAAACATCTACACATTGTCAAATGGTACACATTCTTGTTACACATAACTATAAGATATTGAAATAGGGCACTCATTAAAACTTAAGTACAGAGGCAAGTAGAGAGAGAGAGAGAGAGAGAGAGAGAGAGAGAGAGAGAGAGAGAGAGAAGACAGACAGAGACAGACAGACAGACAGACAGGCACCACACACATACACAGACAAGAGAGAGAGAGAGAGAGAGAGAGAGAGACAGAGACAGAGACAGAGACAGAGAGAGACAGACAGGCAGGCAGACAGACAGGCACACACACACATACACAGACAAGACAGACAAACACAGGGGGGGGGGGGGGGGGGGGGGGGGGGGGGGGGGGGGGGGGGGGGGGGGGGGGGGGGGGGGGGGGGGGAGGGTGAAAATTGCTAAACAGCTCCCAAGTATTCTACTTAGGAATGAACAGTCTTCCTCCTAGCAGAAAAGAATTTCACCCAGACACTACAGCTCAGCTGTTACAAATCTTCAATAACAAGTGAAGTCAGTCACCCTTCATTCACTGGGCCACAAGAATGTTAATGAGTCAGCAAACCTAGCTGCTGCTCTTTTCCTTGCCCTACACATCTTTTTCTTCTCCCCCCCAACTCACACACTTGTGAATACCTCCTACAGTAAATATCTCAGCCATGGGACACAGATGAAAGAAACAGACTGGCTGGCTGAAACCCATTTTACCTACAGTTAACTCTTTCTTAGCCAACAGCAGGAGGCAGTTTTCAGTTTTGTTATTCTTGTTGGGGAAGTCTGGCTGACTGCTGCAGGTCCTGCCAATTACTTCTATTGACTGTGATAACAGACTTTGGGATATATCTGGTTGAAGCTGTTGGTTTACATTAATATATAAACACATTTCTGCCCAATTTCTGAAACAGCAGCTGCCTTTTCTGCTGTTTTGGAGGTCAACGTCGAACAAGATGGACAAACATAATAAAATAATGTATAAGCTGAAGAAGGAACGACAAATGCCCTTCATGGGATGATTAAAGTGTTATTGACTTGACACGAACAAAACCAAACATGCAATCCCGACACTGGTCTATTATGAACTAAGCACACACATGCTCAACTGATATATGCTTATTACAGGTCTATGAGCACGCACTCACTCACTCACTCATTCTCACACACACACACACACACACACACACACTCTCTCTCTCTCTCTCTCTCTCTCTCTCACACACACACACACACACACACACAAGCACACACATATAATTTGGGGCAATTAAGCAAAGTATCTTTTAGCCTTTGACTGCAGTGTAATCAGCAAACCCTAGTTCTCTTCACAACACTTAAATGGTCATATATCATATTCCAAAACTGCTCTATTTTGTTCTCAGGGTTTAACCTGTAAGTTTTTCCCCCTTGTTTGTTTTATAACAATCTAGATATTTCTATTCAAGCAGTCACACCTATTGGCAAGAAACTGAGATACGTACATAACACATTCAACAGTCTTCTCCAATGGTTTGAAAACTCTCCAGGACCTTACAGTCCAAAACATCACTGGTGATTCAATACACCTGAATCAATGCTATGATCTCTAAAGCACTTGACACACTCCACAGACCATTCAAGCCTGTTCATCTGAACCTGTCAGTGAGAAAGGGAAAACCTGCTGCTACACAAAAGGCTTGAAATGGGTACATACAGTGGACGCTGGTGTGTGCCTTGGGGCTGGAGTTCTGAGGTTCACCAATGGTGAGATATTGTGTGTGTATGCCACTGTTTACCTACCACAAATGAAGTAGGTGCATTCAGACTTGGGGACAATAATATATATTTAACCTCACTTGAAATAGGTCAAGTTTGCTCTGTGTGTGTGTGTTGTGTGTGTTGTGTGTGTGTGTGTGTGTGTGTGGTGTGTGTGGTGTGTGAGAGAGAGAGAGAGAGAGAGAGAGAGAGAGAGAGAAGAGGTGTGTGTGTGTGTGTGCGTGTGCGCACATGCGTGTGTTTCTGTGTGTGTGAGAGAGAGAGAATGTGCATGTGTGTGTTGTGTGTGTTTATTCATTCATTTATTCTTTTATATCAAGGATAATGGAATAAGCACTCATGTGCTTTTTTACACCCAGTCACCGTGTGTATGCAGTTTTGCAAATTTTGTCATCTGTTACAACTGACACACAATGGCCTACTCTTACGAAAAGCAAAACAGGATTTAACATGTGCGTAAGATGTTCTCTGTGTGTTCGCACACGGGGCCTCGTTTTATAGTCTCATCCAAAGGACTTTGGGGGGAAGTGGAGTCGGCACTGATGTTAACTCCAGGGAAAAATCCTCTTTTGTGTGTGTGTGTGAGTATGCATGCACATGCATGGATGTGTGTGTGAGTATACATGCACATGTATGCATGTGTACATGCTTATTCATGCACAATCTTTGAAAGAAGGGGGTAATATGGGGCCAAACATGTATTCAAGAGTCTCAACTGTTTTTTTATAACGCTAGTTTCATTTTCATTCAAACAGAAGAGTAAGACTGCATTCATGATCAAGGCAAGATCATGGAAAAATTTATAAATTTATAAATATATTAACAATATACTTTTGTGACTGTGACAAGTTTCAGCAATAAGACTCATCAGACCGATTCTTCATCCACATTATGTAGCAACAGAGAGAGAACACATATATATATATTATTGATTCATCTGTTCACCGCATATTTTGTAATACTACATCTCTAGCATTAGCCATAAGTATGTGTGTTCTCCTGAGTAGTGCACTTACACGACTGGGCTTGCATAGTAAGAAGAATACACGAGTGTAAACTGATGCTCAGTAGAGATCTCCCACTTACCCATGGATGTGTTAAGTTTTCTCTTTTTTTTTTAATAAATCCAAGTTATTTTTCTGAGCATTTATGCCACAGTGTGTTTGTGATATGGTTTTCTTTTATAGCATGTTCCTCACTATTATTATTATCTTCGTTAAGACATCATCATCATCACCATCATCATATTTGGTGTTGTTATTGTTAAATACATTATCATCATGAGAATAAATTTATTCCATAGTGTATATATATATATAATTATTGTGGTTTTCTTTTATAAGCATGTTCCAAAGTAGGCCCATTATTACCATCAATACTATTATTATCATTATTAATATTATCATCATCATTACAATCTTTGTTGCTGTTTGAAGTGTTTCTCTCTCTCTCTCTCCCTCACTCCCCCACCCCCTCCCCCAGGTATCTGTCAATCTATCTTAAATGATAGTATTACAGTTTTTCCTCCTCATATCAAGCTGTGCACGGACACTTAACAGCCTTACCACTAAGGTCTTGTAACCAAGCTGTCATAACATACTCAGAGCCACACACACACACATCCTCACACACATACATATCCACACACATACATACACACATCCTCACACACACATATATATCCACACACACACACATACACACACACACTCAAACACCACACATCCATATCCACACACACATACAGAGCAACACAAACACTCACACACACACACAGAGTGACACACACACACACACACACACACACACACACACACACACACACACACACACACACACACTCACTCCCTCTCTCTCTCACACACACATGTATACACACAGTCATTCACTCACACACACGCTGACACACACACACACATCTTTCAGATGAGACTATAAACTGAGGTCGCGTGTGTAAACACATGCAGAACATCTTGTGCACACGTTACACTTTATTGAAAGAGTAGGCCACTGTGTGCCCGTGTGAACGGATGACAAAATTTACAAAACTGCATACACACGGGGAATGGATGTAAAAAAACACACGAGTCCTTATTACATTATCCTCAAAGTAAAAGAACAAAATAAAATGAATAAAACAAATATACACACACACATCCTCTCACGCATGCAAATACACATATACACACACAGAGTCACAAACACACATAATAATAATAATAAATAATAATGTATGGAATTTATATAGCGCTGAATCTTTTAAAGCAACAAATCAAAGCGCTCAGAGGACATTTTTTTCATTTTTATTTATTTATTATTTTATATCGAGGATAATGAAATAAACACTCAGGTGCTTTTCTTACATCCAGTCCCCGTGTGTATGCGGTTTTGTAAATTTTCTCATCTGTTCCCACTGGCACACAATGGCCTACTCTTTCGAAAAGTGGAACAGGATTTAACATGTGCGCAAGATGTTCTGCATGCGTTCGCACACGGGGCCTCAGTTTATAGTCTCATCTGAAGACACATGACACACAGTGACCCGCCCCCCCCCCCCCCCCCCCAATATATACACACACACACACACATCCACACAGAGCACCACACACACACAACAACAACAACAACACATATTCCCCCTCACACACTCACACACACACTGTACTACACATCCTGTCTTTAAGCTACACCACAGGCCCAGCCAGACATTTCACCTTGGGACAGTCTAGGAAATCGGATCTCCTAGGCAATGACTCAGTCAGAGAGAGAGAGTGAAGGAGAGAGAGAGTCCAGAAGACCCTATCTTCACAACACCATCAAAACAGCATGGGTTAGTTTACAGCTACAAGTACCTTAGCTGCGCAAGAACTGGTCTGACTGCATGCTTCAAAAACAAAGACTATAGATCTATACATCAAGCATACTTTTGAGAATATAAAAACAGAGAGAGAGAAAGACTAAGAAGAGAGAGAGAGGGCTGGGGCAGAGAGAGAGAGAGAGAGAGAGAGAGAGAGAGAGAGAGAGAGAGAGAGAGAGAGGAGAGGAGAGAGAGAGAGAGAAGAGGAGGAGGAAAGGGGGCAAGGCAGTGAGACTAACATAGTAACAAACAACACTAGCAGTAACACACTAACAGACTGACAAACTGGGGGGATAGTGTAAGAAGAAATGAGTAAGAAAACAATAAGAGATCAAGAAATTCACATGGCATGAGAGAGAGAGCGAGAGACAGAGACAGAAAGAGAGAGGGGAGAGAGAGACAGACAGAAACAGAAGACAGACAGACAAGCAGAGAGAGAGAGGGAGGGAAGGAGAGAGAGAGAGAGAGAGAGAGAGAGAGAGAGAGAGAGAGAGAGAGAGAGAGAGAGAGGACAGACAGACAGGCAGGCAGACAGACAAACAGACTAGATAGAGAAACAGTGGGGCAGAGAGAGAGAGAGAGGAGGGGGGGGGGGGGGGGGGGGGGGCAGGGAGACAAACAACACTAACAGACTGGGAGGATGGCCCAAGAAGACATGACTAAGAAAATAATAAAAGCATCAAATGATGTGCTAAGTGACATTCAATTTGTCAAAAACGATGCATATGCCTCCTTAGGTTTTTAATAATAATAATAATAATAATAATAATGTATGGAACTTATATAGCGCTGAATCTTGTAAAGCAACAAATCAAAGCGCTCAGATGACTTTTATATATATATCGAGGATAATGGAATAAGCACTCATGTGTTTTTTACATCCAGTCCCCATATGTATGCGGTTTTGTAAATTTTGTCATCTATTCCCACCGGCACACAATGGCCTACTCTTTCCAAAAGCGGAACAGGATTTAACGTGTGCGCAAGATGTTCTGCATGCGTTCACACACATGGCCTCAGTTTATAGTCTCATCCGAAGTTGGGTTGTTTTTGTGGGGGGTTTTCCCCAACCTGATCATGTTAAGCTGTGATCGTGGCGTTAATTATTTTCTGGGCTGTAAGTATCCAAAACTGAATAGAAGACGATTATCAATTTGACATGCCTTAAAAAAAAAAAAAAAACTACAATAAAAGATCAAGCCATTCACATGATATGACAGAGACAGACAGACAGACAAACAGAGACAGACAGACAGAGACACAGAGACAGAGAGAGACACAAGACAGAGAGACAGACAGTACTGTAGAACAGAAAAGACAAAGAAATCGTGACTGCAAGGGGGGGGGGGGGGGGGGGGGGGGGTGGCCCAAGAAGGAATGAGTAAGAAAACAATAAAAGGTCAAGACATTCACATATTAATTTTTATTAAGAACTACATGAGAGAGAGAGGGAGAGAGAGAGACAGACAAACTGAGACAGAGATCTAGACAGAGAGACAGCGAGAGAGAGCCAGAGAGACAGACAGAGCACACCTTAGCTAAATAGTTAAAATACAACTTTAAAAAAAAATTCTGATACAAAATAACATAATGCATGTGAGTGATCAAAACCAGAAAAGAAGCTGTAATAATAACAACAAAACTTTCCATTATATAACTCGTGGCTATGGATTTTACAAGATCTAGCCTACTAACGGTGATCTCCACCTGAGACAGTTTAGTAATGTCAGGATATATTGGGGAAACACAACGAGTTACATGTACACACACCGCAGACAAGGAAGTGAGCAAGCTAAGCAATTTAGAACAGTAACTAATTAATATTATCTCATAAGAGACTGTGCACACACATGCACATGCACACACACTCACACACACACACAGTGACACACACACTCACACAATGACACACACCACACACACAGAGTCACACATACACACAATGCTGCACACAACACGTACACACTCGCTCTCTCTCTCTCTTCCCCCCCCCCCCCATTCTCTCTCTCTTCCCCCCTCTCTCTCTCTCTCTGAGTCTGTATGTCTGTCTGTCTGTCTCTCTTAGTCTCTCTCTCTCTCTCTCTCTCACACACAGGTCTGCACAAAGGACTAGCCGGATATAGGGCTAGCTAGCAAAACTGGTTTCAGAGTGACTCAGGTGGGCAATATAAAAATAAGGGCCTAATAAAACCGACTTCTGTCGTCTTAAGGACATACATGTATGAAAATAAGAAAACAGCTTCAATGCATACGAACGAAACATCCTGATTGTGGGAAAACAGACCAAAGAAAATAAATAAATAAACACTGTATATGAATGATAGTCCCGTTTGCATTCAGGAACACATACATACATGTACATGTATACATCCACAACATGCGTGCACTTGCATGCACATACAATACAATGTATTATATGTGTACACACATACACACGCACTCTCTCTCTCATTCTATCTCCATATTGATCTCTTCCCTCCACCCCTCCCCTCCCCAAACGGCATGCTCAAATTTATAGAGAAGGGCACACACATATCAATATATATATATATATTATATGTATATATATATATATATATAATATATATAATATATATAATATATATAATATATATATATATATATATATATATAATTTAATAAATTTGTTATTAGCTCAGTGACAAAGACAAACATGATTGAACACATACATTATATATTTATACTACATTGTATTGCGAGCACACAACTAAAGATGAGAACATACAGTTAACCAAATAGGACATAACACTCAACACTTCACGAATAAGATACACATCTGAGAAGCAACCATCATGAAGCCTGAACACAGCCCTTGAAGACAGCAGATCTATCCACCTTGACCTCTACAGCAAGTAAACCAACAGAAAACAACACGGCGCAGTATCATCTGATTCAAGGCTCCACCCAAACTGGCCTGTTAGACCTTAGTGTTTGGCCATTATACTTATACTGTTCTGGCCATTGTACTTGTAGTGTTTTGGCCATTATACTAAATTATAGTGTTTTGGCCATTGTAGTGTTTTGGCCATTGTAGTGTTTTGGCCAAAGATTGTTTTGGCCATTAGACTATAGTGTTTTGGCCATATAGTGTTTTGGCCATAAAGTGTTTTGGCCATTATAGTGTTTTGGCCATTATAGTGTTTTGGCCATAATAGTGTTTTGGCCATCATAGTGTTTTGGCTATACACTTTATACACAGTGTTTTCATGATTAATAGTGTTTTGGCCATCATGGTATTTTGGCCATACTGTGTTTCGGCCATTATACTGTTTGGGCCACATTATACTTATAGTGTTTTGGCCCTTATAATATATTTAATATAATATAAAATGATATAATAATATTACTGTTGTTGTTGAACATTCTCCAGTTTTCTCACTCATCATGATTATAGATATGGAAATCACTGTAAGAGTACACACGGGACGGTTTTGTTTTTTATTTTCATCGCTCAGCTAGAGCTCCAAGGTTTACCAATGGTGAGGTTTTGCATAAAATATGTTTATATGTGAGTGTTTTTACGCACCATTAAGGCAGAGCTGTATTCTGGCTTCCGGGATACACATGGATGAAATGTTATATAGAGTTAGGACTGTTCTCAAGAATGCAATTTACAAGTCGCCACATATGATATATATTTAAAATAATTATATATATAATGTATGGAATTTATATAGCGCTGAATCTTGTAAAGCAACAAATCAAAGCGCTGGTTAACTTTTGATACATTTTTTTTCCAGTCTGCCTTATATTTATAAAGAAGAAAACTCCAGCCTTTTCATGAGATGTACATTGATTAGAAAAATTTACAATTTTGGTAGCCATACCCTGACTTTTTTTTATCTTTTAAATTTGTTTTATTAAACTAGAACATTTTGCACATATTACGTTAAAACAGTTTTTAAAAAACCCATCAAAGTTTTGTAGAACTAGGAGAGTAAGTGAAGTAAGGCAACTGGGAGGGCTGACCTGAGCACGCCCAGCATGCATCCTGTTACCTGGAGAGGGACGGGCTCAGCCAGATTCAACATGCCTGTCTGGAAATTTCAGCCAGATTCAACATGCTTGTCTGGAAATGTCAGCGCAGTGCCCTGATATTATGACTCATCTAGAGTGAAGTTAAAGGAGTTCAGTCAGTCATGAATCCGTCGAACGTTTGTTGAAAAGCTGTGAAAACCGAATGCTACGCTACATGACAAAGATCAAATGGGAAGACAGGATCACAAATGAAGAACTATGGAGAATGTGCAAAGTTGATGATCTGAAGTCTGTAGCTAGTACCAATAGACTGCGCTGGTATGGGCACGTTCAACAAAAAGCAGACCACCACATCATAAAAAGAGCAATGAACTTCGAAGTGGATGGAAAGAGACTAAAGGGAAGACCTAGCAAGACCTGGACTGCCTGTATTGCAGATGATCTTAGAGAAAGGGGCATAAATAAGGAGGAACCTCAAAACAGAGAGAGATGGAGAAGGCTCATCAATGTCAAACCTCCCCTGGGAGAAACATGACAAAAAAAGGAAGAAGAAGAAGAAAGTCATGAATCAACCAAGTCAATGGATCCACTGATTGGTATTCAGTGAGCACTCCCTATGACATCAGCGTTGTAGACACTTATGTCCGCATGTATGGCTGTATTGATCAGCAAACACCACAGCTGTTTCCATTCAAGTTCACACCTCATCAGAATTGGTTCTAAGTTAAGGCAGTTGGATAAAGAGACAAGCACACACAGATAGACCAATACTGAGATATAAGTAGACAGCTGTATGTGTGTGCACATGCGTGCACACACACACACACACACTGTTTGTTTCCTTGTTTGATTCTTTTGTTTGCTTTTGGGGAGGGTTCATGGTTTTTGTGTGTTGTTTGTCATTAATTATAAAGTATGAATCATTGAATGTGAAAGAACAGGTGATAGTGTCATCTGATATAATTTGTTTGACTTTTTTTCTCTCTCTCATTTCCTTGCAATCCAAATCTAAGTGAGTACAAATGTGTGCGCATGGCATGTACGTGTGTTTGTGTATGAATGTGTGTGTGTGTGTGTTGTGTTATGTTGAGTTTCGTTGCATTGTGTGCTCATGTGCGTGTGTGTGCACGTGTATGTGTGTACGAGTTCTGCAGTGTACTTTTCTTGTTTGGGGTGGTGGTGTTTTTGTCCCATTGTTGTTGGTGGTGGTTTTTATTGTTTTTGTTTTTGGTCGTGTGTGTGTTTTGTTTCTCTGGGGCTTTTTTCTTTTGGGGTCAGTTTTATTATTATTGGTTATGGTAATAATGTAGTTAGATATTACTGAACAAGTTGTTTTTGTTCCTTGATAGATGGCTTGATGAAAAAAAAGCAACTGCTTATTCAATGTACCTTCTGGAAATAAAAATTTGAATTAACTTAACTTGACTTCACATATTTAACATTATTGTGTGCACACTCATACACAGTCACACACACACAACATTTTTACATTATTGTGTGCACACCCATGTATGTACACACAGTTACACCACACACACACACACACATACACCACAGTGACACACACACCACAGTGACACACACACACACACACAGACACACACACAGACTCATGTATACACACACTGTATCAGTGTATATACAATGTTCAAACAAAATGATGGAAGCGAGTAATAAAACATTACCACACTCCTTAAAGTTAAAACTGCTCTTAAAATCAGTAATAGTAGGGCATTTGGATCCATGATATATAATGAGTAAGCAGGAATAATGTCAGTAGTTTATAACATGGGACAGTTCAGAGTTGTTAATTCTGGGAGTAGGCCGAGCAAATGACACAGCACAGACATTTCTGCCTCCGACTGTTGTTTTTCCACACAGTTCATTATGTCACACTATGTGACTGATGTGATTCACAATGACTGAATAATATTAATAGCCTCTGTGTATGGGACATATATATATATATAGCTCACTTCTGGCTTACACATACACACACAAAATATGCACAGGAAAGGATACCAACGCTAGTGACAGATAAAACTATTTTTCTTGCAGGTTAGGAATACTACAATCTTAAAGTTAAACTAAAGTTCAATTTATGATATAGAAAAAAAACCCAAACCCAACAACCAAAATTGCCAGCAAGTCTTGGGTGAACTGCAGACATAAAAATCTCCAGAAATTATAGTATTAAGAAAATAACACTTAACAGCAAAAGTTTTGTATCCTAGGCTTAATGATATTCTGATTATTTGAAATGAACAACGGCACATCCAAAATAAACAATGATAGTAGATGAATAACTTTTAATTTTATATTCACGATCAAGCCTTAAGACTAAGTAAATCAAGTAAGATGTGAAACAAGCCAACAAAATACAAAACAAAACAAAAAGTGAAAAAGACATAACTTTGAGACTGATCTAAACAAACAGATAAATGAACAAATCATCATCATATTTCTATAATGAAAATGAAAAAGATCAAGAGAAAGAAACAGAACTTTATGTTGTTTAAAATTTTTTAAATGTCACCATAAACTGTAGCTTTTCAACAGTGAAATGTTTGTATCGAATACATTGAATGATTGATGAGATCAATTTAATCAGAACTGTCTCTTCAATAAATAATGAATTTCTTCTGACATGCACTTTCGGATTAATAACAGTAATAATAATATATATGGAATTCATATAGCACTGAATCTTGTAAAGCAACAAATCAAAGCGCTGGTTAACTTACGGTACATTTTTTTCCAGTTTGCCTTATATTATAAACAAGAAAAATCAGTCTTTTCATGAGATGTACAGTGATAAGAAAAAAATGTACAACTGGGGAAAAAAAAAAGAAGAAGAAAACTCCTGATACTAAGATAACTCATGAAGACGGTACAGTGAATACACACAACTTTTTACACTTTTAGCCTGAAATTAGCGAATACTGAACAGCAGAAAAGCAAAGGTAACGAGAAGCCAAAATAAGTAGAGGAATTCTGATGAATGCAATGATTCAGTATAAACCTGACTCAGTCTGTGAATGTATGACAGGTCTGGTGACCAGTCTCATGGGCATTTTGGACTCTGTAGCTGTGAAAAAAGAAGGAAAACAACAACAACAAAAGAAATGAATCAGTGAATGCTTTGAAGAAGCCACACACAAAGGGAAACAATAACTATTACTGAATAACAATAACAGACCCAGAGCAGAGAGATGTAGTATAGGTGTGAACCACCTAAACCCTAAGTAAACAAAGAAAAACAAAAACAAAGAGAAAAAACTCAAAGTCTACAAAAATGGAGTTGGGTGGTGGGGAGGGGGGAGGGAGAGATCGCTTTCTAAGCTGCCCAACTCTCCCTCCTCCAAAACCAAGAGAGAGAGACAGAGAGACAGAGAGACAGAGAGCTCTATACAAGTACACTACAGACAAACAGAGCTAGAGAAGAGTGAAACAAGGAGGGAGGGGGAGGGGGGGGGGGTGGCAAGGAGAGGTAAGGAGGAGGGGGAAAAAAAAAAGGAGTGGAGAATAAGTCACGTTTAACAGTCACAAAGAGTTCAGGTGCAGTAGCATACAACTTACAAGATGATAAAGCAAGACATGACGCATACTCTAAAAGTAAAACATAAAAGTTAAAACCCTTAGAAGTGACAATACCTTTAGAATAACAGTACTTGCACAAATTCTTCAAAAGTCCTGTCAGTGTCACAATTGTAATTTAACAAAAACTAGTAAAAGTAAAAGTACTGTTCCATAATTTATACATGTAAACTAACTGCATCTTAATTCTTGCAGTCACTCACACACACACACAAATTTACACACACACACACACACACACCACATGCACACAGAGAAACACAGATCTATACACAAACTACACACACACTACCCACACAGTACAAACTAATAGTAATAGTATAATTCAGGCACACATGCACACACCTACACACACACATCTACACACAGACACACAAACTTTAAAATGCGGCAAAAGAAAGACTGCAGAATAGAGCAAAAAACATTGCATGGAAAATTTACAAAGTATACCACAGCACAGATGTTTAAATTTAAATGACTTCTATTATTTAAGTATTTGAATGGGTTACTCAAAATTAAAAGACTTGTTTAGTAAATCAAGCAAGTTGCACAAAAATTGATAGAAAGACATAAAAGACATTTTATACAAAACTTGAAACAAATCAGTCATGAACTCATTCTCGTTCAACATACACTTAAAACAATAATTAAATAATAAAAGAACAACAACAAAGACAAAGTAGATACACAAAAAAAGTCCAAACCATCCTAAAACATTATTAAACAAGCATTGCCTTAGAAATTTTCAATAATTAAATCTGTGCTTACATTGTTACCAATTCATAAATTTATCCAATTTCATGATGACATCCACTCCAGCTTCATACTGATTGTTCTGGTGAACTGCTTAGCAACCTTACAAAACTTAGCTCTAATCTGCTTTTTGGTGAGGAATAATAATAGTTTGATAACAATTTTGACAAAGTAACATTGCATTCTTCTGGTTTTAATCTATAGATCCATAAAAAAAACCCACTTTATTATGTATAAAACTAATACAGTAATAGTAGTACTAGTAGTGTAGTGGAAGAAGTAGTAGTGTAGTAGTAGTAGTAGTGTAGTAGTAGTAGTAGCAGTAGTAGTAGTAGTAGTAGTAACAAACAGACTGACGGAACACACACAAACACACACACACACAAACACACTACAAGGTAATCTAGTGGTAGATAGATATATAAATGGCCCTGAATAAAGACTATGACACAATACCAGAAAATACTATTATCAGTGTCACATTACACAAAGACCATGTGCAATGAGTTGCTATAAAACAGCTGATGTCATCTTCACCACATGACATCACTCCTTATTTAAACTCAAGTCAAAGAAGGACTCCTGACAAGCTGATCACACACACATTGACCAGTAAGAGTTGTTCATATGATAAAATCTAGTAGCACATTCAGGAAGCAATCTCTTTTTCCTATTTCATCAATTCATTTCCAGTGTGTGAAGAGGCTGAGAATTCTAACTTCCCATCTTGTCTCTTCACACTAAACTGACTCTTTATACTAAACTGACTCTTTATACTATCATTACCAAAGAACTCTCTTCTTCATCACTAATAATCAGTGTTCAGATTTTTGTTCTTCAACATGTGCTTCCTAATGTTCACAATGTGTTGGATGATCAGTTTAAAAAAGAAGTCTGAGACAGATTCCATTAATTTTATCAAAATAATGTATTACTCTTTTAATTGTCACGTTAAGTACTCTTTCAATGTTCATTTTATCACTGCAATAACTACAGCTCAATGGAAACTAAATTATTCTGGGTTTAAAAATTGTTTTTATTTTATTAATTACTATTAGGAATAAGGTTTCATCTGAAGTGTTTACAAGAGGTGAATTACTGAATAAGACTGAAATTTTTTTTAAAAATAACTTGCTCACTTCTATCATTTTTTTAACCTGAAAACTATGGCCTATTAATATTATTATTGTTGTATTAAGTATGATGTTATGAAAAGTAAATTCTAAACACAATAATCAGAATTATGTCTTTTCTGAAGTTTCTAGTATAAGAATAAGATATATATATATATATATTTAATGATACTTGTGAAACTACCTCGACCTCTGTTAATCTGGGATGGTTAGGAGGACTATTTAATAACAATACCAAGCAGGCTAAATAACAGTAAACTACAAAATAATTCACTAATAATAAATAATAACAATCCTTACAAGTCAGTACTGCCATTTTACAACACTAACAACTTCGTTTACGCCGTTTGATACAAACTTGTTAGTCTTAGTGGTAAAATTCATTGTTCAAATTCTTAACAGAAAAACAGCTGTGCTTCTGAGGACCATAACAACAACAAGGCTTGGTGCCAGAAATAGCGCGGCTGTGGAAAAGTGTAAACACTGACAAACCTTCTTGTACCCTTCCTTCTGGAAGGACCGCAGTAACTTCTTCTCTTGCTTCAGCCATGCCTGTGTCATCTAAACTTCAGCAAAGACACATAACTCATGGCAAAGACGTACACTATCCACACAGTAATCACTGTCACGGGAAGGGTGAATTTAACTTCTGCTTGAAAATAAGTTCTCTCTTTTGCCAACAACTTGACTGATCCGGAAGTATTTAGGAAGAGTTATGAGATATTTCCGGAACGGAAGTTTCGTATCAGGCCTCTAGAGCAGACGACAGCAATAATGATATCCTGACGCCTACTCAAACTTTCGAAAACAAACACCTTCCAGTAGATCGAGAAAAATGCTGCCTATGACATGTTTGATACGTGGGTCAACATCAAACTCTAAGGACCAATTGAGGGCCGTTGAACCCTATCAGTACCAACCCCCCTCCCCACACACCCGCGCGTGTGCTGCACACGCTCGCGCGTGCACACACACACACACTAAACTACTAAAACAGTAGCCTGAGTTAAGGGTATGACACATGAGCCCGTCAAAACGTATGGCTATATAGACTATTGGGGAGATCAGAGAGAAACATCAGTTCCAAACATATTGTCACCAAAGTCGCCATACGTCAGTCTTCAACAGCCCGAAGTAACTATTCTTTCACGCACATAATTATTCTATCTCTTATAAATTATGTTTCAACCTTATGGGATAGTGCTAGTGAAACAAACCTAAAGCATATAAGCCGCCTACATAAAAAAGCTATCAAACTAATCCGATTGAATCCTACTACATTGACCATCAACAACTAGGCCTACAAAGAATTAATACATTGACCACCAACAACTACAAAGAATTAGATATTCTTCCACTTAAAGACAGTCTGCATTTCAACAAGTGTCTATTAAACGGAAAAGCCCCAGAGAAAATAGTGAAAAATTTTGCCGTTAATAAAAACAAACCTACTCATAGATTGTCTTTGCCCAGGCCCCATAACAATCTCTATAAGTCAAGCCTTGCTTATTCAGGAAAAACAGTGTGAAATAATCTACCCATCTCTTTAAAAATCAGCTCCTTTGAAACAAACGTTCAAGAAACTCTTGAAGAAACATCTGATAGACAAATTGTAAGTCCACTTTTATACTCGAGGTTATCTTACATCTGGCTACCTTGTTGTTATTCCTACCTTTGTAATTTGTATTTTCTTCATTTGTTGTTTGACATGAGCTCATATTATACTGTCTTGGTTTTGTTTTATCTTGTTTTGTGAGTCTTGTTTTTTGTTTGTGTTTTGCTCTTTTTTTTTTGATTTGCTTGTTTGGTTTTTTGGGTTTTAACCCAAAAGGAGTTCTTCATTTTGTCTGTATGACTTGGGCTCATGTTATGCTGTCTTGAATTGCTTTGTCATGTTTTGTTAATCAGGATTTAAATACTAAAATATATCCATAGACTGTTGTCTTCAATATGTGTGAACATTGTATTTTGATTGCTTTCATATGTCCATTTTCTTGATTCTCTCTCTTCTCTCTCTCTCTCTCTCTCTCTCTCTCTCTCTCTCTCTCTCTCTCTCTTCTCTCTCTCTCTCTCTCTGTGAGGCAGGATGAAAAAAAGTTGTATAAACTTAATCTTTTACCCTCAATAAAGATCATTTTGACTTGACTTGACTTGAATGGGCTAATTCCAACAGTCCCTAGATTATAAACAAGCAAACTCCTCTGGGACTTAAATATAATCACAACAACAAGAATAATAATGGAATACTGGACTAAACCTGACTGTTTGGAATAAACTATTATATGTTTGAAACTGTTACCTATTACAATATCCTCCAGCCAATGAACCCTTAGCATTAATTAATTAATTAATTTTTTTCTTTCTTTTATTTTGAGGATAATGAAATAAGCCCTCACGTACTTCTTTTTTTACATATAGTCCCCGTGTGCATACAGTATTGTAAATTTCGTCTTCCGTTCCCACCAGCACACAATGACCTACTCTTCTGAAAAGTGGAACGGGTTTTAACGTGTGCGCAAGACGTTCTGCGTGTGTTCGCACACGGGACCTCGGTTTATAGTCTCAGCCAAAAGACTTTTAAGGGAAGTGGAGTCCGCACTGATGTTAACTCCAGAGGAAAAATCCACTTGAACGAGATTCGAACCCGGGTCAGCAGATCACGAAGGCATCACGCTAACCACCAGGCTATCCCGAGTGCAAAGCCCAAGCCTCTTGCAGGGGCGCACATGTGTGCCACTAGTATGTGACTTACACCTCCAAACTCCAAACAAAAGGGGGGGGGGGGGGGGGGGGGGGGATGGCAATGATCCTTATGATCGATCACCAAGAAGAAGACTGGAACATATGGCTGAATAGAATTATGAAAGCACTACTATTCAAAGGTAATGAAATGAGTGACCCCCCCACCCACCCCCCAAAAAAGGAAACAAACAACAGCAACCCCCCCCCCCCCCCCCCCCCCCCCCCCCCCATCAATAACAAAAAACCCCAACCAAACAAAACAACCAACCCCTTCCCCCCTAAAAACCAACAACAAAAAACCCTCCCCCCCCCCCAACAAACAAC
>CM054151.1:10906146-10916146 GCA_028751875.1 Rapana venosa | reverse complement strand
GCTATTGTCTTTATAATGGCTGTACAAGCAATGTGATAGATTTTCGAAATGCTTTCATTTCTAACAAAGTCTGTGGTTGGTATAATCGTAGAAATATGTTATCCCTTATGTACAGATTTAAACTAAATGCTTTCAGGACAAAGTACATGAAAGATGTAAACTGTATTTGTGGGGAGAAGATTACCAATAGTCATGTTATTTTTGATTGTGGACATTTAAAAGCATTTTTACCTGCTATACCAGGTTTATCACTGGATCAGATTTTGTCTGAACCATCGTTACTGTTGGACATTGTGTTAGGATTGATAAGAAGTCGATAATTCAGTTTTTGTAGTATGTTAAAGTTAGTTTTTAAGTACTGTTATTTGACACTTTTTGTTATTGTTTGCATTCTCTTGTTATAAATATTACTTTTTCCCGTCTAAAATCACTAAATGTGAATAGACGTTAAACTGAAGATCACACGCACATACATATACCTCACTCACAACCACATGCATATACACATAAATACACACACACACACTTACATACCTCACACACATACACACACATGCATAAACACGCGCGTGTGCACACACACACACACACACACACAGAGGCATACGCACACGTTCACACTCACGTGCACACCTGCACATACACACACACTTTTGTCTAATATCACTTAATGTGAAAAGACATTAAATCAAAGAAGAAGAACACACAAACCCACACCCCCACACACACCCACATAACACACACATCCACACACCCACACACATACCCACCCACCCACCCACCCAGATACCCCCCTAACCCCCCACCCCTTTCCCACATTGGTTTTTGCTTGAAAGCTCTTAGAGACATTTGGAAAAGCGAAAGAAGGATTGTGTTCAGTACCATTGATTGTTTTGTCCAGTGTGTACCAAAGTGATGCTTGACAATGAAATATATTCTTTTTCAAAACAATGAGAAAAATAAGAAAATGGACATGTATTACATTGATTTATACTTGCAAGTGATCTTGTTAAACAAACAAAAAAAACCTCAACAAAACCCTGTGCAAGTTATTATTTTGTGAAAAATGGATTTTGTATCTGTCTTTCTGTTTTTTAATGGAGTTGGGAAGAAAAGATATTTCATATGCAATTGGTGTTAAAGAGTTGTCATGGTTGTGCAGTCCAAAATGGTTGGAGAGATGTTGAAGAAACAATATGATCGAGGAGCCCTGGTGGCAGCTGTGTGTGCTGGTATGTTTGGCTGTTTGATTTTCTTTCTAATTAAAAAAAGTTTATTATCTCTTGTATGCTTATTCATAGTGTGTTTTCACCTGCTTTATGCACACCTTTCACAAAGGTAGATATGTTTATTTTTGTTGTTGCTGTTCATTCTGTTATGCGTAATTATGAAGTAAGAGATTCTGTTATGCCTATTTATGAAGTAAGAGATTGGTCATTCTTTTCTTCACAGTTACTGTCACAAGTGAAATATATTTTGGCTTGGTTGGTCATCAGGACACCATGTTAATGGTCTAGAGATACCACACCTGGCTAGAATGCGAAAAGTCTTAGTTTGATCCCAGTTTGCACCCAAAACTCCCCCCCTTCCTCCCATCCACTAGGTCCTGAGTGGTGGTCTGGGTGCTAGTCCTTCAGAAGAGACGATAAACCGAAGTTTTGTTGCAAGACACATTCACCATGTGTAAAAGAACCCACGGCAACCAGAGAGTTGTCTTTGGCAAATTCTGTAGAAAAAGCCATCGTGAAAGGGAAACAAATACACATGCAGACAGGAAAAGAAGAAGAACAATGGGTGGTTCTGCTCCTGTGGCGACATGCTCTCCTCAGGGAGAGCAGCCTGAATTTCACACAGAAATTTGTTGTGACTTTAAGTGGTATACAAATATACAAATACAAACTACATGAAATTCAGGAGCACCATTAAAATAATGCAGAAATGAAAGTTAGCAGTGACAATGATTAGGTGTCAAGATCATTATCAAAGTCAGCTAAGGGGTGGCTGACAAGATTGTTGGAGCCTTAAAGACAAGATCTTTCTTTAGAGCTTTCTTTTATTTTGTGTGTGCTGCCTTTTCTATGTCGTCCTGTTGCTGTTGTCCTTATACCTCTTCTCCCATTCTCATTGCAGAACATCTTGCCACGCGTTAATCCTGTTCCGCTTTTCGAAAGAGTAGGCCATTGTGTGCTGGTGGGAACAGATGACAAAATTTACAAAACCGCATACACACAGGGACTGGATGTAAAAAAGCACATTAGTGGTTATTCCATTATCCTTGATATAAAAGAATAAATAACAAATAAATAATATAAATAAAATGGATACATTACATCCAGGCCACTTCTGTGGCACCTCCAGAATTAGCCTCTGTGTGTGTGTGTGTGTGTGTGTGTGTAATTATTCATTTATTTATTCTTTTATATTGAGGATAATGGAATAAGCACTCAAGTGAAGTGCATTTTTATATCCATTCCCTGTGTGCATGCGGTTTTTAAATTTTGATATCTGTTCCCACCAGCACACAAAAGGCCTACTCTTTTGAAAAATAGAAAAGGTTTTTAACATGTGCGCAAGATGTTTTGCATGTGTTTGCACACAGGACCTTAGTTTATAGTCTCATCCAAAGGGGTTGAGTCAGCTCTGATGTTAACTCCAGGGGAAAATATTCCCTTGAATGGGATTTGAACCCGGGTCCGCAGATCATGAGCACAGTGTGCAATGCTCTAACCAACCTGGCTATCCCATTCTTGTTTCTGTGTGTGTTGTGTGTGTGTGTGTGTGTCTACTCTCAGCTGTAATCAACTCCATCCTATCCCAGCCTAGCTGGGGCCAGCCAGTGCTAATTATAGCAGGAACTGATTGTACTTGGTCTTTGCAGCTTCATGCCTTCCTTAATGTAACAGTGTAGAGAACTGGGAGGAGCATGGAGGTAAAACTAAAAGGAAGGGTGTGCTGATTTTAGCACTGGGCCCTGGACCCTTGGACAAAGTTTTGCTGGATTTGCATGCTGTAATGTGTGTGTGTGTGTGTGTGTGTGTGTGTGTGTGTGTGTGTGCATGTGCATACATGTCCTTCGGATGAGACTATAAACCGAGGTCCAGTGTGCTAATGCACGCAGAACACCTTGTGCACACATTAAATCCTGTTCCGCTTTTCATAAGAGTAGGCCATTGTGTGCTGGTGGGAACAGATGACAGAATTCACAAATCTGCATACACACGGGGACTGGATGTAAAAAGGCACATAAGTGATTATTCCATTATCCTCGATATAAAAGAATAAAAAAAAATAAAAAAACGTGTGTGTGTATGTGTGTGAAACAACTGTTGTTTTTTTTCTGTTACCAGCCCCAAAAGCGTTGGCAGCCCATGGGATTGGTAAAGGCAAGAAAGTGACATCTTACCCAAGCATACAGAAGGAAATGAATGGTAATGCCATATTGTCTGTGAGAGAGAAATTTTGGACTACATGTCTTGAAGAAAGTAAATACTGGAAATATAAGATTTGGAACTGTGAAATCTTGATGATATTCTTAATTAGAAATGGCATTTATTTTAGCATCTGCTTTTCTGTATTCCTTTTAAAAAAAAAAGTAATGTAATAATTATTTATGACAAAGGATGTTCATGGGAATCCATATAAAATTAGCATACTGTGTTATATAATGTATGATAATATATTATTATTTTAGCACTGGTTTGCTTAAAAGAAATATCACCAATTCTGATATGATGGATGAATGAAAAATCCATCTGAAAAAAAATTACAACTAGAAAAAATAAGGGGGGAAAAAACCTCCATCTGGAAATTGAGAATTTCCAGGCATTTTACTGATTACAAGATCATAGATGACTTTTTAAAATTGAGAATGAAGTAAGTCATGTTTTGAGTCTGCCAGTTTAGTAAATAATGATAATAATAAAATAATGAAAAATAACCCCTGTCACCTGCAGAGTCGTAGAGTTATTATCCCTTGCCAAAAAGAAAGGGTCTTGTTCTTTTAAGCCAGTCATAGCGTGTCCTCTATGGAGAATGCTACAGACAGGACCATTGTAAGAGACACTGTTCAGTTTGGGGGGTTGCTTCTTGAATAACTACAAAATGTGTTATCTCATGCTGAAATGGCCCAAGTGCAGGTCTGAAGGACTTGCCCAGGGCAAAACAATGCTGTCACTGTTATGTTGGTTACCCTCTGTAATCAAAGACAAAAACATACAAGTCCATACATGCAAGTCGTGTAAGGGGCTGAGGGTGTGGGCTGGTGTATACAATTTGGATTCGACTTTTCTTAAGACCATTTAATGAATGTTTGATCATTGCATAACTCAGATTTCTGGTCCAACATTGAACAGGAGTGTCTGTCTTTGTATGCTTGTACATGTGTGTATATGGATAGACAAAATCAGCATTCAATGTTTCTTTTCTGAGAATCGGAAACAAACCTGCATCTTCTTCTCTTCTCTCGTTCGCTTTTTTACACCGTCCAATGTGTTTGGGAGAAACAGTGGCAAGTTCTTTCCAGCTCCTCTCGTGGGCTGTACAGTTCATTTTGCAGGGTAAAGGTAAAAGGTAAAGGAGTCCTATAACCTATTAGGTCGTAGGGGAGCAAGGTGTCAGAGACCTCACTTCTCTAGGGCCAGCATATTGAGGGTGGCGCCCATCTCCTCTCCCTCGCTGCTTTACCTTCCCTGACCCTAAAGAGGGCAGGTACCCATTTACAGCTACAGCAGGGTACAAACCTGTATAAAATGGCCATTCCTGTCTTTACCTTTCAGGGTACACGTACTCGGAGGATCGTGTTGTTCAGGACGGCAATCTCATCACCAGTCGGGGCCCTGGCACCTGCTTTGAGTTTGCGCTGAAGATTGTGGGGTACCTGGAGAGTGCAGACAAAGCCAAGTCCCTGGTGGAGCCCATGCTGGTCAAGATGTAAAAAAAAAGTGTGAAACGTTTGAGACATTGGCCCCAGTGTTGTTTTTTTCTCTCTCCCCATGTTGCCCAAAGAATGGAATTTTCTTGTTTGGTTGGTTGGTGTTTTTTTTGTTTATTCCAGTTACAGAGAGTTCCTCATTGTGTTGGCTGAGAAAAAAATGTCACGTTTTTAGCAAAGTTTTAGTAAATGCTTTTGATATATATAAGTATAGTTATTTTATTTTATTTTTACATTTGGTCATTATCTTTTTTTTTCTTGGTTATTTGGTGGTTTTTTTGCACAATTTTTTTAAACGTGCATTGTTTATAGGCAGGAGTATAAGCCTGAACGCAAGTCCCTTTTAGGCATGGTTGGGCAAGGCTGATGTTGCAGGTTTCTTAGACTTTTGGCTTGCATAACTTCAGGACTGTCTGGTGGGATGGCCAGTAGCTCATAGCCAGCCTGGCATTATTTGAAAAGAAAAATTTCAAGTGGAGCAGTATGCATTGCAATGTGCCTAATAACATAATGTACGTAAGGGTACTCAGCATCTTTTTGAGTCTTCTGTTACAGATACGACCATTGTAAGTGACTTAAAAAAAAAATATAGCCAAGGCTTCTTGCATTGTTTCCTCTCATCATTCTTCTGGAGTGACATGATTCTGTGGTCAAGGTTTTTGCTCTGTAGATCTTGCGCTCAGTATCTTTGCAGATCATAATTTTTCTCCTTGATCCTGACACCAGGGAAGGCCAGACACACATTTGTAAAACCTGTGATGTCAGCTTGACCCGACTATGCCTCCAGATAGCATGGAACTGATAACGTAAACTGGCGCATCTGGAGGTAAAGTATTGACGTTGGAAGTGAAAGAAATTTGTGTTTATTGGAATGGTAACACCAGGAAACACATTCTCTTTTCAACTAGAGTTTGATGGCATTTGCTTTTTCTTGCAGTTGTTGAAGATATCTTACATAGTTTGTTTCTGTAGTTTTACACTGGTGGGTACTCAAGAGTATGTGGATAACAGGAAAAGGATTAGATTGTTTTGCATCAGTTGAATGACAAACGTTGACATGTTGAGTCTCCTGGCATCAGAAAATTTTAATGACAAAATGTAAAAATTCATTATGTCAAAGTACATCACATCAAAGAATAATCCAATGGAAATTATGGAAATATTGTAAATAGTCCTGTGTTGTTGGAGAAAATAGCTATTAGCTGATTCATGGGTTTATTTTCTACCACCTTATTTTTTTACACAGTGTATTGAAGTATGATGATGGACCTTTGAAAATGTCACTTGTACATATATCATTGCTCGCTGGATTTTTTCCCCCTCAAGGTTTATATATCAAAGAAGAAAAGGAGTGTAATTTGATGGACATCGGGAAGACTTATGATACAGTTGTAACTGATTGTAGCTGGAGAGGGGGGAGGGGAGTAGGTTTGAAGAAAAGGCACTTGACCGTGTTTAATATATGCTTTTGTGGGGAGGGCTTGTTCCTGTATAAAAAAAAAGGATTTGTTAACACCCCCCCCCCCCCCCCCACCATTTAGAACAGTTTTTGTTCTCAAAGAGATTGGTATAGTTTTTTAGGTCATGGAGCACTTTGTGCTGTTTTAAAGAAATCCAGTATTGGCCATCGTAATGGGATTTAAAGATTGTTGCTATTGATTTTTTTCTTCTTGTTGTTGATAAGGATAAAAAAAGGAAAGAAGAAAAAGGTGACCTCTTTGTACATAGTGTTAGCTTTACTTATACAGAATAATTTCAGCTTGGGTAAGTTTGTCAAGTACTTCTGCATTTTCAGTTTGTAAACTTTAATTATTTTTTACTTCTTTTAATTCATAAGGTGCCATTGTTGGAGACATCATTAAGCATAGTCTTTCCAGATTCAGATACCGACATTGTATACATTTCATTCATCTACTTTTTTTTTCTTTTAACCCTCATGATTTTGTCATTGTGCTGCCTGTAAGATATGGAAAAACGTACAATTCTGCTAATGTTTCAGACAAACCAGTTTGCTGTAACTGAGCTAAAAGTAAAGCATAACATGAAGGCTGATTACCAATTTGCTGATCTGTAAATGATGTGTCTAGTCCTTCCACTGCTTTGGTCATGCTGTTTCTTCTTCTTCTTCTTTGAACAGTCAGACAGCAACTTGTGTGGTCTGTCATATAAGTGAAAATACGTTCTGCTGCAGTTAAGCTCCTGACAAGTCAGGCCCAGTGCATCTGACTTCCGCGTGTCTTTGTTTAAGTTACAGCTTTTCCTGTTTTCATAATTTGCAAGATAAGGTGCCCTAACCCCCCCCCCCCCCCCCCCCCCCCCCCCCCCCCCCGGGGAAAAAAAAAAGGTTGCTTTTCTCAGATGGTTGTTTATCTGATAAAAATGTTCTGCACTATTGTCGGTTTAGCAGAGGTTTACTCTGTCTCCCTTCTTTCCCATCATCAGACATTTTTGGTGGTAGATGTTTTTTTAATCTCTTACTCCTCAGGTCATCAGTTTGGTCCAATAATTTTTTCCAATTTTGGGACCGGCTTGCCTGATTGATACTGAAGGACTGAAGGAGATCTGTGTATACACACCGACTTTGCAGTGGGTTCAAGTTGTGTGTTCCCCAGCTTAACACTCTAGGGGTCACCCAGAATGCATACTCTTGACTCACTCAACCCACCTGGGAATCACCGTGAGATTGAAATTGAAAGTGTGGAGGAAGAAAAGTGAATAAAGGTGAGGAGAGGGGAAACAGTATCAGTTGGGTTTTGTTGTGGTGGTTTTCTGCCTGTGGAACTGAGAATTTTTTGGCCAGAAATGTTAAGATCAATGTTGAAGTCTGTAGTAAAAATGTGTTTTGTTCTCAGATAAATACATTTCTCCCTAATTTTTTTTGGCCAGAAATGTTAGATCAATATTGAAGTCTTTAAAACAAAAACATGTTTTGTTCTCAAACAAAACATTTCTCCTTAGTATTCATGTTTTGTTTTTAAACTAAACATTTCTCTCTAGTATTCATGTTTTGTTCTCAAACAAAACATTTTCCCTAGTATTCATGTCCTTATAATACACAATTTGTTCAAAACATACCAGCTTCATCATAAATACTTATATCGTTACTTTTTGCGGGGCATTTTTGCACATGCTAGCTGTAGGTATGTACACATGGTATTTTGTCAATTAAGTGTGGCTGTGTAAAAGTGTGGCATTCTCAGCACTTGCAGTCACTATAGGGAAATACATAGTGACTGACTTCTTTGTGACTAATACTGGATGTCCTGTATTGGAGCCATATCTGGTGAAGAATAACACTGCTGAAAGTGGAGGTTCAATTTCGTGACAGGTTAATGAATAAACAAAAGTAAAAAAGTCATAATATGTGTAGTCACTGTTGACTTTTTTGGGGGGTGTAAATCAGAGGTTGACGTTTGATGTTTGTAAACTATGCACATACACCTACAGTGTAAACACATGCATATTTGATTATCAGAGTGTGTGTCAAAGTCAAATTCAAAGTCAAACTTTTATTTTTAGATGGTACATTGAATAAGCAGTGCATTTGCTTTTTTTCATCAAGCCATCTATCTAGAAAAAAAAAAGAGCGAAAAAAAGATAATATATATTGCAAACATAGAATAAAAAACCTAATCAATGATAAACCATACAAATGAAACAAGCAAAGACAATAAGATATGCATACATGGAATTAAAACAAAACAAAAAACCCTGAACAATATTAAACCATACAATTCAAGTAATTCTAAAATCTTGAAAATATATCCATCATAATACAAGCAAACAAGCAACAAAGAAAAACCAAACCAAAACAAACAAAGAAGACAAAACAAAAAAAGACACTCCAACTGCTTCCCTACCCCCCCTCCCTCCCTCACACACACATACAACAACCTTCAACCTTACATGTGTGTGTGTGTGTGTGTGTGAATGAGTGTGGTTATGTTTGTGTGTGCGTGCGTGCATGCGTGTGTGTGTATGTATGTGTGTGTGTATGTGTGTGTGAATGAGTGTGGTTATGTTTTTGTGTGTGTGTGTGCGCGTGCGTGTATGTATGTGCATGATCAGTGATTTTCTTTGTTTTTATCATGGTTTTAAGAAAGCTCGATGGCATTATGTTATTCATACCACCAACTCACCATCCATAATCAGAACCTATGAGGATGTGTTAAGTTGTGAATTTAATGAAGAGAGAGAGAGCAGTAGACAGATGACAGTCATCACATTCACTGTGAAGGAAAACCACCACCACAGCTCAGTAAAGAACACTCACCAGAAAGATGGTACAAAGTGCTGTCTTAAAGGAATGTTTTACTGGATAATCAAAATCATAAAGTATACTGAGAATGTCTTATTGAACAATCAAAACAATGAAGGCTGAAGAGAATGTTTTCTCAACACTCAAAATACATTGAACAATCAAAACAAAGAAGGCTGAAGAGAATGTTTTCTCAACACTCAAAAAGAGAATGTTTTCTGAATACTCAAAATACATTGAACAATCAAAACAAAGAAGGCTGAAGAGAATGTTTTCTCAACACTAAAAAAGAGAATGTTTTCTGAATACTCAAAATAATGAAGTCTACAGGGAATGTTTTATTGAACAATCAAAACAATGAAGTGTAAAGGGAGTGTTTTATTGAACACTCAAAATAATGAAGTCTAAAAGGAATGTTTTTTTTGAGAAGAATCACATTGATTCAAGGGCCATACAGAACTTTTGGAGGAAAATATTTGATCTTTTTAAGAAATGTTAAGAACCTTACTCTTTAAAAAAAATTTAAAGGACATTTTTTAACAAACATGTAAACTCCGCCCCTCCAATAAAAAAAAACAACAACCAAAAACCTGAGTGCAAATGGTTCAAAATTGAAAATGACATTTACAATCATCTGTGTACCATCTTAAACATAATAATTTTGTTGCAGTTCCAAAGTACTGAATCCATGTACAGCGAGGGCTGAATTACAGCATATCAAAACTGCCCCATAAGAATCAACATCTTTATGCTGGGGATGAAAAAGAACACAAACAAACATACTGTAAAGAGCATACCCAAAATCATTCATA
>CM054151.1:10860048-10905646 GCA_028751875.1 Rapana venosa | reverse complement strand
CAGACTCCACTCTCCCCAAAAAGGCCTTCGGATGAGACTAGAAACCGAGGCCCCCGTGTACGAACGCATGCAGAACATATTTGCGCACAAGTTAAATCCTGTTCCGCTTTTCCTAAGAGTAGGCCATTGTGTGCCGGTGGGGACATGTGACAAAATGTGCAAAACTGTATACACACGATGACTGGATTTTTTTAAAAAACACATGAGTGCTTATTCCACTATCCTCTAAATAAAAGAATAAAATACAAAATCTCTCTTCTCTCTCTCACTCTCTCTCTCTCTCTCTCTCTCTCTCTTTTTCAAGGTTTATCGTCTTATTGTTTTGTGTATTTGGATAATGTACTTGGTGTGATGCAGCCAGGAGAGCTGGCTTAGATAGAAATTGTGACAATCTCTTTCTTTTTTAATTTCGTTTCCTTCATTTGCCTTTTTGCCTTGATCACTGTATGCATTGTGGCCAAAGGCCAATGTACATCAAACCTGTTCAGAGTTCTCTCTCTCTCTCTCTCTCTCTCTCTCTCTCTCTCTCTCTCTCTCTCTCTCTCTCTCTCTATCTCATCTACTCTCTCTATCTCTATCTATCTCTCTATCTATCTACTCTATCTCTCTATTCTCTATCTCTCTCTCTCTCTCTCTCTCTCTCTCTCTCTCTCGTTCTCTGTAGCATGGTGTCTTTATTTCTGTTGAGTTATTGTTTTTCTCTCTCACCTCCAATCCGCCTAGAGCTACTACTGGACTAGCCACTCTCTTACTTTACAGTTTCGGCAAAGTGTGAACGGCTGTCTGAAAGTCAGATGCTTCTCAGAACGATGGGAGGAACATATTTTGTATGGTTTGTTGTTGTTTTTTTACCTTTTTGGAGTTTTGTCGTTTGTTTTGTTTCGTTGGTTGAGTTTGTTTCTTGGTTAGTTGGTTTAGTAGTAGTTGGTTTGTTTTTTGTGGTTTCTTTGGAGGAATATTTGGGTTATTTGGGTTTTGTTTGTTTGTTGTTTGTTTGCTTTGGGAGATGTTTGATATTTTTGGATGTGTTGGTCTAAGTTGAAATAAAAATCTCGTTTAGCGGTGGTCGTGCAGTCATCATATTATACATTGTACAAAAAAAATGTTTTTTTTAAAGGGGTGTATGTATTGGGGTGTGGGGGGGGGGGGTTTACTTTGCTGGGCATTTTTGCTTTTGGGGGGTGGGGTGGGATTGTTGTTGTTGCTGTTTTTGTTGCTATTTATTCCTGTTGTTGCTAATCTGTGTGTAAGTTAATCAAGCACTTGCCTGATTGCTTAAATCGTTTGCTACTTAGCTATAGTTAGTGAATTGAAAAACGCAGGTTCATGTTGCATTCAATACACTGTCTTTCATGTCCCTGTTATCTCCATTCTGCACTGAACGGATGACAAAATGTACAAAACTGCATACACACGGTAACTGGATGGAAAAAGCACAAGAATGCTTATTCCATTATCCTTTATATTCGGGGGACGGGATAGCTTAGTGGTTAGAACATTACGCTCACAATCTGACAACCCGGGTTCGATTCCCGTTCAAGGGGATATTAATTAGACTCCACTTTCCCCAAAAGTCCTTCGGATGAGACTATAAACCGAGGCCCCGTGTGCGAACGCACGCAGAACATCTTGCGCACACGTTAAAATCCTGTTCCGCTTTTCGTAAGAGTAGGCCATTGTGTGCCGGTGGGAACAGATGACAATTTACAAAACCGCATACACACGGGGACTGGACGTAAAAAAGCACATAAGTGCTTATTCCATTATCCTCCATATAAAAGAATAAAAATAAATCCTCGAAATGAAAGAATAAAAAATAAAATAAATAAAAAACAGATTCATAAATCGTAGCGCTGCTTTCTTCAAGAAGTCGTTTTCTTGCTGTTTTAATTCTTGTTTCAGACTTGGTAGGCTGTTGAAGAAGAAGAAAAGCAAATTGTTGAATTCAACTCTGATAGTTAGGGACACTACTGTTTACCTGTTTCTTGTACCTATCAGTGCATTTTTTTAATATCATATCGCATTGGATTTATTCCCTTTATTGCAAAGCAGTGCACTGTGTTGTTTTGCAGTGTATTGTATTTTATTGCAGTACATCATATTGCGTCGGTGTGCATCGTGTTGCGTTGTATTGCATCGCATTATATCAATATTGCATTGTCGTTTATTGATTTTTGTATCGTAAGCTATTGTATTTTATTATGTTGTACTATATGCCTTCTTTGAGCGCAAAGTACTTGTTTTCGCGACTTTTTATTATAGTCGTGATTCCTCTTCTGTTGATCTTGAATTTGTTCATATGTCGTGGTCATTCTTCGGATCAGAGTCAAATAAGTTTTTGGCAATAATATGGTCAATTACCTCTCTCTCTCTCTCTCTCTCTCTCTCTCTCTCTCTCTCTCTCTCTCTCTCTCTCTCTCTCTCTTCCTGCAATTAGGAAGAGGATCATAGGCTTTTTTCCTGCAATTATTATTCTTAATTCTCCTGTACTCAAAAAAGAAAATGTGTTGCTGATTCAGCACATGGCAGTGAAACCAAGTCCAGATAACTAATTTCAACTCTTGCATCAGTATGAAAATTATGCGTATTAACAATCATTAAAATCAGTTCTCAGAGCTAATAACTGTGATCTGTACCCTGCTCACGATCCCTTCACGCTATTTTTTGATGGGTCAAGAAGGAAGGTGGCAGGATGGTTAAAACGTTCCCCTGCCTATCAAGTAAACCGTGAAGTACTGGGTTCAATTCCCAGCATTGCCCTTTCTTCCCAGTTTGACGAGATAATCGAACTGAATGTCAAAGTCCTTCAGATGATACTATAAACTGAGGCCTCGTGTGCGAATGCACGCAGAACATCTTGGCCGCACGTTAAAAAAAACCGTTCCGCCTTTCGAAAGAGTAGGCCATTTCGTGCCGGTAGGAACAGATGACAAAATTAGAAGATGAAAAAAAAACGCATGCACACAGGTGTCGTGTTGACACCATCCCCGAAGTCAGAATGCCGCTATCTAAATAATGGGGAGGACGGTCGCATACGCAAAAATCTCGCAGTTGGTGAACCTAGGAGCTCTCTCTCTCTCTCTCTCTCTCTCTCTCTCTCTATATATATATATATATATATATATATATATGATAGGCCAAACTACACATTATCACATCTTTTCAATGTAGTTGTGTTGTGTTGTTTATGAAGTCCTTTTGATACTGGTTGGTTTTGTATTGTTGTTGGAAAAATGGCGATCATAATGATCGTGGGTTGTAAGTTACTGTACTTCTTGGCATTTACACACACACACACACACCAAACCCACACACACACATATATATATATATATATATATATTATATATATATATATATTATATATTATATATATATATATAGATATTGAAGTGTTGTACTGGCACAAGTTTTTGTGTAATTAAAACACTTTGAAATGGAGCATTAAAGATTTTGCATTATATCAGAAAGGAAAAAAACAGTGATATGTGTGTGTGTGTGTGTGTCGTTTTCATTTGTGTGTGCCTGTGCGTTTGGTTGCGAGCGGTGCGTGCGTGCGTGTGTGTATGCATACGTATAGTAGCGCTGTCCCTTTCTTCTGTCCTGTAGACTACGTTCTGTTTAAGCGAGCAACACTGTGCCTTATATTAGGGTATCAATACATATCAACGCTTTCTTCGTTCCTCGATTGAAGATGGTTTACCAATAATGAGATTTTGCGTATGCGCCCGTTTACCCACCATTAGGGTAGCCGCATGCCGATTTCGGGGACGATGTCTAAACTCGACACTAGTGCGCATGCTTTTTTCTTTTCTTTTTTTGTTATCGTTCTCACTGGCATGCAATGGCCTAATCTAACAAAAAGTGGAAGGGGTTTTAATATGTGCACAAGAAGATGTTCGGCTGGTTGCATTCCTTACCACGGGGGACCTGTAGGTTTGTAGTCTCATCCGAAGAACTTTCAGGGCAGTGGATGTTGGTAGCTGATGTTATCCGGGGGAAAAATTAGAAGTCCTCCAAACTGGAGTCTCGGTGGTTAGCCTGAGGCCGCGCCATCAGGTGGCGAGCTGGTGGTCCCAGGCTAAAGGATGGGTCAGTTATCGATGGTCATCCAGTTGCCATAAGGCTACACTAAAATGTTGTGTATGGATGTAAAAATGTCCGTTCGTGTATTTTGAGGTGTTGAGATTTACCTTCAGCCATGACAGTTCTTAACATAACAGCCTGCATTCTCTTAAAGGATGTTTTTTAATCCTCTGAGGTCGGTTTTGTTGCGTATGCGGCTATACTACGAGGTACTTAAAAAACAGTCACACCGCGAACTCTTTTATTCGTGGGTGCATTTTCCAATCTCACGGTGATTCCTAGGTGGGATGATCGTGTGGGAGTCAGAGTGCACATTCTGGCGACCCCCAGAGTGTTAAGCTGGGGAACGCACAACAACAACACATAGATCCGCCAAGCTCAAGGCTCTAAACACTAGGATTGTCTCTTTTCCTCAATTGTGGACCAGATCCATCATTCCTGTCTCCACCCCCGCTTTAGGTGGGAAGACGTGGTCAGATGTGCACATTCTGGGTGACCCCCAGAGTGGTTTAAGCTGGGGGAACGCACAAACAAGCACCCACCCCCCACCAACCCCGACAAATTAGATCGCGAGCTCAATGCTCTAAACACTTAGGCTATTTCTTTTTTTTCATTGTCGACCAGTCCGTCATTTCTGTCCCTCGCAACGACCATCTTGTACGGATCAAGTGATGGTGCAATGGGATGCCCCTTGCCTACTCTCCCACAGGACAAGGCCTTATGAATACTGCAACCAGCACCTTGATGTGGTGGTAAACTGGAATGCTTGGTCCGCTGATTGATCCCTGTCATCGTCGACATAGGCTATTCCCGTTTTCCTTGTTGGCTGTATAGGGCCTGGGTTATGGGCCTGCTGTTCCGTTCATTTTCAGCGTGGCATGGGCTCAGCGGGAGGACTTGCTACATTCTTGACACTGTTTATAGTGGCAGATTCCAAATAATATGGCGTACCCGGCATCAGTTTGCAAATGTTCGCAGACGGTCTACCCCAATCGTGTCAATGAGTTATGCAATTCAGAAGGCATGCTGATTTTTGGCTTTTACAATCTCAAGCCCGCATGGCTCCATTACCTTTTCACCTATCCCGTAGTCTTGCGGAGGGTTGGAGCACCACTGAAGAGTTTGCTCCTCGATCAATTTTCATTTTAAAAAACTAACAAAAACTTCAACAGCAACCCTCTGCACCCCACCCCCACCCCCCCCACTAAACAAAAACTTAACAAAAACCCACATGAACTGATCATCATAGCTGGATAGTGCACTATTGAAGGGAGGTTTGTCCCATATCATATCTAGGTTCATAGGGGAGCGGAATGGAAGCTTTCATACCTACGTTCGGCTCGTCAGAGGACCTCACTTCTCTAGGAGCCAGCATGTTGAGGGTGGCGCCCATCTCCTCTCCCTCGCTGCTTTACCTTCCCTGACCCTAAAGAGGCAGGTACCCATTTACAGCTGGGTGTATTGTACTTTCGGAGACTCCTTGGCATCTCCTACAAAGACCACATAAGCAACGAAAGCGTGCATAACAGAATCCAGCAAACCATTGGACCCTATGAGAACCTTCTAACGATCGTGAAAAAGCGTAAACTTAAATGGTATGGGCATGTCACAAGATCCAAAGGACTTGCAATGACAGTTTTTACAAGGCCACTGTCCAAGGAGGGTAAGACGAAGAGGCAGACCAAGGGAAGAGCTGGGAGGATAAAACATCAGCGACTACTACATGGACAGGCCTGAACTCAACAAAACCCTTTGTGAAAAGGGTAGAAACAGTAGAGGAATGGAGGGGTACTGGTTGTTGAGTCTTTAGGGTGCCCCCCCCACGGGTCGTCAGGACTACGGACAGATAGATAGATAGATAGAACTGTACTGAAAACAAGGCGCGCATAACGGTCACCCATCCAACTGGGACTGGGAACCAAACCAGGCTCGGTCTGTTGCTTACCTTGCTGGGGGAAGCGAAGTGCTCCGGACACTGTGCTATCCCGTTCCATATTGATTGGGAACTAGGTTATAAAGATTGTGGAATGGTGCTACCTCACGGCCAGAAAAACTTGGTTTTTACGCCAAAATTAATCTCTGCAATAGTGTACGGTATTATATTCTTCACGATTCGTCTTTTAGGCACACACTGTAAGGAGAGAAGAAAAAAGAAGAAGTAAAACAACAACAACTAACAAGGACAAGCATGAACAAGAAGACCTAGGAACAACAAGAACAAAGAAGAAGAAAATGAAGGGACCTATAATGATTTTCATCCACACAAAGGTGTCTGTGCGCATGCAGACTGAGCCTTTGGCACAATTAGCTGGGGGAACTTGGAAATTCTACAACCATCTTGTTGTTGTGATGGTTAATTTTACTTCCCAGCAGGAGAAGATTTCGATTTTAGAATTATCCGATCTACAACAGCATACCCCCCCCCTTCCCCAGCCCCCCCCCCTCCGCCCTGGGCCATTTACTATCATTATTACCTGTTGAGTCTAGGTCTGTTAGCCACAACAGCTGCACCACGGTTGGCAATGGATGTCTGTCTAGGTAAAAGGGTAAGGTAAAATGAGGTCCCATAAACCTATAAGGTCGTATTAGGGGAGCGAGGCGTCAGGAGACCTCACTTCTCTAGGTCAGCGATGAGGCGGCGTCCCATCTCCTCTCCCTCGCTGCTTTTACCTTCCCCTGACCCTAAATGAGGGCAGGTCCCATCATTTAATGTGGGTGACATGCTCTAGGGGACTGTATGAAGCCAAGGCGCTTATCGCAAAACGGTCACCATCCAATGGTAACCACAGGCTCGACGCTGATTAACTTGGTGGGGGAAAGCGACGTGCTCCGACACTGAGCTATCCCGTCGCATAATGTCTGTCTAGTGACTTGAAAGATTATATCATCGAACCAGAATGGTTTGTGTACAGTAGGTAAGTTTGGGGGGGAGGGGGGGGGGGGAGGAGGGAAGGGGGGGGGTGGCTGACAGTTCTCACTTTGAAAGACAGTGATGAAAAATTAAATTTAAGAAGCATATTAATTTTGCCTTAATTTAAAAAATTGATGATGTATGATTACCACGGTGGTGGTAGGTGTGATGTATGGACGATGATGATGACGACGACGACGACGATGACGGAGTAACTTTCCCTTTATACAATTAGAAATTAAGCCTCCTTGTCATGGTTCCAGAAAGGAGTTATGTAACAGACTGAAAGGCCATGTGTCATACTGATCATAATAATGATTTTTTACGGCAGAAGAGCCACTGGCACAAGGGACCTTGTCTTATGCTGGCGTGCGTCTGCCTTGTGGGTCAGTGGACGATAGGTCAAAGGCCTGAGCAGATCTTGACCTTAACTGGGGTATGAAGGAAAAACTGTAATTTTAAAAATTTTCGTTCCTCGGCCTTAAGAGCTCGAGGTTCACCAATGGTGAGGCATTTTTACGGCCAATGAATAATCCTAAAGAAAAAACAGTTGCAGGAAAGCAGTAGCATAAGCAGCAAAAATACATGGAAATGATCGTTTGGGGGGGGTCGGGGGGAGGGGGGGTGGGGGGGCAGGGACGTGGGGAGCTCTTTCAGTTATGGACAACATCCTTAACTTTACATTCTGGATATTATATGCTAGAAATTCGCCTTTTCTATCATCTCTTCTTTTTTTAATATGATTTCATGATGATGGACGATGACACCAATGTTAATGATGATAAAGGGGAGGGGAAGAAGGGAAAAAAAAAACATAAGACAGCTAGCAACAAAAACGAGCCAGGTATAATACTGTCTTTTAGATCAGCCCTCATGGGGGATCATCTGCACACATTCATTGAGCATCACACTTTGGCCCCACAGGTGTTTGTTTCATTTGGACAGTAACTATGCTGCACCTCTGGGAGCTGGTTCAAAGGTGAACATCACGAATTTGGTAGCCTAACCTAGAAAGAGTTTTGGCAGTGTTTTGCAACTGTGAGTACGGCCAAACTTCCGTTGTTAAAACAACAAGATGCCATAGCCTTTGGGAATGAAGTGATTAATTTCTCTGTTACAACTTTTACAAATTGGATCACCATAACCAGACACAAGATTTTCTGATTTACGATCGTTTCTGATAGTTGCTTTATGACTTGTAGACATTCAGTTCGGGGCCCTGTTCTGTTGACAATGAAGGACTCTGAGTCAAGAATCGTTGTAAAAGGACGGGTAAATCTGGGCCCAGAGACAATAGTAACTTTGAAAGGCGTTTACATTCAGTGAGTCACCGCAGACTTAATAATACGTCAGCGATGTCGACACACAAGCATCTTTGTCTGGACAGTTGCCAGATAGAGCCAGCTTGTGGACCATCGTGGGTAAATTTTGTGCTGTTTGGAGTGTGATTGTAAGCTATTGTGATTGTGAATTACGTTCAAAAACCACAAACAACAGTCACACACACAATACATTACCTTACACACAAACACCATTAGGGTTGAAACAGAAAAATTACTAAACTGTGCATATATTTGAATCAGTAATATCATATATGGAAAACAAACAGTCTTAAAGAACACCTGAACAGTGGTTGAAAACCATTGGCCCAAAATTTGGATTTTTGCAAAAATATTTTGCCATCTTTACTAGTTGGGGTATTTTATGTTGTTGTTACTTACTAACTTAGTCCTACAACCTGATTTCTTTGTCTGACAGTTTTACTTAATTTCCATTTCAAATTTGAACCGCGCATTGGTTGAATATTATAGCAGACCACCAATGGACAGTGGGTTTTGTAAAACACGGGATTTCAAGTAATTGGTATGTGTTCAGAGGGCAACAAGGGCTACAAAAGTACAAATTTTGAACTGTTAACTTAGATTGATCATTGGTGGGGGGGGGGGTGGGGGGGGGGGGGGCTCATAGGTATGTTAGTGCAGGCATACAATCAGTACAGTAGTTTGGGTGAACAGCACCATCCACATGGTTATTTGTTTACTACTGTTAGTGTTTTGCCCTGGAGGCCTCACATCATGAGGTGAAACTAAAGTACTGTTAGTGTTATTGTTACTAAGTGTAAGGCCACTGGAAATGTACTTAGCAACTTAACACAATGAAAAGGACTTATGTTGATTTTATGTTTCAATCTCACTTTGAAAATCATACTATTCTGTTGTGCACGTTTTCTTGTATCATGCACATTCTCCATAGTTCTTTATTCGTGCGATCCTGTCTTCCCAATTTGATCTTTTGTCATGTAGCGTTGAGCATTCGGCTTTCACAGCTCTCAACATAACGTTTTTGACGGTTTTTGTGAAAATCCCACGTCTACCGAACCATACAGGATAAACAGGTCTAATGCAGGCCTTGTTTATATACTATATTCAGACAAGCGTCTCTCCAGTGGAATTTTCTGATTTCCTGAGCTGACTTGCCAATTCTCTTCCATTTCTTCAAGCACTCGACAATCCTGGTTCTGACAAGCTAACTCAGATTTTGTCTTGCAGCTTATTCATCTCTCTAGGTGGCAGAATTGGTCTTCCACTTCTTATCTTCCACTTGTTTGATAATTCTAGCTCCACTTTCGGCATCGATTGTGTCTTCTATCCTTCTTATTCATGCTACTGCGGGCAGACAAATTACTCCCATCCTCCTTTCTTCAGATTTTTGAGCTTTTGAGCATCTTTTTGTGACACAATATTGACATTTGGAGATTTGATCGTATTGTTGCCCAACACTTTGTGGCAGGACACCATCACGGTAGTTCTATATTTTGCCTGGACTCTCTTATGTGTCTGCCGGGCCTTTTCCAACTGTCATTTGCTTTGGGTCTTTTTGTCAACATTCACTTCATTCTCTACGTTCTAATCTCTGTTTCCAATTGCCCAAATCTTTTGACGTTGGAGTAGCGTTCATCACTGTTTCTCGCTACCAGTATTAAATCAATCAGCATACAGCTGATTCCCAGATCTCTTCTGGCTCCCATTCCCTGGATATTCATTCATCACGAGGATAAAGAGCAGCTGGGCTCAGTGCTGATCCTTGTGTTGCACTCCTACTTTTATTCAAAGCTTTCTTGATGTCCCATTTTATAGTTTTCACTTTTGATCTGGGTTCTTGTACAAAGTTCATAACCATTGAGAGGCGTTGTGCTCCGCGTACACTTTGTGTCCTCAAGGCTTATGGGATTGCCTTTCTGGGTACTCTATCAAAAAGCTTTTTCCAGGCCAACAAAGACTGTTGGCGTCAAGCTCTTTTTCTTTTCCAGATATTTTCCTGCAGTTGTTTCACAATAAAGATTTGCCAGCTGGAATCCAATACTTGTTTGTTTCATCAATATTTGCACAGGCTTTCAGGTTCTTCTTTCCAATTACCTTTTCCCAGATCTTCATTGCTCTATTTTGCCTTGTTCAAGAAGCTGATTCCGTCTGTATTTTCCTCTACTATAGAGCGTCTTCCTTTACCCTTGAAAATGGGAACAGGTAATACTGTCTTCCCATTCTTCGGGCTCATGTGTTCTTGGCCGCTTGTATCTTCTGACATATTTTTTGTAAGTTGTTTTACTCCTTCCTCTCTGCTGCTTGTTATCATTTCTGTCCACCACTCCTGATGGCCCGTTGGCTTTTCTCTTTTTCATAGTTCGAATGGCTCTTCTGATTTCATCTTCAGTCACTTGTTGTACAGGTCCTTCAACTTTCTCCACTTCCTCAATTGCATGAGGATTCTTGATATTTAGCAGATCATGAAAGTAATCCTTCCATCTCTGCAGAATATTTTTGCTTCTCAGTCATGACATTTCCAGACTCATTTTTCACAAATACATTACTGTTATATTTATTATGGTTGCATTGCCATTTTGAGGGGGTTTTTTTTATATATAGATTACTGTTACATAATATGTTATTAATAATGTGATTATTATGACTGTAATGCCCATTTTGAGGGGGGGAGGGGGTAGATGACTGTTATATGTCTGTTTTATGGTTTCTGTTCGCTATGCTACAGACCATTACCACCGGTCACCATGGCACAGCGTGAACCTGAAGACAAGTTTCTGGAAGCTGTTGAGGCAGGACAGAGGGAGAAATGGCGATACGTGCTGGCTGGTAACTAAGCTTTTTTTCTATTTTCTAATTCATTACTTTTTTGTTTTGTTTACCTTCTTGGAGTTATCATCAGCACCAAGAATCAATCACATACATACTGTATGTAAATTGTAAGTTCCCAAATACACACACTCATAAAAAAAATTCACATACATGTAAATTGTAAGTTCCTAAATACACACACTGATTAAAAAAAGCAAAAAACTTATAAAGTTATGTCTATGTGGAGTTATCATCAACAGCAAGAATCAATCACATACATCAGATACATATAAATTGTAAGTTCCCAAATAGTGAAATACACACACTGATAAAAAAAATTACACTTGAGTTCTCATTAACACTAGTAATCAGCAAGAATCAATCACATGTCATGTTTGTCACAGTTTTGTTCGAACCCTTAAACCTCAATCCCCTTGGCAAATAGCTGAAAAAGGGCATACTATGAATGCAGAGTGAAGGGGCCAGTGGAAGAAAGAGAGTGTGTGCATGTGTGTATCTGTGCATGTGTGTATCCTGTACTCTCGTGGAGGGGCGGGGGGCGCCGAGGTTTGGGGGGAGGTTAGGAGGAAAGAGGATAGAGATACGCCTAAAACACTTGATATTAAAAATGAGCAACAATAAGTGACAGCAGCAAAATAAAACTCTTCAGTACATGGTAGTCGTTCATTTTTGTTTTTATTTCGCTCATATAGTCATCTTGGGAGGTAAGGTAAACTAAAGCAGATCTCTGTCAAAATGATCAAGTTAACCTTCTCTTGACTGACAAAATAAGATGGATTTGAAAACTTTTGTCAGAGTTAGGACCTCTAAAATGCATGATGGTATCTCTTTATATGATAATTATGAATTCAAGCGTGTTCAGCTCTATTGCAGTTCTTTTTATACTCAACCTGTGACTTGTGGTCCTATGTTTTCAGCATTGAGAGGCCAAACATACGAGATGTAGTCTCCACTGTATGCCATTCATGCAGAAGGTTGCCCTGACGCTGTCAGTGATGTCTGCGCTATCAAAACCATCCTGAATGTGGTGAGGACAGCCAGGGGGAATCGCCCATACATCTTGCTGCCAATATGGCGCCAGCAAATCAATTGTCCGCACTATTTTAGTCTCTGTGACACTCTGCCGGCAGTACACTCCCATTGGTATCCAAACAGAGAGGGGTGGTCTCCCCTTCACATTGGCTTGTAATGTTTAACATTTGCTGATGGGACACGGTCATTGAAAGATGTGGATTGATCTGCGGGGCCTATGTCAATGCTGCTCGCACAGAGAATATACTCACGCTCTGCATGTTGCCATTCAGATGGGTCTGTGCTTTAATGTGGCAAAACTTCATGGACACAATGCAGGATCCAAAACATGTAAGAACCAGCAGAATCAACATGGCCAGAGGTCTTGCTCTTCATTATGGACTTATGAGCGAGTCGCCGTTCTGTATTGTGAGGCCCTTCTGAAAATGCTTTATCAAGAAGGCAATGAAATTGAGTACAGGCGTCTTGATGGACAGCTATCCCCATTAACCTTGCCAGTGGCGGAATAAGGGTGACTTGTACAGATACTGTCGGGCTTCTGCTATCACACATGGATGGATATGAAACCCATACCAGAGTCTCTTTTTCTCGGAATAAAACAATGGGAATGGAGTATCCAAGCAACCGTTGCCTCTTCTGGGGTAATGGACAAGAAAACAAACCAACAGAAGACACTGGATTGGAAAGGACAAATCCGACCGACAGCTTGCACTTGGCAATTCAGTAGAAACAGTTGAGATAGTGAACTCTTGTTAGATGCAGGATCGGATGGTCAATGCTTCTTTTCAGAAGCATTGCTACCTTTGGAGCTGCATACACCAAATCCGTGCAGCCACAGTCGAGAGTATGTTTTTCGTCCCACCGAAATTGTGTTCGGCAATTGCTATTGAAATGTTTCCCAGCTGAGAGTGGGAGGTGCCGTCAGTGCAGCTTCTGTGGATCGAGGCTGGTGAACTTGAGGCTCGTGCCTGGCAACGGGGGGGACCTCCCATCCAACTCGTGCTGTCTGCAGGCTTGGTTGTACGATCTGGGCTTGGGATCCTCGAGCAAAATGCCGGCACCACATCGTTCCATTCGCTGCGAACATACAGGGGAGAAACACCGCGTGCATCTAGCCTGCATGGGTCATACTTTCCACGACCTCCTCACTCCCGGCTTTGATGGTTGATCAGAATAACTGCTGGAGAATGGGGCTTGTCAGTCAACGTCCCAGATGGAAAATGGTGGGTGTCCTCTTTCTTCTCGCGAGTGCGGGACGGCGACCTTGGACCTCGTTTTGCTTCCTGCTGGGCCAATCTCCAGGACATGAGCCTCAGAGACGACAACTACTTCACATTATCCTGTAGACTTTGCGGCCATTAGGTCAGACCAGGCCTCGTGCTTGGCTCTGCTGGATGCCAGACAAGTGGTTGTGCAGGTTGATGACACAGCGTGTCACCGTGTACCTGGCCGGGGCAACGGAAGAAGGGGTGGACATGGTGGCTGGTCTGCTCCAGAGGGGAGCCAACCCCAACCATGTGGATCCCATTAGCAGATTTACTCCTTTATTTCAAGCCGTCAGTGATTTCGGTAAGTTTTGCTGCTGCTGATCTGTCTTGTGAGATTGTAATACTTGCCACGGGTTTTTGTATTGCCATGGAAAGAAGAGCTCTTACTGCTGAACTTGGGATGATTTGGTATATATGGATACTCAACTTGCCTATCAATACCCCCTCCTCATCTGTCTACACTGTCCACGTTTCTCTCCCCCAGTGCTGTGGAGGTTGCTGATGTGTGGAAGGTTTTGTTATTAATCGTAGATCTATGTATTCGCATAATTTTCTTTCTCGTATCCCCTCCCATTGGGGATGCTCAGGGGCTCTTTCACTAAGAATAGTATCCCACCTTTTGAGAAATGTCTGTGCTAGAAATGTCCCCTTTTCTATATTGGTTTCTCTTTGTTTCTGGGTTCATTTTTCTTTACCAAACCACCTCCACTTCTCTCTCGCCCCCATCCCTCACTTCTCTCCCTCCACACCTAGTCCCTGTTTTCTCTCTCTCTCTTCTCTCTCTAAATCCATGCAGACTCATACAACCATCGCCCTACATGCATACGTTCCTCCCTTATCTTCCATGTCAGGATACTACAACATCCTTTCGCCCTACATTGCTATTCAGGTCCTCCATTATCTATCCATGCAGAAGAACAACATCCACCGCCTCACTACATGCATCATGGTCCTCTCCATTATCATCCATTGCAGGACAACACAGCCCTACATGCATCAGGTCCTCCATGTATCTCTCATGCAGAACAACACCGCCCTACATGCATCAGTGTCCTTCCATTATCTATCCATGCAGAAGAACAACAATCCGACCGACCTACATGCATCAGGTTCCTCCATTATCTATCCCATGCAGATAAAGAAACAACATTCCCACCGCCCTACTATTGGGTGCATCAGCGTCCTCCATTATTCTATCCATGCAGGAACAACACCACCCTACATGCATACAGGTCCTCCATTATCCTATCATGCTAGATAGAACAAACATCCATCCACCCTCTACATGAATCACGCGTCCTCCATTATCTATTCCATGCAGATCAACATCCGTCATCGCCCGTACATGCATCAGGTCCTCCTTTATCATCCATGCAGTTAGAAACAACATCCACCTGGCCCTACATGCTATCAGGCCCTCCCAGTATCTATCCATGCGAACAACAACATCTGTCGCCCGACATTGCATCAGGTCCTCCATTATCTAATCCATGCAGAACAACACGCCTACATGCATTCAGGTCCTCATTTTATCTAATCCATGCAGGAACAACACCGCCCCTACATGCATCGGTTCCTCCATTATCTATCCATGCAGCAAAGAACAACATCCCATCACCCTACATGCATCAGGTCCTCCATTAATCTATCCATGCAGCCAAGATACCCACCCTACATGCTTGATTCAGGTCTCCCAATGTTTCAGGCACTTGCCTCAGGACACGACGCTCCCAGGCTCTGGTGCAGCTGGGGGGGCTGTTGTGACGAGTGGGGCCAGCTTTGACAGAGGGGCACGGGCCGGCCAGCCTGACGGTCTTGCAGGACTTCTTGATCCAGCTTGCTGTACTGCACATGTCTCGACTAATGGGTGGAGATGGGCCAACAGGCCAGGGGCTGGCTTCCGCTGAGGTACTGGTCGAGGCTGGGTCGCCTTGGAGACCTGGCCGCTCTGATGAATTTTTGGTCGAGGTTCAGTGGTGTTTTGATTTTTTTGCGCGGGGGGCCTTGGGGGGGGGGGGGGGGGGAGGTTGGGGGGGGCGGGAGGGGGGGTGGTGGGAGGGGGGTCTCGGGGGGGAGGGTTGTAGGGCGGGGGGGGGGGGGGGCGGGGGGGTGGGGGGGGGGGCGTGCCGGGGGCGGGGTGAGGGGGGGGGGGGCAGCGGTGACGGTTCCGGGGGTGCGTGGGATGTCGTTGGGGGTTGGGGTGGGGGGGGGGGGCGGGCGGCGGGGGGGGGGGTGCGCCTGTGGGGTGCGGGGGGTGTTCCGGGAGGTGCTGTGGGTAGGTGCGGGGGCGGGGGGTCGTCGCGCGGGCGGGCGGTAGTTGGGGGTTGTTGGGGTTGAGGGGGGTGGGGGGGGGGGGGCTTGTGATGGTGGGGTGGCTGGGGTGCGTCACCGGCGGGGGGGAGGGAGGAGCGCGGGGCGGGGGGGGGTGGGGGGGCGGGCGTTCAGAGGGGGGGGGCGGGGGGCGGGGGTCGGTTTGCCCGGGGGGCGAGGTAGGGGGGGCGGGGGTGGCTGGGGGGGGGTGGGAGGCGGCGGTTGGGCTGGGGTCGGTGCTGGGGGGTGTGGTGGGGGGGGGGGGGAGGCGGGATCGGTGGGGGGGGTGGGGGGAACGGGGGGCGGGGGTGGTGTGGGGGGGGGGGTGGGGGGCGGGGCGGGGCTGACCGGGGGTTATGCGGGGCTTAGGGGGGGGGCGGGGTTGGGGGGGGAGGAGGCAGGCGCCGGGGGGCTATGCGGGGGGGGGGTGGGTAGTGTGGGGTTTGGGGGGGGGCGGGGGGGGCGGGCTGCCGTGTCCCACGGGGGGGGGGCGGGGGTGGGGGGGGGGGCGGGGGGGGCGGGCGGCCGGGGGGGGGTGGCGGCAGGGTAGGGGGGGAGGGGGGGGGCTGGGGGCGGAATGGGGTGGTAGGGGGGTGGGTGGCGGCGTGGGGTCGGGGGGAGTGGGGGGGGTGGGAGGGGGGTGGGGGGGATGGGGGACCGGGGGGGGGGGCGGTGTGGGGGGGGCGGGGTGGTGGGGCGGGTCGGGGTGGGGTGGAGGGGGGGGGGGGGGGGGGGGGGGGGGGCGGTGGGGTTTTGGGGTGGGGTGGGCGGACGGGGGGGGGTTGGGCGGGGGGGTGGGGGTGGTGGGTCGGGTGGGGGGCGGGGGGCGGTGGGTGGGTGTGGGGGGGCGGGGGGCCACGGCGTGGGGGGTGTGTGGGGGGGGGGGCGGTCGTGTGGCGGCGGTGGCTGGCTGGGTGGGGGGGGCACTGTGTGGGGGGGTGCGGGGGAAGGGGGGGGGGGGGGGGGGGGGGGGAGTGTGGGGGGGGGGGAGGAGTCGGGATTGGGCGGGGGGGGGGGGGGGGGGGGTTGCCGGTGGGCGGGGGGGGGGGGTGGGTGGAGTGGTTAGGGGGGGGGGGGGGTGGTGGGGGGCCGGGGGGGGGGGGGGGGTCGGAGCTGGGGGGGGGGGGGGGGGGGCGGGGAGCTGGGGGGGGCGGGGGGAGGGGGTGCAGGGGGGCGGTTCGGCGGCCGCGGCGCGGGGCGGCGCCCACGGGGGTGGGTTGGTTGGGGGGCGCTGGTGGGGGGCTGCGTGGGGGCGTGCGAGAGTAGTGTGCTTTGCCGGGGGGGGGGGGGAGGCGGGGGGGGGGGGGAGCCGGGGAGGTGTGGGCGGTGTGGGAGGGGGCGGTGGCGTGGGGTTTGGGGTGAGGGGGGGGTGGGGGGTGCTGTTGTGGGGGGGTAGGGGGGGGGGGGGTGGTGGTGCGGTCCCGGGGGGGGGTGGGGGGGCGGCGGGAGCGGGTTGCGCGGGGGGTAGCGGGGGCGGGGGGGGGGTGTTATGGCGTCTGCGGTCTGGTGGGGGGATCGGGGCGTGGGGAGCAGGGCGAAGTGGGGCGGCCCGTCACTGCAGTGGGCTGGGCGGGGTAACGGGGGGGGCGGGGGCGGGGGGGTGGTGGGGGGGGCTCCGGGTGGTGCGGGCCCAGGGCCGGGGACCGGGGTTCGTGGGGGGTAGGGGGCGGGGGTGGGCGACAGGGGGGCGGTGGGCGTGAGGGGGGGCGGGGGCAGGTACGGGTGGGGGGGGGGCGCTGTGGGCGGGGGGGGGGGGGGGGGGGGGGGGGGTTGGCGTGGTGGGGCGGGGGGGGGGGCAGGGGGGCGCGGCTGAAGGGGAGGGGGGGGGTGTGCCGAGGGGGCGGGGGCGGGGGGGGGGCGGGGGTGGGTGGCGGTGGGGGGGGGGTGTCTGACGTGGAGGCGGGCAGGGTGTGGGGAGGGGGGGGGGTTGGGGGTCTCGGTCGATTGGTGGCGTGGGCTGCGGGGGGGGGGGTGGCGGGGGGGGGGAGGCGGGGGGGCGGGCGGGGCGGGGGTCCAGCGGGGGTGGGTGCGGGGGGTGGGGGTGGGGTGGCGGCGGGGGGGTGGGCTGGGTGCGTGGGTGGGGGGGCAGCTGTGGGGAGGGCAGGGTGGGGGGAAGGGGTGCGGCGGGGGAGGGTGGAGGGGGGTGGTGGGTGGGGGGGGCCAGGGGGGGGGGGGGGGGCTGGCGGGGGTGGGGAGGGGGGCCGAGGGGGCGTGGGGGGCTTTGTCCGGGGGGGGCGGGCGGGCGTGTGGCGTGGCTTATTCCATTATCCTCCATATAAAAAAAATAAATCCTCGAAATCGCTAAGAATAAAAATTAAAAATAAATAAAAGAACAGATTCATAAATCGTAGCGCTGCTTTCTTCAAGAAGTCGTTTTCTTGCTGTTTTAATTCTTGTTTCAGACTTGGTAGGCTGTTGAAGAAGAAGAAAAGCAAATTGTTGAATTCAACTCTGATAGTTAAGGATACTACTGTTTACTGTTTCTTATGCCTATCAGTGCTTTTTTTTTTTTAATATCATATCGCATTGGATTGATTCCCTTTAACGGTGCACTGTGTTGTTTTGCAGTGTATTGTATTTTATTGCATTACATCATATTGCGTCGGTGTGCATCTTGTTGCGTTGTATTGTATTGCATTATATCAATATTGCATTGTCTTTTATTGATTTTTGTATCGTTATGTGCCTATCGTATTTTATTATGTGTATACATATGCCGTTTTACGTACTTGTTTTTCGCGACTTTTTTTTATTATAGTCGTGATTCCTCTCTTTTGTTGATCTGAATTTTGCGATCTGTCAATAAGTTTTTAGCAATTTAATCCCATGGTCAATTACCCTCTCTCTCTCTCTCTTCTCTCTCTCTCTCTCTCTCTCTCTCTCTCTCTCTCTCTCTCCTTCCGAAATTATAGGAAGGAGGATCCATAGGGCTTTTTTCCTGCAATTTAGTCATTCTTATTCCCTGTACTCAAAAAAATGGAAAATGTGTTGCTGATTCAGCACATGGCAGTAAAATCAACGTCCAGATAAACTAATTTCAAACTCTTATGCCATCAGTATTGAAAAATTATGCGTTATTAACAATCATTAAAATCAGTTCTCAGAGCTAATAACTGTGAATCTGTACCCTGCTCACGATTCCCTTCACACTATTTTTGATAGGTCAAGAAGGAACGGTGGCCTGGATGGGTTTTAAACGTTCCCCTTCCTGCCTATCAGTAAACCGGGAAGTTCTGGGTTTTAATTCCCGGCACTTGCCTTTCCCCCCTTCCAGTTTGTCGAGATAATCGAACTGGAATGTCAAAAGTCCTTCAGATGAGACTATAAAACTGAGCCAAGCGTGTGGCGAATGCCCTTACGCAGACATCTGCCCACACGTTTAAAAAACAAAAAACCGTTCCGCCTTTCGAAAGAGTAGGCCATTTCGTGCCGGTTAGGAACAGATGACAAATTAGAAGATAAGAAAAAACGCATGCACACAGGTGTCGTGTTGACACATCCCCGAAGTCAGGAAAGGCCGCTATCTAATAATGGGTTCTTGTCCCCGGAGCACGGTCGCATACGCCAAAATCTCGCAATTGGTGAACCTAGTGAGCTCTCTTCTCTCTCTTCTCTCCTCTCTCTCTCTATATAGTATATATATATATAATATATATCTATGTTAGGCCAAAATACACTTTATCATCATCTTTTCAATGTAGTTGTGTTGTGTTGTTTATGAAGTCCTTTTGATACTGGTTGGTTTTGTATTGTTGTTGGAAAAATGGCGATCATAATGATCGTGGGTTGTAAGTTACTGTACTTCTTGGCATTTACACACACACACACACACCAAACCCACACACACACATATATATATATATATATATATATTATATATATATATATATTATATATTATATATATATATATAGATATTGAAGTGTTGTACTGGCACAAGTTTTTGTGTAATTAAAACACTTTGAAATGGAGCATTAAAGATTTTGCATTATATCAGAAAGGAAAAAAACAGTGATATGTGTGTGTGTGTGTGTGTCGTTTTCATTTGTGTGTGCCTGTGCGTTTGGTTGCGAGCGGTGCGTGCGTGCGTGTAGTGTTGCATACGTATAGTAGCGCTGTCCCTTTCTTCTGTCCTGTAGACTACGTTCTGTTTAAGCGAGCAACACTGTGCCTTATATTAGGGTATCAATACATATCAACGCTTTCTTCGTTCCTCGATTGAAGATGGTTTACCAATAATGAGATTTTGCGTATGCGCCCGTTTACCCACCATTAGGGTAGCCGCATGCCGATTTCGGGGACGATGTCTAAACTCGACACTAGTGCGCATGCTTTTTTCTTTTCTTTTTTTGTTATCGTTCTCACTGGCATGCAATGGCCTAATCTAACAAAAAGTGGAAGGGGTTTTAATATGTGCACAAGAAGATGTTCGGCTGGTTGCATTCCTTACCACGGGGGACCTGTAGGTTTGTAGTCTCATCCGAAGAACTTTCAGGGCAGTGGATGTTGGTAGCTGATGTTATCCGGGGGAAAAATTAGAAGTCCTCCAAACTGGAGTCTCGGTGGTTAGCCTGAGGCCGCGCCATCAGGTGGCGAGCTGGTGGTCCCAGGCTAAAGGATGGGTCAGTTATCGATGGTCATCCAGTTGCCATAAGGCTACACTAAAATGTTGTGTATGGATGTAAAAATGTCCGTTCGTGTATTTTGAGGTGTTGAGATTTACCTTCAGCCATGACAGTTCTTAACATAACAGCCTGCATTCTCTTAAAGGATGTTTTTTAATCCTCTGAGGTCGGTTTTGTTGCGTATGCGGCTATACTACGAGGTACTTAAAAAACAGTCACACCGCGAACTCTTTTATTCGTGGGTGCATTTTCCAATCTCACGGTGATTCCTAGGTGGGATGATCGTGTGGGAGTCAGAGTGCACATTCTGGCGACCCCCAGAGTGTTAAGCTGGGGAACGCACAACAACAACACATAGATCCGCCAAGCTCAAGGCTCTAAACACTAGGATTGTCTCTTTTCCTCAATTGTGGACCAGATCCATCATTCCTGTCTCCACCCCCGCTTTAGGTGGGAAGACGTGGTCAGATGTGCACATTCTGGGTGACCCCCAGAGTGGTTTAAGCTGGGGGAACGCACAAACAAGCACCCACCCCCCACCAACCCCGACAAATTAGATCGCGAGCTCAATGCTCTAAACACTTAGGCTATTTCTTTTTTTTCATTGTCGACCAGTCCGTCATTTCTGTCCCTGCAACGACCATCTTGGTTACGGGATCAAGTGACTTGGTGCAATGGGATGCCCTTGCCTACTCCTCCCACAGGACAAGGCCTTATGAATACTGCAACCAGCACCTTGATGTGGTGGTAAACTGGAATGCTTGGTCCGCTGATTGATCCCTGTCATCGTCGACATAGGCTATTCCCGTTTTCCTTGTTGGCTGTATAGGGCCTGGGTTATGGGCCTGCTGTTCCGTTCATTTTCAGCGTGGCATGGGCTCAGCGGGAGGACTTGCTACATTCTTGACACTGTTTATAGTGGCAGATTCCAAATAATATGGCGTACCCGGCATCAGTTTGCAAATGTTCGCAGACGGTCTACCCCAATCGTGTCAATGAGTTATGCAATTCAGAAGGCATGCTGATTTTTGGCTTTTACAATCTCAAGCCCGCATGGCTCCATTACCTTTTCACCTATCCCGTAGTCTTGCGGAGGGTTGGAGCACCACTGAAGAGTTTGCTCCTCGATCAATTTTCATTTTAAAAAACTAACAAAAACTTCAACAGCAACCCTCTGCACCCCCACCCCCACCCCCCACTAAAACAAAACTTAACAAAACCCACATGAACTGATCATCATAGCTGGATAGTGCACTATTGAAGGGAGGTTTGTCCCATATCATATCTAGGTTCATAGGGGAGCGGAATGGAAGCTTTCATACCTACGTTCGGCTCGTCAGAGGACCTCACTTCTCTAGGAGCCAGCATGTTGAGGGTGGCGCCCATCTCCTCTCCCTCGCTGCTTTACCTTCCCTGACCCTAAAGAGGCAGGTACCCATTTACAGCTGGGTGTATTGTACTTTCGGAGACTCCTTGGCATCTCCTACAAAGACCACATAAGCAACGAAAGCGTGCATAACAGAATCCAGCAAACCATTGGACCCTATGAGAACCTTCTAACGATCGTGAAAAAGCGTAAACTTAAATGGTATGGGCATGTCACAAGATCCAAAGGACTTGCAAAGACAGTTTTACAAGGCCACTGTCCAAGGAGGGTAAGACGAAGAGGCAGACCAAGGGAAGAGCTGGGAGGATAAAACATCAGCGACTACTACATGGACAGGCCTGAACTCAACAAAACCCTTTGTGAAAAGGGTAGAAACAGTAGAGGAATGGAGGGGTACTGGTTGTTGAGTCTTTAGGGTGCCCCCCCCACGGGTCGTCAGGACTACGGACAGATAGATAGATAGATAGAACTGTACTGAAAACAAGGCGCGCATAACGGTCACCCATCCAACTGGGACTGGGAACCAAACCAGGCTCGGTCTGTTGCTTACCTTGCTGGGGGAAGCGAAGTGCTCCGGACACTGTGCTATCCCGTTCCATATTGATTGGGAACTAGGTTATAAAGATTGTGGAATGGTGCTACCTCACGGCCAGAAAAACTTGGTTTTTACGCCAAAATTAATCTCTGCAATAGTGTACGGTATTATATTCTTCACGATTCGTCTTTTAGGCACACACTGTAAGGAGAGAAGAAAAAAGAAGAAGTAAAACAACAACAACTAACAAGGACAAGCATGAACAAGAAGACCTAGGAACAACAAGAACAAAGAAGAAGAAAATGAAGGGACCTATAATGATTTTCATCCACACAAAGGTGTCTGTGCGCATGCAGACTGAGCCTTTGGCACAATTAGCTGGGGGAACTTGGAAATTCTACAACCATCTTGTTGTTGTGATGGTTAATTTTACTTCCCAGCAGGAGAAGATTTCGATTTTAGAATTATCCGATCTACAACAGCATACCCCCCCCCTTCCCCAGCCCCCCCCCCTCCGCCCTGGGCCATTTACTATCATTATTACCTGTTGAGTCTAGGTCTGTTAGCCACAACAGCTGCACCACGGTTGGCAATGGATGTCTGTCTAGGTAAAAGGGTAAGGTAAAATGAGGTCCCATAAACCTATAAGGTCGTATTAGGGGAGCGAGGCGTCAGGAGACCTCACTTCTCTAGGTCAGCGATGAGGCGGCGTCCCATCTCCTCTCCCTCGCTGCTTTTACCTTCCCCTGACCCTAAATGAGGGCAGGTCCCATCATTTAATGTGGGTGACATGCTCTAGGGGACTGTATGAAGCCAAGGCGCTTATCGCAAAACGGTCACCATCCAATGGTAACCACAGGCTCGACGCTGATTAACTTGGTGGGGGAAAGCGACGTGCTCCGACACTGAGCTATCCCGTCGCATAATGTCTGTCTAGTGACTTGAAAGATTATATCATCGAACCAGAATGGTTTGTGTACAGTAGGTAAGTTTGGGGGGGAGGGGGGGGGGGGAGGAGGGAAGGGGGGGGGTGGCTGACAGTTCTCACTTTGAAAGACAGTGATGAAAAATTAAATTTAAGAAGCATATTAATTTTGCCTTAATTTAAAAAATTGATGATGTATGATTACCACGGTGGTGGTAGGTGTGATGTATGGACGATGATGATGACGACGACGACGACGATGACGGAGTAACTTTCCCTTTATACAATTAGAAATTAAGCCTCCTTGTCATGGTTCCAGAAAGGAGTTATGTAACAGACTGAAAGGCCATGTGTCATACTGATCATAATAATGATTTTTTACGGCAGAAGAGCCACTGGCACAAGGGACCTTGTCTTATGCTGGCGTGCGTCTGCCTTGTGGGTCAGTGGACGATAGGTCAAAGGCCTGAGCAGATCTTGACCTTAACTGGGGTATGAAGGAAAAACTGTAATTTTAAAAATTTTCGTTCCTCGGCCTTAAGAGCTCGAGGTTCACCAATGGTGAGGCATTTTTACGGCCAATGAATAATCCTAAAGAAAAAACAGTTGCAGGAAAGCAGTAGCATAAGCAGCAAAAATACATGGAAATGATCGTTTGGGGGGGGTCGGGGGGAGGGGGGGTGGGGGGGCAGGGACGTGGGGAGCTCTTTCAGTATGGACAACATCCTTAACTTTTACATTCTGGATATTATATGCTAGAAATTTCGCCTTTTCTATCACTCTCTTTCTTTTTTTAATATGATTATGATGATGACGATGACAACAATGATAATGATGATAAAGGGGGAAGGGGAAGAAGGGAAAAAACATAAGACAGCAGCAACAAAAACGAGCCAGGTATAATACTGTCTTTTAGATCAGCCCTCATGGGGGATCATCTGCACACATTCATTGAGCATCACACTTTGGCCCCACAGGTGTTTGTTTCATTTGGACAGTAACTATGCTGCACCTCTGGGAGCTGGTTCAAAGGTGAACATCACGAATTTGGTAGCCTAACCTAGAAAGAGTTTTGGCAGTGTTTTGCAACTGTGAGTACCGGCCCAAACTTCGTTGTTAAAACAACAAGATGCCATAGCCTTTGGGAATGAAGTGATTAATTTCTCTGTTACAACTTTTACAAATTGGATCACCATAACCAGACACAAGATTTTCTGATTTACGATCGTTTCTGATAGTTGCTTTATGACTTGTAGACATTCAGTTCGGGGCCCTGTTCTGTTGACAATGAAGGACTCTGAGTCAAGAATCGTTGTAAAAGGACGGGTAAATCTGGGCCCAGAGACAATAGTAACTTTGAAAGGCGTTTACATTCAGTGAGTCACCGCAGACTTAATAATACGTCAGCGATGTCGACACACAAGCATCTTTGTCTGGACAGTTGCCAGATAGAGCCAGCTTGTGGACCATCGTGGGTAAATTTTGTGCTGTTTGGAGTGTGATTGTAAGCTATTGTGATTTGTGAATTACGTTCAAACACACAAACAACAGTCACACACACAATACATACCCTACACACAAACACATTAGGAGTTGAAACAGAAAATTACTAAAATGTGCATATATTTGAATCAGTAATATCATAATATGGAAACAAACAGTCTTAAAGAACACTGAACAGGTTGAAAACCATTGGCCCAAAAATTTGATTTTTCAAAATGATTTTGCCATCTTTACTAGTTGGGGTATTTATGTTGTTGTTACTTACTAACTTAGTCCTACAACTGATTTCTTTGTCTGCAGTTTTACTTAAATTTCCATTTCAAATTTGAAACCGCTTGGTTGAACTATTATAGCAGACCACAATGACAGTGGTTTTGTAAAACAAGGATTTCAAAGTAATGGGTATGTGTTCAGAGGGCACAAGGGCTACAAAAGTACAAATTTTAGAATGTAACTTAGATTGATCATTGGTGGGGGGGGGGGTGGGGGGGGGGGGGGCTCATAGAATGTTAGTGCAGGCATACCATCAGTACTAGTAGTTGTGAACAGCACATCCACATGTTATTGTTACTACTGTTAGTGTTTTGCCCTGGGAGGCCTCACATCAGAGTGAACTAAAAGTACTGTTAGTGTTATTGTTACTAAGTGTAATGCCACTGGAAATGTACTTAGCAACTTAACACAATGAAAAGAGACTTATGTTGATTTTATGTTTACAATCTCACTATGAAATCACTAATCAGTGTGCACGTGTATCATGCACATTCTCCATAGTTCTTTATTCGTGATCCTGTCTTCCAATTTGATCTTTTGTCATGTAGCGTTGAGCATTCGGCTTTCACAGCTCTCAACATAACGTTTTTGACGGTTTTTGTGAAAATCCCACGTCTACCGAACCATACAGGATAAACAGGTCTAATGCAGGCCTTGTTTATATACTATATTCAGACAAGCGTCTCTCCAGTGGAATTTTCTGATTTCCTGAGCTGACTTGCCAATTCTCTTCCATTTCTTCAAGCACTCGACAATCCTGGTTCTGACAAGCTAACTCAGATTTTGTCTTGCAGCTTATTCATCTCTCTAGGTGGCAGAATTGGTCTTCCACTTCTTATCTTCCACTTGTTTGATAATTCTAGCTCCACTTTCGGCATCGATTGTGTCTTCTATCCTTCTTATTCATGCTACTGCGGGCAGACAAATTACTCCCATCCTCCTTTCTTCAGATTTTTGAGCTTTTGAGCATCTTTTTGTGACACAATATTGACATTTGGAGATTTGATCGTATTGTTGCCCAACACTTTGTGGCAGGACACCATCACGGTAGTTCTATATTTTGCCTGGACTCTCTTATGTGTCTGCCGGGCCTTTTCCAACTGTCATTTGCTTTGGGTCTTTTTGTCAACATTCACTTCATTCTCTACGTTCTAATCTCTGTTTCCAATTGCCCAAATCTTTTGACGTTGGAGTAGCGTTCATCACTGTTTCTCGCTACCAGTATTAAATCAATCAGCATACAGCTGATTCCCAGATCTCTTCTGGCTCCCATTCCCTGGATATTCATTCATCACGAGGATAAAGAGCAGCTGGGCTCAGTGCTGATCCTTGTGTTGCACTCCTACTTTTATTCAAAGCTTTCTTGATGTCCCATTTTATAGTTTTCACTTTTGATCTGGGTTCTTGTACAAAGTTCATAACCATTGAGAGGCGTTGTGCTCCGCGTACACTTTGTGTCCTCAAGGCTTATGGGATTGCCTTTCTGGGTACTCTATCAAAAAGCTTTTTCCAGGCCAACAAAGACTGTTGGCGTCAAGCTCTTTTTCTTTTCCAGATATTTTCCTGCAGTTGTTTCACAATAAAGATTTGCCAGCTGGAATCCAATACTTGTTTGTTTCATCAATATTTGCACAGGCTTTCAGGTTCTTCTTTCCAATTACCTTTTCCCAGATCTTCATTGCTCTATTTTGCCTTGTTCAAGAAGCTGATTCCGTCTGTATTTTCCTCTACTATAGAGCGTCTTCCTTTACCCTTGAAAATGGGAACAGGTAATACTGTCTTCCCATTCTTCGGGCTCATGTGTTCTTGGCCGCTTGTATCTTCTGACATATTTTTTGTAAGTTGTTTTACTCCTTCCTCTCTGCTGCTTGTTATCATTTCTGTCCACCACTCCTGATGGCCCGTGGGCTTTTCTCTTTTTCTCCTAGTTCGGCACATGGCTCTTTGATGTTCATCTTTCAGTCACTTGTTGTTACAGGTCCTTCAACTTTCTCCACTTCCTCAATTGCATGAGGATTCTTGATATTTAGCAGATCATGAAAGTAATCCTTCCATCTCTGCAGAATATTTTTGCTTCTCAGTCATGACATTTCCAGACTCATTTTTCACAAATACATTACTGTTATATTTATTATGGTTGCATTGCCATTTTGAGGGGGTTTTTTTTATATATAGATTACTGTTACATAATATGTTATTAATAATGTGATTATTATGACTGTAATGCCCATTTTGAGGGGGGGAGGGGGTAGTGAGCTTGTTATTATGTTGTTTTTGGTTTCTGGTTCGCTATGCTACAGACCATTACCACCGGTCACCATGGCACAGCGTGAACCTGAAGACAAGTTTCTGGAAGCTGTTGAGGCAGGACAGAGGGAGAAATGGCGATACGTGCTGGCTGGTAACTAAGCTTTTTTTCTATTTTCTAATTCATTACTTTTTTGTTTTGTTTACCTTCTTGGAGTTATCATCAGCACCAAGAATCAATCACATACATACTGTATGTAAATTGTAAGTTCCCAAATACACACACTCATAAAAAAAATTCACATACATGTAAATTGTAAGTTCCTAAATACACACACTGATTAAAAAAAGCAAAAAACTTATAAAGTTATGTCTATGTGGAGTTTTTCATCTACAGCAAGCATCAATCACAACTACAATCATGATACATATTATTTGTAAGTTCCCAAATAGTGAAATACACACACTGATAAAAAAAATTACACTTGAGTTCTCATTAACACTAGTAATCAGCAAGAATCAATCACATGTCATGTTTGTCACAGTTTTGTTCGAACCCTTAAACCTCAATCCCCTTGGCAAATAGCTGAAAAAGGGCATTACTATGAATGCAGACGTGAATGGGGCCAGTGGAAGAAAGAAGTGTGTATTTTGGTTGCATGTGTGTATCCTGTACTCTCGTGGAGGGGCGGGGGGCGCCGAGGTTTGGGGGGAGGTTAGGAGGAAAGAGGATAGAGATACGCCTAAAACACTTGATATTAAAAATGAGCAACAATAAGTGACAGCAGCAAAATAAAACTCTTCAGTACATGGTAGTCGTTCATTTTTGTTTTTATTTCGCTCATATAGTCATCTTGGGAGGTAAGGTAAACTAAAGCAGATCTCTGTCAAAATGATCAAGTTAACCTTCTCTTGACTGACAAAATAAGATGGATTTGAAAACTTTTGTCAGAGTTAGGACCTCTAAAATGCATGATGGTATCTCTTTATATGATAATTATGAATTCAAGCGTGTTCAGCTCTATTGCAGTTCTTTTTATACTCAACCTGTGACTTGTGGTCCTATGTTTTCAGCATTGAGAGGCCAAACATACGAGATGTAGTCTCCACTGTATGCCATTCATGCAGAAGGTTGCCCTGACGCTGTCAGTGATGTCTGCGCTATCAAAACCATCCTGAATGTGGTGAGGACAGCCAGGGGGAATCGCCCATACATCTTGCTGCCAATATGGCGCCAGCAAATCAATTGTCCGCACTATTTTAGTCTCTGTGACACTCTGCCGGCAGTACACTCCCATTGGTATCCAAACAGAGAGGGGTGGTCTCCCCTTCACATTGGCTTGTAATGTTTAACATTTGCTGATGGGACACGGTCATTGAAAGATGTGGATTGATCTGCGGGGCCTATGTCAATGCTGCTCGCACAGAGAATATACTCACGCTCTGCATGTTGCCATTCAGATGGGTCTGTGCTTTAATGTGGCAAAACTTCATGGACACAATGCAGGATCCAAAACATGTAAGAACCAGCAGAATCAACATGGCCAGAGGTCTTGCTCTTCATTATGGACTTATGAGCGAGTCGCCGTTCTGTATTGTGAGGCCCTTCTGAAAATGCTTTATCAAGAAGGCAATGAAATTGAGTACAGGCGTCTTGATGGACAGCTATCCCCATTAACCTTGCCAGTGGCGGAATAAGGGTGACTTGTACAGATACTGTCGGGCTTCTGCTATCACACATGGATGGATATGAAACCCATACCAGAGTCTCTTTTTCTCGGAATAAAACAATGGGAATGGAGTATCCAAGCAACCGTTGCCTCTTCTGGGGTAATGGACAAGAAAACAAACCAACAGAAGACACTGGATTGGAAAGGACAAATCCGACCGACAGCTTGCACTTGGCAATTCAGTAGAAACAGTTGAGATAGTGAACTCTTGTTAGATGCAGGATCGGATGGTCAATGCTTCTTTTCAGAAGCATTGCTACCTTTGGAGCTGCATACACCAAATCCGTGCAGCCACAGTCGAGAGTATGTTTTTCGTCCCACCGAAATTGTGTTCGGCAATTGCTATTGAAATGTTTCCCAGCTGAGAGTGGGAGGTGCCGTCAGTGCAGCTTCTGTGGATCGAGGCTGGTGAACTTGAGGCTCGTGCCTGGCAACGGGGGGGACCTCCCATCCAACTCGTGCTGTCTGCAGGCTTGGTTGTACGATCTGGGCTTGGGATCCTCGAGCAAAATGCCGGCACCACATCGTTCCATTCGCTGCGAACATACAGGGGAGAAACACCGCGTGCATCTAGCCTGCATGGGTCATACTTTCCACGACCTCCTCACTCCCGGCTTTGATGGTTGATCAGAATAACTGCTGGAGAATGGGGCTTGTCAGTCAACGTCCCAGATGGAAAATGGTGGGTGTCCTCTTTCTTCTCGCGAGTGCGGGACGGCGACCTTGGACCTCGTTTTGCTTCCTGCTGGGCCAATCTCCAGGACATGAGCCTCAGAGACGACAACTACTTCACATTATCCTGTAGACTTTGCGGCCATTAGGTCAGACCAGGCCTCGTGCTTGGCTCTGCTGGATGCCAGACAAGTGGTTGTGCAGGTTGATGACACAGCGTGTCACCGTGTACCTGGCCGGGGCAACGGAAGAAGGGGTGGACATGGTGGCTGGTCTGCTCAGAGGGGAGCCAACCCCAACCATGTGGATCCCATTAGCAGATTTACTCCTTTATTTCAAGCCGTCAGTGATTTCGGTAAGTTTTGCTGCTGCTGATCTGTCTTGTGAGATTGTAATACTTGCCACGGGTTTTTGTATTGCCATGGAAAGAAGAGCTCTTACTGCTGAACTTGGGATGATTTGGTATATATGGATACTCAACTTGCCTATCAATACCCCTCCTTCATTGTCTACTCTGTTCCACGTTTCTCTCTCCCCCAGATGCTGTGGAGGTTGCTGATTGTGTGGAAGGTTTTTGTTATTAATCGTTAGTATCTATGTATTCTGCATTTATTTTCTTTCTCGTATCCCCTCCCATTGGGGATGCTCAGGGGCTCTTTCACTAAGAATAGTATCCCACCTTTTGAGAAATGTCTGTGCTAGAAATGTCCCCTTTTCTATATTGGTTTCTCTTTGTTTCTGGGTTCATTTTTCTTTACCAAACCACCTCCACTTCTCTCTCGCCCCCATCCCTCACTTCTCTCCCTCCACACCTAGTCCCTGTTTTCTCTCTCTCTCTTCTCTCTCTAAATCCATGCAGACTCATACAACCATCGCCCTACATGCATACGTTCCTCCCTTATCTTCCATGTCAGGATACTACAACATCCTTTCGCCCTACATTGCTATTCAGGTCCTCCATTATCTATCCATGCAGAAGAACAACATCCACCGCCTCACTACATGCATCATGGTCCTCTCCATTATCATCCATTGCAGGACAACACAGCCCTACATGCATCAGGTCCTCCATGTATCTCTCATGCAGAACAACACCGCCCTACATGCATCAGTGTCCTTCCATTATCTATCCATGCAGAAGAACAACAATCCGACCGACCTACATGCATCAGGTTCCTCCATTATCTATCCCATGCAGATAAAGAAACAACATTCCCACCGCCCTACTATTGGGTGCATCAGCGTCCTCCATTATTCTATCCATGCAGGAACAACACCACCCTACATGCATACAGGTCCTCCATTATCCTATCATGCTAGATAGAACAAACATCCATCCACCCTCTACATGAATCACGCGTCCTCCATTATCTATTCCATGCAGATCAACATCCGTCATCGCCCGTACATGCATCAGGTCCTCCTTTATCATCCATGCAGTTAGAAACAACATCCACCTGGCCCTACATGCTATCAGGCCCTCCCAGTATCTATCCATGCGAACAACAACATCTGTCGCCCGACATTGCATCAGGTCCTCCATTATCTAATCCATGCAGAACAACACGCCTACATGCATTCAGGTCCTCATTTTATCTAATCCATGCAGGAACAACACCGCCCCTACATGCATCGGTTCCTCCATTATCTATCCATGCAGCAAAGAACAACATCCCATCACCCTACATGCATCAGGTCCTCCATTAATCTATCCATGCAGCCAAGATACCCACCCTACATGCTTGATTCAGGTCTCCCAATGTTTCAGGCACTTGCCTCAGGACACGACGCTCCCAGGCTCTGGTGCAGCTGGGGGGGCTGTTGTGACGAGTGGGGCCAGCTTTGACAGAGGGGCACGGGCCGGCCAGCCTGACGGTCTTGCAGGACTTCTTGATCCAGCTTGCTGTACTGCACATGTCTCGACTAATGGGTGGAGATGGGCCAACAGGCCAGGGGCTGGCTTCCGCTGAGGTACTGGTCGAGGCTGGGTCGCCTTGGAGACCTGGCCGCTCTGATGAATTTTTGGTCGAGGTTCAGTGGTGTTTTGATTTTTTTGCGCGGGGGGCCTTGGGGGGGGGGGGGGGGGGAGGTTGGGGGGGGCGGGAGGGGGGGTGGTGGGAGGGGGGTCTCGGGGGGGAGGGTTGTAGGGCGGGGGGGGGGGGGGGCGGGGGGGTGGGGGGGGGGGCGTGCCGGGGGCGGGGTGAGGGGGGGGGGGGCAGCGGTGACGGTTCCGGGGGTGCGTGGGATGTCGTTGGGGGTTGGGGTGGGGGGGGGGGGCGGGCGGCGGGGGGGGGGGTGCGCCTGTGGGGTGCGGGGGGTGTTCCGGGAGGTGCTGTGGGTAGGTGCGGGGGCGGGGGGTCGTCGCGCGGGCGGGCGGTAGTTGGGGGTTGTTGGGGTTGAGGGGGGTGGGGGGGGGGGGGCTTGTGATGGTGGGGTGGCTGGGGTGCGTCACCGGCGGGGGGGAGGGAGGAGCGCGGGGCGGGGGGGGGTGGGGGGGCGGGCGTTCAGAGGGGGGGGGCGGGGGGCGGGGGTCGGTTTGCCCGGGGGGCGAGGTAGGGGGGGCGGGGGTGGCTGGGGGGGGGTGGGAGGCGGCGGTTGGGCTGGGGTCGGTGCTGGGGGGTGTGGTGGGGGGGGGGGGGAGGCGGGATCGGTGGGGGGGGTGGGGGGAACGGGGGGCGGGGGTGGTGTGGGGGGGGGGGTGGGGGGCGGGGCGGGGCTGACCGGGGGTTATGCGGGGCTTAGGGGGGGGGCGGGGTTGGGGGGGGAGGAGGCAGGCGCCGGGGGGCTATGCGGGGGGGGGGTGGGTAGTGTGGGGTTTGGGGGGGGGCGGGGGGGGCGGGCTGCCGTGTCCCACGGGGGGGGGGCGGGGGTGGGGGGGGGGGCGGGGGGGGCGGGCGGCCGGGGGGGGGTGGCGGCAGGGTAGGGGGGGAGGGGGGGGGCTGGGGGCGGAATGGGGTGGTAGGGGGGTGGGTGGCGGCGTGGGGTCGGGGGGAGTGGGGGGGGTGGGAGGGGGGTGGGGGGGATGGGGGACCGGGGGGGGGGGCGGTGTGGGGGGGGCGGGGTGGTGGGGCGGGTCGGGGTGGGGTGGAGGGGGGGGGGGGGGGGGGGGGGGGGGGCGGTGGGGTTTTGGGGTGGGGTGGGCGGACGGGGGGGGGTTGGGCGGGGGGGTGGGGGTGGTGGGTCGGGTGGGGGGCGGGGGGCGGTGGGTGGGTGTGGGGGGGCGGGGGGCCACGGCGTGGGGGGTGTGTGGGGGGGGGGGCGGTCGTGTGGCGGCGGTGGCTGGCTGGGTGGGGGGGGCACTGTGTGGGGGGGTGCGGGGGAAGGGGGGGGGGGGGGGGGGGGGGGGAGTGTGGGGGGGGGGGAGGAGTCGGGATTGGGCGGGGGGGGGGGGGGGGGGGGTTGCCGGTGGGCGGGGGGGGGGGGTGGGTGGAGTGGTTAGGGGGGGGGGGGGGTGGTGGGGGGCCGGGGGGGGGGGGGGGGTCGGAGCTGGGGGGGGGGGGGGGGGGGCGGGGAGCTGGGGGGGGCGGGGGGAGGGGGTGCAGGGGGGCGGTTCGGCGGCCGCGGCGCGGGGCGGCGCCCACGGGGGTGGGTTGGTTGGGGGGCGCTGGTGGGGGGCTGCGTGGGGGCGTGCGAGAGTAGTGTGCTTTGCCGGGGGGGGGGGGGAGGCGGGGGGGGGGGGGAGCCGGGGAGGTGTGGGCGGTGTGGGAGGGGGCGGTGGCGTGGGGTTTGGGGTGAGGGGGGGGTGGGGGGTGCTGTTGTGGGGGGGTAGGGGGGGGGGGGGTGGTGGTGCGGTCCCGGGGGGGGGTGGGGGGGCGGCGGGAGCGGGTTGCGCGGGGGGTAGCGGGGGCGGGGGGGGGGTGTTATGGCGTCTGCGGTCTGGTGGGGGGATCGGGGCGTGGGGAGCAGGGCGAAGTGGGGCGGCCCGTCACTGCAGTGGGCTGGGCGGGGTAACGGGGGGGGCGGGGGCGGGGGGGTGGTGGGGGGGGCTCCGGGTGGTGCGGGCCCAGGGCCGGGGACCGGGGTTCGTGGGGGGTAGGGGGCGGGGGTGGGCGACAGGGGGGCGGTGGGCGTGAGGGGGGGCGGGGGCAGGTACGGGTGGGGGGGGGGCGCTGTGGGCGGGGGGGGGGGGGGGGGGGGGGGGGGTTGGCGTGGTGGGGCGGGGGGGGGGGCAGGGGGGCGCGGCTGAAGGGGAGGGGGGGGGTGTGCCGAGGGGGCGGGGGCGGGGGGGGGGCGGGGGTGGGTGGCGGTGGGGGGGGGGTGTCTGACGTGGAGGCGGGCAGGGTGTGGGGAGGGGGGGGGGTTGGGGGTCTCGGTCGATTGGTGGCGTGGGCTGCGGGGGGGGGGGTGGCGGGGGGGGGGAGGCGGGGGGGCGGGCGGGGCGGGGGTCCAGCGGGGGTGGGTGCGGGGGGTGGGGGTGGGGTGGCGGCGGGGGGGTGGGCTGGGTGCGTGGGTGGGGGGGCAGCTGTGGGGAGGGCAGGGTGGGGGGAAGGGGTGCGGCGGGGGAGGGTGGAGGGGGGTGGTGGGTGGGGGGGGCCAGGGGGGGGGGGGGGGGCTGGCGGGGGTGGGGAGGGGGGCCGAGGGGGCGTGGGGGGCTTTGTCCGGGGGGGGCGGGCGGGCGTCCCTGTCATGAAGTAACTATTAATGTTGCCCTCTGTCATGATAGTAACTATTGTTGTTATTATTTATCATGATAGTAACTATTAGTGTTGTCCTCTGTCATGATAGTAACTATTAGTGTTGTCCTTTATCATGATAGTAACTATTAGTGTTGTTATTATTTATCATGATAGTAACTATTAGTGTTGTTATTATTTATCATGATAGTAACTATTAGTGTTGCCCTCTGTCATGATAGTAACTATTAGTGTTGCCCTTTGTCATGATAGTGACTATTAGTGTTGTTTGTCATGATAGTAACTATTAGTGTTGTCCTTTATCATGATAGTGACTATTAGTGTTGTTTGTCATGATAGTAACTATTAGTGTTGTCCTCTGTCATGATAGTAACTATTAGTGTTGTCCTCTGTCATGATAGTAACTATTAGTGTTGTCCTTTATCATGATAGTAACTATTAGTGTTTTTCCTCTGTCATGATAGTAGCTATTAGTGTTGTCCTCTGTCATGACAGTAACTATTAGTGTTGTCCTCTGTCATGATAGTAACTATTAGTGTTGTCCTCTGTCATGATAGTAACTATTAGTGTTGTCCTCTGTCATGATAGTAACTATTAGTGTGTCCTTTATCATGATAGTAACTATTAGTGTTGTCCTTTATCATGATAGTAACTATTAGTGTTGTCCTCTGTCATGATAGTAGCTATTAGTGTTGTCCTCTGTCATGATAGTAACTATTAGTGTTGTCCTTTGTCATGATAGTAACTATTAGTGTTGCCCTTTGTCATGATAGTAACTATTAGTGTTGTCCTTTGTCATGATAGTAACTATTAGTGTTGTCCTTTGTCATGATAGTAACTATTAGTGTTGTCCTTTGTCATGATAGTAACTATTAGTGTTGTCTTCTGTCATGATAGTAACTATTGTTGTTATTATTTATCATGATAGTAACTATTAGTGTTGTCCTCTGTCATGATAGTAACTATTAGTGTTGTTTGTCATGATAGTAGCTATTGTTGTTATTATTTATCATCATAGTAACTATTAGTGTTGTCCTTTGTCATCATAGTAACTATTAGTGTTGCCCTCTGTCATGATAGTAACTATTAGTGTTGTACTTTGTCATTATAAAAACTTATATTAGTGTTCTATGTCATGATATTAACCATTATTATTGTTCTTCGTCATCATAGTAACCATTATTATTGTTCTTCGTCACCATAGTAACTATTATTGTTATTCTTCGTCACCATAGTAACTAGTATTGTTGTTCTTTGTCAACCTAGTAACTGTTATTGTTATTCTTTGTTATCATATTAATCATTATTGTTGTTCTTTGTCATCATAGTAATAATTTTTGTTGTTCTTGATTCCCATAGTAACTATTATTTGTGTTCGTTGTAATTATAAAAACTATTAATGCTATTCTTTCTCATCATAATAAATATTATTGCTGTTTATGTGATCATAGTAACTATTATTATTGTCCTTTGTCATCAGAGTATTTATTATTGTTGTTCTATGTCATCATAGTAAATATTATTATTGTTTTTTATCCTCATAGTATTTTTTCTTGTTTTTCTTGGTCACCATAGTGACTATTATTTTTGTCTGTTGTCATCATAGTAATTGTTATTGTTGTTCTTTATCCTCATATTAATTGTTATTCTTGGTAATTATATTCATTATTATTGTTCGTTGTTATCATAGTAATTGTTATTGTTTTTCTTTATCATCATAGTAACTATCATTGTTGTTCTTTGTCATCATAGTGACTATTAGTGTTGTCCTCTGTCATCACATTAATTATTATTGTTCTTTGTCGTCATAGTAATCATTACTGTTGTTCTTTGCCATCATAGTAACTATTATTGATGTTCTTTGCCATCATAGTAACTATTATTGATGTTCTTTGCCATCATAGTAACAATTATTGATGTTCTTTGCCATCATAGTAACTATTATTGATGTTCTTTGTCATCATGGTAATTATTACTGTTGTCCTTTTCCATCATAGTAACTTTTATTGCTGTGTTTTCTTTTCCTTTCTGTTGCTCTGCCTCATCTTCTGTGACGTCCCTATTCCTGCAGTTCCCACCTGCTTCTTTCAATCTAATCTCCACCTCAATGCCCAGACTCCTTATGTCGCATCCTCAGGGCTAGAACTCCACAGAGAGGTCACCAATATTAGACGTCTTGCGGCCACCAGCCGAGGGGCCCTGCATTGACTAACATACCCAGGACACCACCTACTAAGCCCCCTACTAACGACAGCATTAGCTCAGTGCTAAGCCAGAGTGAGTGAGTCACCCAAACAATAATGCTGCCATGGAAGTGCATGTGCTGTGAGACTACTTGGCGGGGTTGTACTCTATGGTGACCATCATAATAATAAATCATATCCCGGCATTAACCGACCCGGAGATGCAGACACCTGCAGTGTTGGTCAGGTAAATTGAACAACACTCTCAAACTCGCATTCATTCAAATGGATGAATCTGGATTGTGTGGTCCCAATAGTCCTACAGAGCCTACACCACACTCACTCTGGGTAGGAGCCGGCCGGAATCAGTCAATCACACAAACAATGTATTAGTTAATCACACTGCAATGATTCCTCGGGCTCCGAGTTACTTTGACAAGAAATCCACCAAACGTGCCTTTTCCAGTGTGCACGCTTCTTTGTGGCTATTTCGTCAGGAAAGAATGTGCACTCCACACAGCAAGGCAAACCCAACTCCAAAAGCGTGCAACAAAGCAGTTGATAGTTAGGGAGGAAATTCATTCGAAAGGAGACTGATTTACCCAGCAGCATTGGTAGTTTCCCTGGAGTAAACAGGATAAAGTGTTTGAAGACATGGTTTTTTGGTAGTTGTTTGAAATGCAGGATGCAGTGTTTGAAGTGCAGTGTATATATATATATATATACCGAGAGAGAGAGAGAGAACTCTGAACTCTGAAATAGTTTAATAGTACATCGGCCTTAGGCCACAATACAACAAAAGGGAGTGATGGGGGGGGGGGGGGGGGGTGGTTAAAACAATGGAATAGAACAATGATTTCACAATACACATAAAATTTTTTTGAATCAGCTGAAAAGCTTCACTTCTATGTATGTACACATATTCATTCCCTGTCCACAACTTAGGTTTTTTATCTTGGTAACTGTACGCTCCTCATTCCAGTTTGATCACAAAGCACCAGCATTACTTACGAAAGAAAAAAATGCGGAAAAAAACGTCCTGAGAATCATGGCTATGTTCATGAATCTAACTTACGTGAGCAGTCTAAGACAGCAATGCAATCTTTAATAAAAAAAACAAACAATCAAACCAACAGAAGACAAATAGCCTACCGTGCTGTTCGAAATATAAACGAAGGTGATGAATCATTTTAGGTTTAACAGCTCCTAAATGGGTTGAAACTATCAGTAATATAATCTCCTTCCCAATTTAAAGTCATTTAAAATTTTTGATTAACTTTGAAAGCAGACAACTTACTGAAAAAAATAAAATACTACTCTAAAGTGATGTGACATCACCATACAGCAAATAGCATCACTAAATTTTCAAGAAAAAGAGAGAGGAAACTTTCACATTAATAAAAAAAACAACAAAATCCCATAAAAAAGGCACAAAACTAATTTGTATAGTAAAACATGGCAAAAATTAATGTTCCAAATGACATATCTGGCTACAGTATCTACTGTGTCCTTCGGTTTTGTAGCATGAAATACATATCTAATAAACTATATTGAGAGTGGTATTTTTGGCTCTGAGAAGCACGTTTAGGGGAAGGGTAACAAAATCGCTAAGGAATTTGTTCCTTATATCGTAATATGAAATTACACATAAACACAAAATGCTGTTCATTTTCAATCTGATTTTTGCAAAATGGACAGTATTTGTCACGAAACGTTTTTCTATATCGATGTACATTATTATTAAAAGGAAAAAACTTTAATTCTTATTTGTGTAATGGCAACACGAAAGCAAAACATATCCATATCAAGAATGTACCGTTCTTTTTCAAAAATGGTCTTAAATGATCGATAAGGCTGGTATCTATCGCGATCTCTAATAGTGCCTGCCATTCTTGAATGTACAATATCGACAAGCCTCTGTTTGAATGTGGCCAAGAAAATTTTACACTCCAACACCCCTGTTGAAGCCAAAAAATGTTAAAGCCAGTTGCACACAGAACTTCTCTTACTTTTGAGACCCAACATTGTTTACCACGATGTTTTAATTCTAGAACATTGATAAGTTTTGAAAGGTAACGTTCAATATTAAATTTCTAACAATTTAACCAATATCTCACACATGTTACAAAAGAATTCACGTATAATGGAATCTGCCAAGGTTCCATATACCATCTATTAGGAGTTTTAAATTTGGGAACACCAAGAACCTTTTTAAAAGCCACCATAATGGACCTTTTCTAAAAGATCTAATCTGTTTAACCCCCATATTTCAGCAGCATAAGCATTATTGGCTGTATTTTAGCGTCAAAAATTTTGAAAAAGTGTTTGGCGTCATTTCCTTATACTTTTGAAAAACCTTGTTCACTGTAATACTGCCTTTTTCCCTTTGGGTTGTCAAATGCAGTGTACCATCTTTTAGCACTGATCATAGTTGTAAAATTATATCCTAAATAACAATAATCATTAACAACTTCCAGTCTTTTCCCTTTTATAGAACATTTTTTCACGCCTTCCTAACATTCCCCTTTCTGAATACCATGATCTTAGTTTTATCTATATTTACATTATTTTTTATGCTTTCACAAAATAAATTCTAAGATATTTAACTGATTTTGGAGACCATAGGGTGTCGTTGAAATCAAACCCACATCATCTGCAAAGAGTAGGATAAGTAATTCCATGAACATCTGGATATAAATGCACTCCATGTTTACCTTTGTCATTGAAAAGTTTAGCTAGTTGATTATAAACATGGAGAATAATGTTGGGCTGAGAACACACCCTTCCCTTACCCAATTGGTGTTTCGAACACCCTTTGTTATTTCCAAATTTGCACGGACACCAGATATGAATGATTTATACATGGCTACTATTGCTGCGAAAAATTTTCCTTTTACTCCTTGTCCTTTAATTAACACTGTAAAAAAGTTTGTCATGTCTAACTAAAATCAAACGCTTTTTTAAAATCTACGAAAGCTACATACAATTTTTCTCCCTTTTTTGTTCATAAAACAACACTGAATGGCTGCATATAGAGAAACCATCTGTTTCAACGCAGAGTATTTCCTTACGAAAACCTGCCTGACATTCAGTAATTAGATAGTTATTCTCTAACCATGAGTACAACCGTGTATTAGGTATGGAGGTATAGCATTTAAAATGACACTTAAAAGAGAAACTCCTCTATAATTGTCTACATTATTAACATTTCCTTTTTATGGAGGTATGATATGGCTTTGGACCTTTCCCTGTGGATAGATTCCTTTTCAAAAATGGCATTGAAAATTTTTGTTAGAAAAAGCACAACATTTTTACCACCACTTTTTAACATTTCTGCTAATATATCATCAACCCACTAGCTTTCCATTTTAAGTCTTCTTAAACCCTACATACTTCACCTCTGAGATCTGTTGATTCAAAACAGGGTCTGTTTCTTCTAAAAGGTCATTATCCACCCAATATCCCTTCCCCTCTTCCTCTGCTTTACCTTGAAACACTTTTTTTGAAATGTTCAAACCACTCATCTGTAGAAATTGAGAGAAAAGAGAAGAGAGAGAGAGAGAGAGAGAGAGAGAGAGAGAGAGAGAGAGAGGAGAGAGAGAGAGAGAGAGAGAGAGAGAAAGCACCTGACACTGAAGTAATTCATTGCCATTAACAATACAGACTTTTTGGCCAGGAGGACAGTATGAACAACAATCTGCGCAATATGTTTTTGCAACAAACAAGTAACTGGAAGAAAAAAGGGATATTTAATTGTAACTAAATAAAATCAATTTTTTGTCCGAAGATTGCACCACCACACACACACACACACACACACACACTTACTCACTCACTCACTCTCACACATTCACGTTTACTCAACTTTGTTGTATCTACTGGTGTCACATTCCAGCTTTGATACAAAACCCAGCAACAGTGTGGGATAATCGACCACCCTACCTTCATATTTTCATCAGGGACAACTTAGTTTCAGATATTTCATTCCCGAAATATGGAAAAAATTGGGGTTACATTTTAGCACTGCCAATTTGAAATGGTATAATTTAGTTATCTGCAGTTTTCTTTTTTCTGCTGTCCAAAGCAAGGGAGATAAATTTTTCAAGTGATTTAAAAATGCTTCATCTTCCATCAAGAGGATGCTAATTATATCTCTACTCTTAAGATTTCTTCATTGAATAAGGGACATTTCTGACGAATGTCACCGTGCCCTTTGCAGTAAAACAAAATATGCATTTCATCTTCAAGTCAAAGTCAAAGTCAAAAAAAACTTTAATCATCCATGAAGGGCAATTACAATACTGACAGGCAGATGATACTCATCAAATATAACAAAGACCACAAAAAACTATATTTCATATGGTTTTCAATAAAATGCACGACACACACATACAAAACACACACCACACACAAAGCGCGCATGCGCACAAACATCAATTGTGAACACAATTTTAAACCCTTGACTAGAAGACATAAAAAATTATTTTACCCCACGCATACGCAGCACGTACACACGCACGTACGTGTGTGTGCGAACACGCCCACCACACCCACACCAAAACACCAATATAGACTTCAATGTTTTTTAAAACGTTGACTAGAACACAGACTTATTCACACACCCACGCAACCCCCCACACACAAAACACACACACACACACACACACAATTATGTATTGACTACACTCGTAACAATGACAACAGGGAAAATAATTCAAGAAATGTAAGAACTAGGTAGTTTAAATCATTTTGATTCAGAAGTCGAATGCTTACTGGCACAAAAGAATTTCTTTTTTTTTTTTGTTGGTTTTGCTGATGGGACACTGAAAACGGCGTTCCGAAGGCAACATTTGAATTCTGGAAACAAAGCATGAGAAGGACAGCCAAAATGGTTGTGGCTTTGCGTACAAGCTGCTGATTGCCAGAACGACATGAGATCTTTTTGTTCTTTTCCAATTATTTTTTGAGCAGATTTCTTTCAATTCTCTGCAGGCCATTCTTGTTTTTAACACTAAGGTTATTGTACCAACAAATGAAAAGCAAAACTTTAAACACTCTCTATGTAAGACTTGTAAAACAAGGGAAAGGATCTTTTTGTCTACAAAAAATGATTCAGTTTTCCTCAGAAAATACAGACGTTGTTGTCCCTTTTTTACAATAGCGTCAGTGTTAACGTCCCATTTAACTTGTGGTCAAAAAACAGTTTCCCAGATACTTATAGTTCAAAACGTTTTCAACCTCTTGAATTATGGATAATAATATTTTTTAGGAGTATGCCCCGAAACTTCTTCAGTCTGCAAGCCACACATGGGCATGGGACTGTGCAGAGTGGCCAGTGGAAACCCGTTTTGCTGGAAATTAAGGCCTAAAGTTCTTAATCTCAAACAACAAGATTACCCTTATGTCATTTCTATGTTACATCTTAAAAATACCCTTTCGTGTGTGAAAAACTCTTTAAAGGAAGATACCTGTTATACTTTTCTGATTCTTTATGCAAGCAAGCCAGTCTTGTTTGTATGAAGTCATCATTTTATCTTTAAATTCACATAGAAATCATTGCTCAAATCCAACTCCCTGACACATGCACAAAATGCAAAATCCATGTCTTGTTAGCAACTGCTGTCAAAAAAATTGCCCCGTTCTGTTTCCTGTTTCTAGCTGAATCAACACATCGCATACACTTGACATAGGGAAATTGTGTTCATTTTAAACCAATACTTTAAACAATTTCACCTGTGATCTTATAGTAAGAGGGTAGCAGCCAGTTACACCATATAACATTTTGTTAGACGAATGTAACGTTACAGAAAGGAAATCGTCTCATTGCATATGTGTGTACTTTTTTCCCCTTTTTACCTATTAAAAAATATTCCCAAATATCTGCTCCATACATTAGCATAGGATCGATTTGAGAATCAAAAAGCTTCCAGAAAATTGAAAAATCAGTATAGTTTAGTTTCGTTAAAGACCTTAACATTTCCATAGTTCTCCTTTCCCTATTTGGCAACTTTCCAATCACACATTTTGGAAATTCAGGTTTGTTGTGAAGGGAAGGCCTAAATGTTTCTTAAATTTGTTTACTTTATTATCACTATTACAATAGGCCTACTTTTCTCGCACTGAAGATGAACTCCTATAAAAGAAACATTTGTCTTTTCTAACTAACCCACAGATAAAACCTATCAGCTTCATATCTAAAATAACTAACTGGTTTTGCAGCCGTAAAATAGTAGCTGCACATTGTAACAGAAATATTTTTACATCTCATGGGAATACTTGTATGCCATGTTTTCCCTTTTTGATAATTCGATAGTTCTATCGCTAAAACATTAATAAGGAACGAGAACAGCAGGGGACTAAGAAGACACCCTTGCTTTAAAACCCCTGGTGTATTCAAAAGCCTCTGAATACATAATTTGTTCTGCACACATGCTATCTCAGACTCATACACACCTTTTAGATCCCTTAACATGTTACCACTTACTCTGTTATTATGTGATATATTCCACAGGACATTTCTATCAATTGAGTCAAACCCATTGCGAAGTCTATAAATGCAACATAAAGTTTTTTTATTTTTTTTGAAAATATTTTTTAATAGGGTATACAACACACTATCAGGCCACAATTTTGACTGGCTTATTTCGAAATTTTATAAGGTCTAGTCACATCCAGTCTGTATCTGTCACTGACGAACTGCTCTCCGATCAATTCTGCCATTCTTTTCTTTCTCAACATTGCAAATCCTATCAGAAACAAAAAAAGGCATTACCCGTCGCAACCTCAAGGCCACTGATATTCAAACTTTCCTTTCCCAAGCTGTTGAATGCCTATAATAATAATAATAATTTAAAAATAATAATAATATATAATATAATATAATAATAAATAATAATTTTATGGAATTTATATAGCGCTGAATCTTGTAGAAAACAAAAAAATCGAAGCGCTTGCACTCAATCATTTACAGGCATGCAAACTCTCCTTAAACATAATGAGCAACAGATTTCAAATCCATGCGCGCGCACTACGCACGCACGCACACGCACGCACACACAACCACACAAAACACACCACACACAACACACACACACACACCACACACACACACACACACACACACAGAACAACACTTTGAAGGTGAAAGAAAGTTGTTGAAAATTAGGGATAGATATTGGGGGGGAAAATCTCAGGAGGGAATAAGTGTGTTTTGAGGGTGGATTTGAAGGGATCCAAAATGAAGGCCCTTTTTTACGAAATGAAGAGGGAGGTCATTCCAGGTGGATGGACCAGAAACAGAGAAGGAGCGACGGCCAACAGTGGTTTGTTTGAATTCTGGGTGTTCGAAAGCACAAAGTATCTGCGGCTGAACGAAGGGGAAAAGGATGGGTGTACAGGTGAAGACAGTTACAGAGATAAGAGGGTGCAGATTTGTGGAGACATTTGAAACGAGGGTATTGATTTTTTTACTCCGTCTTTGTGAGACAGGCAACCAGTGAAAAAGATCGCAGAAGAGGATGATGTGTTCAGATTTTTTCTTTCTTAGGACCATCGAGCTGCAGAGTTTTGTATGCGTTGAAGAAGTGGATAGATGATGCTGGTAGGCCAGCCAAAAGAGAATTACAGTAGTCTAAACTGAAAGAATGAGAGATGTGACAAGCTTGGAAGTTGCATCAGTGGACAGATACTTGCGAATCGCGCTTATGCGCCGTAATTGATAGTAGCAAGACTGGCAGGTCTGGGTGATGAATTTTTTCATAGAGAGTATGTTGTCAAGAACTACTCCTGAATACTTCACAGAGTTGGACAAAGGAACTGACGTATTGCCGAATTCTATTGAAGTTTTTGTGATAGAGGAAAGTTTATGTTGGGTCACTATGAGCATGGCTTCGGTTTTATCAGCATTAAGTTGTAACTTGTTCTGAGTCATCCAGTTTTGAATGTCTTGAAGGCAGTAGGACATATTTGTCAGGAGGGAAGGCAAGTTTTCAACAGTATCGCTGCACTGAAGCTGAGTATCATCGGCATAGAAATGATGATCAATAGGGTGGTTGTTTTTTATATGTGAGAGTGGAGCAGTGTAGAGAGTAAAGAGAACAGGGCCCAGGACTGATCCCTGCGGGACTCCACATTCCATTTTGACAGGGTTTGATTGGATTTTGTTTACAATAACTTTCTGGAACCGGTCTGTGAGGTATGAAGTAAACCAGGTGAGGGCTGTGCCATTAATACCAAACGTATTTTGGAGGCGAGAAAGAAGAATTGAGTGATCTATGGTATCAAAGGCTGCAGATAAGTCAAGAAGAGTGAGGAGGGAGATTTTTCCTGCATCAGAAGCAAGTAGAAGTGTATCTAAAGTATGGACTAGGGTGGTTTCGGTGCTGTGGTTGGGGCGATAGGCAGACTGAAAGGTGGGAAGAAGATCATTGGAATGAAGGTGACTGTTGAGCTGTTTGAGAACAACTTTTTCTAGTACTTCAGAGACAAATGGTAAGTTTGAGACAGGCCTATAATTCTTCAGAATGTTGGGATCGAGGTCGTGCTTTTTCAGTAGAGGTGTGACTATTGCTGTTTTAAGAGCTGATGGAAAATTTCCTGACTGAAGAGATGAGTTTACTATTTTAGTGATAATAGGCACAAGTTTTGGAAGGCATTGTGAGAAATCAGGAGCAGGTATGGGATCAAGGTCGCATGATTTTATAGTCATTTCCTTCAGAATTGTCATGATTTCTTTTTCACTTGTGGGATAGAAGGAAAAGAGAGGAGTGCCAGTGAACTGGGGGTCAGGAGGCGCAGGCTGGAATTGAGTTTGATCAAGTCTGGAGCGTATGTTTCGAACTTTGTCTGAAAAGAAGGCAGAAAATATTGATGGAAGTTCAGACAGGCTGTGGGTGTTAGGCAGAGGAGTTGTTTTTGCAGATCCAAGGAGATTTGAAGTGAGGGAAAAAAGAGATTTTATGGATGTAGCACAGAGAATTTGGGAAGAGTAGTAGTCTGTCTTTGCTGAATGGATTAAGAGTTTGACTTTGTTTATTTGTTTTCGGAAAAGCTGTTTGTTGATTTCGGTTTTTGACTTCCGCCACTGCCCTTCTTGTTGCCGGCGTTTGCGCTTCGCTAAACAAATGT
>CM054151.1:10845507-10859548 GCA_028751875.1 Rapana venosa | reverse complement strand
ATCTTTTAAAAACCCCCTCCGCAAGGTCCCGGTTTCCAATTGAGAATTTGGAGGTTTCCCCCAAAACCCCCCCCCCCCCCCCCCCCAAATCCCCCCCCCCCCTCCCCCCCCCCCTTCCCCGTTGGTAAAAACCCGAGGGGGCTATTTTCAGGGAAAAAATTCAAGGGCACCACGCTTTCCACCCCCCCCTCCGGAACTCCCGCATCCTTTTTGTTTTGAAACCCAAATTTTCCCCTCCCCCTTTTTTTTCCCCCCTTTCCCCTCCTTTTTTTTTTTTCTTTCCCGTTCCCATTTCTTTGGGGGTTGGGGGGGGGTTTCCCCCCCCCCCCCCCCCCCCCCCCCCCCCCCCCCCCCCCCCCCCCCAACCCCCCCCCCCCCCCCCGGGCCCCCCCCCCCCCCCCCCCCACCCCGGCCCCCCCCCCCCCCCCCCCCCCCCCCCACCCCCCCCCCCCCCCCCCCCCCCCCCCCCCCCCCCCCCTCCCCCCCCCCCCCCCCCCCCCCCCCCCCCCCCTCCCCCCACACCAAACCCCTACATAACAAAAAAAATGTTTTTTCCACCACAAAACGCGCGCTCGCGGCCGCACCCCACACGCGCGCGCGCCACAACACACAACCCCCACAACATACACACCGTACACACACACACACACACACACACACACACACACACCCCACACCCACACACAACCCAGATTCCCTTTTCTCTCTCTCTCTTTTCTCTCTCTCTCTCCTTCTGTCTCTGTTTGTTCCCCTTATTCTCTTCTCTCCCTCTCTGTCTCTGTCTCGTCCTTTCCTCTCTCCCCCTCTTCTCTCTCTCTCTGTCTTCTCTCTCTATCTCTCCTCTCTCTCTCCCTCTGCTCCTCTGTTTCTCTCTCTCTGTCTCTCCTCTACCTTTCTCTCTCTCTCTCTCTCTTTCTCCTCCCCCCCCCCCCCCCCCCCCCCCCCCCCCCCCCCCCCCCCCCCCCCGCCTCACCCACCCCGCCCCTCCTCTGCTCAGAAGGATAAAAAGAAAAGGGGAAAAAAAGGGAAAAGTAAAAAAGGAATTAAAAACGGGGAAAAATTCAGCCCGGAAGAAACAAAAACATCATCAAAAAAAAAAACAAACCAAAAAAAAAAAAAAAAACCCCCCCAAAAGGGGGAAAAAAAATGTACATGTGCAGGGCGAGGGCTTTGAAAATTTTTTGGTGATGGTTTCGGCAACCTTTTTTTTTTGTTTTTGGTTTATTTTGGTTTTTTTTTTTTCGGTTTGGTTTTGGTTTTGGGTTTTTTTGTTGGTTTTTTTTTTTTTTTTTTTTAGTTCAGTCCAGTCCCGACAAAAATTTTTTTTCTGTAATTTTTTCCCCCGTTTTTATTTTTATTTTTTTTTGAGAGGAGAGAGCAGTTTTAAAGGGGGTTTTTTTGGGTTTTCATTTAATGCAAAATTTTTTTTTTAAACTTTTATCCAAATCTGAGTAAAACAACAACAAAAAAAACAAAAAAAAATGAATATACTGAAATAGTATGAAAAACACACCCAAACCAAAACAAAAGGGATCATAAACAAAACAAAATGGAAAAATATACCCTTCAAACAAAGGGGCAACAAAAAAAAGAAAGAGAAAGAAAAAAAAGCGACGATAAAAAAAACGAGTTTAGTCAAAATTAAACGAATTTAAACAAAATTTCTTTTCATCGGGAAAAATGGAGGGAAAAAATACCCAAAGTAAAAATTTAACACTAAGGGTTAAACGACTCATCGAAGAGAGGGGATTTAATTTAAATTTTAAATTTTTAATTTAATTTATTTTTTTTTTTTTAATTTTTTCTTTTTTTATCGAGGTTGAATAAGCACTCACGGCTTTTTTGCATAAATCCCTGTGTGAATGTGGTTTTTTTTTTTGTATCTTTCCCCCGGCCACATTTTGGCCTGCCTTTACCAAAAGCGGAACAGGGTTTTAAAGTTTTGCCCCAAAATGTTCTGGTGCATTCCACACGGGAGCCCCTTTTTTATGTTCATCCCAAAAATGATGGGAGAGTGGATCTGACTGAGTTTAATCCAGGGAAAAAAATCCCCCTTTAACGGGGAATCGAACCCCGGGGCGCAAAATTTCGGCGCAATGTTCTAACCACTAGGCTATCCCGAGAGAGAAGAGAGAAGGGGGGAGAGGGAGAGAGAGTAGGGAGAGAGAGAAAGAGAGAGAGAAGAGAGAGAGAGAGAGAGGAGAAAGAAATAACGTAACGAAACGATAACGAAATTTTATTTTCTGAGGGAATAAATAATACAAGACTTTTTTTCATCCAGCCCTCGAAAGAAAGAAGAAAAACGTAAAAAAACAAAAACATAAGCAAAGTGGTCATAATAAAACAATAAAAATCACAACTATAAACATCATTGTCACACTCCATCATCCCATCATCATAAACAAAATAATTATGATCACATATAAACTTTATGGAGCTTGATGGAATGATGATATGACAAATACACCTAATGTTTCTTCGAGTCATATTGTTGAACAACATTAAAAAAAAAATGTGTCAGAGAGAATACAAACATGAGAGAGAAGGGGGGGGGGGGGGAAGGGAGAGGTAGGAAGAGAGAGAGAGAGAGAGAGAGAGAGAGAGAGAGAGGAGAGAGAGGGAGAGAGGGGGGGGGGGGGGAGAAAGAGATCATCAAAGCTATATATACCAAAACGAAATATACTCTGATACAGTAAGAAAAAAATATTTATGCATATAATATTGTTCTCAATACATCTTTGGACATAGACAGCTCAAGTCAGAGAGATCCATAAGGTAATTGTACAACCTGCTTTTGAATTTTTTAAAGTTTGATTCAGATAATATAAATTCTGGTAAATTATTCCACAACCATCCTCCAGAATATTTTAGACTAGATTTGCATAGAGTAATGGTCGTAAAAGGAAGGTTCTGTTTATGTGAATGTCGATATTCATTAATGGTAAACATGTTCTTAAGAACAAATGGAGCATTTCCGTGCAGTATTTTATGCATAAAAATCCCTTTGTTATATAGAAGTTTTGCTTGGAGAGGTAGAACATTTGCTTGTTTGTAGTCAGATGCTATTAATGATGTTGATTTGTCAATGGTCATTTTGATTGCTCTTTTATGAAGACTTATTAACGGTTTAATTATATTTTTGCTAGCTAGATCCCACAGTGTAGAACCATAATCAATATTACACTGAATATATGCATAATAGAATAGTTTTCTTGTATGAAGGTCTAAAAAGTTTTTTGTTTTTTTAACTGATACAATTTAGATGCAATATTTGCAGTAAGTTTTTCACAATGTTTTGACCATGATATGTTATTGTCTATGGTTACACCTAGGACTTTGTGATTTACTACTTGGTCAACTTTTACATTAGAAATATAAAGATCTGGTAATGTCTGAGTAAGATTCTGTCGCTTTTGTCTATTTGTGACTAACATAAATTTAGTTTTATGTGGGTTAAGAGCCATATGGTTTAAGTGTGTCCATTTAACAAGGTGATCAATACTTTTTTGCATGGTATCATAGACTTCATGAGCGTTTGATTTTGTTATTTCTAAGGTGGTGTCATCTGCAAACATTTCGCACTGAGTTCCTATAAATAAAGGAAGATCGTTGATATACAATAAGAACAGCAAAGGACCTAAAACAGAGCCTTGGTGTATACCAAAAACATTTGGACGAAAACTGGAGATAGATGCGTTCAAAGACACTCTCTGCTGTCTCTCAGAAAGAAAAGATGAGATTAAATTTAGTGTGCTGAGAGATAGTTTGTAAGCTGATAGCTTTTTAAGGAGAAGTTTATGATTTATAACATCAAACGCTTTAGCGAAATCAACAAATAATACTCCTGTAAATTGCTTTGTATTTATGTTTGATAACCATCGATCTATCAGTTTTGTTAAAGCTGTATGGCATGAGTGATGTTCTCTGAAACTCGACTGATCTGGGTGTATAAGGTTATACTTGTTTAGATGGGAAAGAATACACTTATGTATATGTTGTTCCAAGGGTTTTGAAAGAACTGATAATATAGAAATAGGTCTGAAGTCAGATGGATCAGCAGTATTTCCTGATTTAAACAAGGGAATAATTTTTGCTTGCTTTAAGGCCTTAGGGAAGTATTGTTTATCCAGACAAAGATTGTAAATATATGTGAGAGTTTCCGCTATAACTTGAGAAGATAGTTTCAGAATTTTACCATCAATTCCATCAATGCCACGACTGCCAGACTGTTTTAATCGTTTTAACGCAATGGAAACTTCTTGAACACTTACAGGATACACTTCAACAAAAGAACGAATGTTTTTTTCAAGGCAGTATTTTTGTAATTTATCTAAGTCATTGTTAGTAGAATCATCAGTTTGTATTATTTGTTTAGCCACAGTGGAAACATGGTAGTTTAAATTGTCTGCTGATATGTCTTTAGGTATATTTCTTGACAACTTTGCGTTTTTATTAGTTAACTGATTTATAGCTTTCCAACTAGATCTGCTATTTTTCTTTTCATTTATCAGTTGGAGAAAATATTTCTTTTTCTCAGCTCGTATCAGAGAAGTTACTTTATTCCTTTGCTTTTTATAGTTTTCACGGCAGTCATGTTTCAACAAATAGTCTCTGTGATATATAGCATCATTAGTTATCCATGGAGGTTTTATTGGATATCTAACTCTTTTGGTCTGTAAAGGAGCATGTTTGTTGTGTACATTAAGAAAAAATACTATACCAAACTTCTAAAGCCTGATCAGGATCTGTATATTGATAGACGCTATTGAGAGGAGAAAGAAGAAGATCGGAAATAAAGTTTTCACTGTCGAATTTGGAAAAATTTCGAAAAATAATTGTTTTGTGACAGTTTCGGAATTTTTGCACCCTTTTTTGACCATGTAAAGCAAATAGGTAAATATGATCACTGCAACCACACTCAGGGACAGCTGTTTCTATAATATTTTTGGGATCAGTAACATATAAATGATCAATTAGTGTTTTGGAGACATTGGTTATACGTGTCGGTGATTGTATTAATTGAGTCAGACCATAGGATTTATAAGTGAGGTTCCAGTTATAGTTATCTTTTAATAAATCTATATTAAAGTCTCCTAAAACTATAATTTCTCTTGACTGATTGTAAGCCTCGTCCATCATTGAGAGAGAGAGATCTTTATACATAAAAAATCTCTCTAATCTAATCCTACACACCTTTCCCTCCATCCAGCTTTTACCTTGTTCTCTCTGGAATAGTATCTCCCCCGTAGGGATACCGGGGACATATCAGTGTAGAAAGTATCCCCACCTTCTGGAAATTCTGTGCCGGGAATTCCCTCTTTTCTATCCCTCTCTTTGTGCTTACCTTGGTCCTTTTCTTCCTGTCACCTCCTTCTTGTCTATTTTCTGCCTTCTTGGTTCATACTCCTGCCTTGTTTCTCCCCCAGAAAGACTTAAAAGATAACCATTCAATCCCATGCCGAAATCGGATGCGCTGGGCCTGACTTGTCAGGCGCTTAACGGCAGCGCAACGCATTTTCGCTCATATGACAGACAACAATAGTTGACGAAGAAAGTCTGTCAGCGAAAAAGCCATTGCATTGTTTGAAAGTACACAACAACAACAACACAACAACAACAACAACAACAACAACAACAACCAAAGACAACAACAACAAACAGAACGGCATCCCTGTGTGAACAGACACAGACTAATAAGGAAGGGGGTGGAAGAGGGGCCTGATAGTTAGAACTCAGCCTTGTGACAGGACAGAAATACAAGGGATCGGGTTCGAGTCTCTACTACGCTGTTCTACTACGTCTCTCCCTCGTATTTCACCTTGGTTTTCGGATCCTTTCTCCGGCCAGTCCTACGGGTGAGACTTTCAATCAAGATCCATCCCCGAAGTCGGAATGCGGCTACCTTCATGGTGGGCCAAAAAAACCGGTCGCATACGCAAAACTCTTACCATTAGTGACTCTCAGAATTGTAGCCGAGGAACAGCGAGGGGGATCCAAATCCCGTGTGGAACGAATGAAATGATCTTGTAATTATTGGACATGTTCAAATACTCATCAAGAACGTCTTTCGTAACAGTGCGCCGTTTATGGCTAGTGGTATGGACGACACGAACATACCCAGCGTGCAGCCTGTAACTTTGAGTCGGATAGACTCCGCCAGGCTCAGCTTATCCAAGATGCATTGCCTGACATCCCCTCCAAAGTCGGATTGCAGCTATCTCAATGATGGGCAAAAAATGGTTGCATACGCAAAAATGTCACCATTGGTAGGCCTGAGAGTTCTAGCTTAGGAACGGGGAAAAAAATTGGCTGGCAAATTCAGAGAGATGGCCGAATGACTGTGAAGTCATGGCAGAGGTGCAGACAAGAGAACAACAGTGACAGTGCACGGGAAAAGCCACCACTAGTCATGGAACTGATTCAGAACTACAGTCACCACCCCTTAAACTAGCAAACTTCTGTTCATTCCATTTTGTAGATTGCATAGGCCTGTCTACTTAGGCGAAATATCAGCGTCAAATTCAATTGCTTTCAGTGTACATTTAGACATTTTTTGAGACCCGCTTGATAAAAATAAAATCTTTAGGAATATGACAACTTTGAATATGATTTTCTGCAAAGTGGGCACTGATAAATATTAACATGGAAATGACAGTAAAACTAGTACTAAAAGAGATACTCAATTTTTGTAAAACATATTTTAAAGTTATTTCATTAGTGTAATATGGCTGCCAACTCCCAAAATGTGTAAAAATTTTATCACGGCTTTCACTTTTTTACTGTCTTAGTCTGATGTAATAATAATAATAATAAATGGAATTTCTATTGTGCTATGTCTTGTAAAAACAAATCTAAGCGCTTGCATCCAACCTATACTTACACAATCAACCAATAATAATTGATAGTTTTAACAAATTCAAATGTTTTCACACACACACATAAAGGTTATACATTTTCGCAGGGTGATGTGTAACAATCGTATTATCATTCAGTTCCACACGGTGGAAAAGCTCCAACTGTAGAGATGTATTTCAGATTACAGAAACAGGAGCGCTCCACTTCACTGGGGGGCAACACTGTTAAAGTCTGGAGCCACTTCTGAAAGAGTATCCAACTTAAACCACAGTTTATTTCTTCAGAACAGCATAACACCCTCCCTACCAATACATGAAATTAGGTCTAGCCCAGGGAGCAAAGTGTACCCATGTGAAGTTATTTTTATTTTTTTAATTTTTTTAAAATTATTCTTTTATATCGAGGATAATGGAATAAGCACTCATGTACTTTTTTACATCCAGTCCCCGTGTGTATGCGGTTTTTGTAAATTTTGTCATCTGTTCCCACCGGCACACAATGGCCTGCTCTTCCGAAAAGCGGAACAGGATTTAACGTGTACGCAAGATGTTCTGCGTGCGTTCGCACACGGGGCCTCGGTTTATAGTCTCATCCCAAGTTACAGAAATTGTACTTATTTTCAAATTCATCTAATGACATGAAACAGTTTGTATGTCCCTGTGATGAAATAAACACTACTTCTTAAATTTCACACAGTTGAAAATAAGATGTCACCAAACATGAAAGCAAATCTTATTTTAGCATAACAACATCATTTTTTTCATTCATTTAAATCTGTTTTAAAACCTCATCAATCTTCTTTTTTTAAAAGCTTCATTAAACCTTTTATAAATCAATTTAGGCAATGCACTTGTTTAATAACAAAAAGAAAAGATGAATAATTGACAACCACAATATTTAAACCGAAATAGTCGAATAATCCAAAAATTCAGAATCTTAACTATTTATCCCCTTTTTTTTCTTGGGATGGGGCCTGGGTTTGGAATAGAATCTTAACTTATTCCTAGCCTGTTCACTCACAGTGGTGGCGTTAGCCTACTTACTTCTTCGACACACATGGGTGTGTAAAGCGTGGAACAGATTTTAACTCGAACAGGTCCAGGCCCTACCTATCTCCTGGTCGGCCTTCCCTTCTATTCCTTCGGCAGGCTAGAGATTCCGCCCTGCTTGCGATGTGGCGCCGCGATAGCTTATCGGGTGACTGATCAAGCCTTGCTTAGGGATTTGTAGCCGTACCACCTTTCGCTACCTGCTGAGATGGACCCGTGTTCGCTTGTTTCCATTAGGCCCGGGGTTCCAATCCCTCCTGCCTACGCTCTACTCACGGTGTCTAAGTCGATGTAGGCCGTTTAGGGCTGAAAGCTCTCTGGAGGTTTTAACCGAGGCTGCTGTCCTTCCAGATTCTTGGCACCCAGTCTTCTGGTTTTTGGGGTGGTGGTGGTTGAATCTGGCATGCTGAGCTTTCAGAGGAGGGGTGGTGGTGGTGGTGGTGGTGGTGTGTGTGGGTGTGTGTGTGGGTGTGGTTGTGTGTGTGTGTGTGTGTGTGTGTGTCTGTCTGTCTGTCTCTGTCTCTCGGTCTCTCTGTCTCTGTCTCTCTGTCACTGTCTCTGTCTGTCTGTCTGTCTGTCTGTCTGTCTGTCTGTCTGTCTGTCTCTCTCTCTCTCTTCTCTCTCTCTCTCTCTCTCTCTCTCTCTCTCTCTCTCTCTCCATGTTTAATCTACTAACAGCTGTGGGGAACATTGCAAATTGAACTTTACAGCATTTTCATAACTACAGCGCCTCTGATCTATCTACTGATGCAATGGGAATCGACTTCATTCAGGAACACAAGTTTAGTGTCTTCTTTATTTAAGTTTCCTCCTCTCGCTAAAACTACAATGTTTTAAATCAAGATTTCCGTTATCAGGATTTTTGGTTTCGAGTACAACCAGTTTGTATGATCCCATCGGTATGGTAGCCACATTCCATACGTCGAGGATGATGAGGACGACAGCTATATGCACGTGTTTCTTTTTCTTTCTTTTTTTCATTCCCCCTTTCCAGTGCACAATGTCTTATTCTTCTTATCTTTGAAAGTTGAAATGTATTTAATGCGTGTGAGAGACTGATTAACTTTGATCAACAAGTGTTAAATATTCATGAGACTTGGGGTTGATCTGAAGGACTGGAAGGAGATTAGAGTCTCCACCCCTCCTTCCTCCTCCCCCCCCCTCCCCCCTCCCCCGACTCCCACCCCACGGAGATGCCAAGGGACTGACAGTATAAAATTTAATAGCATCCCCCCTTCTGCAAAGTCTGTGCTAGGAATTTCCGTTTCCCCGCTCTCTTTGTTTCTACCTTGTTCCTTTTCTTCATTATCATCACCATCATCTTCTTCCTTTTCTTCCTAACCCCTTCTTGTCTATTTTCTGCCTTCTTGGGTCATTTTCCAGCCCTTCCCCCCCCCCCCCCCCCCAATATCCCCCAGAAAGACCTTATAAAGATAACAATCTTCTCCCACGTCGAAGTCGGATGCGCTGGTCCTGACTTGTCAGGTGCTCAACGGCAGCGCAACGCATTATATTAATTTTCGCTCATATGACACACAACAGTTGCTGTCTGAGCGTTCGACGAAGACAAAGAAGAAAAGTCTCTACAAAATTTGGCTTGGAAAAGCTTCTCTACTCTAATGGTCAAGAGTGAGAATCAGACCTGTGACCATGGATCTGTATGTTTGTCCGTCGTGTTCGACGATGACCTCCAAAACAGCAGAGGAGACAGCTGCTGTTTCGGAAATTGGGCAGAAATTTGATTATAGTGGAGATGCCTTTCCCACAGTACATCCCCACTCTCTTGGCCAAGTAGGCATAAGGACAGTCAGCGTTGGAGATATTCTCCAAAGGCCAACTAGCCCCCAGGGCTGCAGCACATAAGGACTGTGCGAGTCAAGCCTCCTAGTCAGAGAGTCATAGTCGACCACTAAAGACTAAGCTGTAAAGTGGAATTCCATGAGTGGGAAAGCTACTAATCATACAGGCTCTCACTTTGCTGTTGCCCCCAAGCGTCAATGGTTTAATCAAGAACTGTGATAAAGCCCAGACGCTGACGGATCAAACATGACACATTGTACATGACCACGCCAGCAAACCAGGGTGTGCCCCACCAGTTCACGCTGAGTCTGAGAGATGCACGCCCCTTTCATGTTTCTCCTCATCCACACACTCACACACATTCCCGCCCTTGCTGGGTAACATCAACCGATGCTGCACGTCATCCAGTTCTTTTCATGCCAGCCACTTAAGGGTACATAACACACCCACACACACACACCTCATATTTCGACCTCACAAAGAGCGCATGCGCACAGGATGCCTGCTCACGAGAAGCAGACGTTGAGGATTCGATTTCGCGCCGTATGGCGATTTTCCCAGCAGTCTGAAGATCCCCTTACATCGATGGGTTCTGAAAGGCGTCTGGACCTTTTAACTCCGTTTAAGATTTCACATGTTTGTCTGGCGTCTGCGAGGGTGAGGGAGTGGTGTGGTGTAGTTTGTGGTGGTGTGGTGTGGTGTGGTGTTTGTGGTGGTGTGGTGTGGTATGGTGTGGTATGGTGTGGTGTGGTGTGGTGTGTGGTGTACACCCACTCTAGGACTTGAGAAGGGGTGAAAGTCTTTCGGGTGATTCTTGTGTTGTTTTACAAGTTGAAGTGTAAGTTAGTTAATATATCGGTTTTTTGTTTGTTTTTTCTTTTATATCGAGGTTAATAGAATAAGCACGTGTGTGTTTTTTCACATCAAATCCCCGTGTGTATGCACTTTTGTAAATTTTGTCATCTGTTCCCACCGGCACACAATGGCCTACTCTTACGAAAAGCGGAATAGGATTTAACGTATGCGCAAGATGTTCTGGTGTGCGTTCGCACACGGGGCTTCGGTTTATAGTCTCATCCGAAGGACTTTTGGGGAGAGTGGAGTCTGCACTGATGTTAACTCCAGGGGAAAATATCCCTTTGAACGGGAATCGAATTAGTATGTGTGTGTGTGTGTGTGTGTGTGTGTGTGTGTGTGTGTGTGTGTGTGTGTGTGTGTGCTCAGCATTTAATTTGCTTTGGTGTGTGTGTGTGTGAGTGTGTGTGTGTGTTCCAGCATTTTGATTTTCCTGTTTATATAGGTCACCGTTTTTAGCTTCTTCAAAGTTCCAAGAAGCATGCTTGATAATAAATAACCTTGTCTGCGGCTGCTGTAGGCATGCCCGCCTGCATTGAAACAAATTTGTGGGGCTCTGCACACTTTCCCTTCAACAAAGGATATCCATCATTCTTTTTAATAACAGCAAACAACAACACATTTGTTGCATAACAGCAAATTGGATATAAAAAGCACGTGAGTGCTTATTCCATTACCCCCGAAATTACAGGTTATCATCATCATCATATAATAATGATAATAATAATAATAATAATAATAATAATAATAAAGAGAAATTCACAATCAAATAGCATAGTAAAAGGTCACAAACAGACGGATCAATTATCGAAAGTTGCATTCTTGTTCCTAATTCTTCCTCCTCCTACTGTTATTAGGCCGACAACTCGCCAGTAGTATTATTCATCTGAGCTTTGCAGACATACATCTAAGTATTCTCTTTTTGCATCAGTAAGATAATTCTCTCTCTCTCTCTCTCTCTCTCTCTCTCTCTCTCTCTCTCTCTCTCTCTCTCTCTCTCTCTCTCTCTCCCTCTCTTTCTCTCCCCCCCTCCCCGCCCCATACACACAAAGACTGGATGAAAAAAGCGCATGAGTGCTTATTCTATTATCCTCGAAATAAAAGAATAAAAATAAATCAATCTCTCTTCCTCCTCCTCTTTTTCTTCTTCTTCTTTCCTAACTGACGATCACACCCTTGTCGTCAAGGTTTTGGGCACCTGGAGGACAAGTTGTTTTTTGTTACCAATGACTTATATTAATTTTATTCACTATTGACTAAGCCTCAGAACATTTGTCCTTAAAACATTCACATCCATTTAGTTCCTCTTTGACCCAAACGCTTTGACTGGAACACTTTGACTGGAGCACTTTGACTGGAGCACTTTGACTGGCACACTTTGACTGGAACACTTTGACTGGAACACTTTGACTGGAACACTTTGACTGGAACACTTTGACTGGAACACTTGTTACTTGCCTTCACCAAAACTGTTCGGGCTACAACTCTTCAACCCGGGCCTAGAATTCATTTATTTATTAATTCTTTTATTTTGAGAATAATGGAATAAGTTCTCGCGTGTTGTTTTTTTTGCATCCAGTCCCTATGTGTATGCAGTTTCGTAAACTTTGTCATCCATTCCCACCAGCACACAATAACCTACTCTTCCGAAAAGTAGAACAGGTTTTAACACACGTGTGTTCAAGAAGTTCTGCTTTGCGTTCGCACACGGAACCTCGGTTTATAGTCTCATCACCAGCTTTGTCTCGAGTTCATCGTATCGGGCAGAAGAAACCTTGACAGTCCAGCTATTCCACAGCGAAACCAGCTTCCTCCAGACTGGTTGTTTTGACGGTTGGTCAGTCTGCAGTGGAATGCAGCAGACCAGGCAGTACAAGCCTTGAGCTGTGCTGTGCTGTGCCACTCTGGCTAATCAGTTCTGGGTGTAGTGGCTCTTCCTTTCAGGAGTACAGACAGGGATTGCTACGTGGCGATGGATGGATCGGTGGTCTAGAGGTAACGCGCCTGCCTAGAAAGCGAAAAGTCCGGGTCGGAAGTGTGCGCGGTGGTTCGAATCCCGTTTGGGCCCGAAACTCCCCCCCCCCCCCCCCCCCCCCCCCCCATCATCTATTAGACCATGAGTGGTGGTTTGGACGCTAGTCTTTCGGATGAGACGATAAAGCGAGGTCCCGTGTGTTACACAAAATTATTCAGCGCACGTAAAAAAAACCCACCCACGGTAACAAGAAAGTTGTCCCTGGCAAAATTCTGTAGAAAAAAAGCCACTCTGATAGGGAAACAATATAGCTGCAGACAAACAACAAAACAAAAAAACCCATAAAAAGGATGGCGCTGCTGTTGTGGCGACGCGCTCTCCCCGGGGAGAGCAGCCGAATTTCACGCAGAGAATTCTCGTGACTTAAAGTGGTATAAATAAATAAATAAATAAGTAACCCTTCTCTCCCCGTCATGCAGGCTATCCCTGACCGACTGCCCTACTAGCATGACTGTGTGCTTGGGATGACAGCAGTAAAGCTGCTTCAGTCTATATAATACTGCTTCTTCGTCGAACGCTCAGACAGCAACTATTGTTGTTTGTCATATGGGCGGAAATGCGTCGCGCTGCCGTTAAACGCCTGACAAGTCAGGCCCAACGCATCCGATTTCGGCACAAGAGAGAGTTGTTATCTTTTAAGTCTTTCTCAAAAGAAAGGCAGGAGAATGCACCAAGAAGGTAAAAAATAGACAAGAAAGAGGTGATAGGAAGAAAAGGAACAATAGTCTAGACTTTGAATGCTGGGGACCAGGTAGCCTGGTGGTTAGAGTGATACGCTCGTAATCTGCTGACCCGGGTTCGGATCTCGTTCAAGAGGACTTTTCTCTCTGGAGTAAACATTAGTGCCAACTGCACTTTCCCCAAAAGTCCTTCGGATGAGACTGTAAACCGAGGTCCTGTGTGCGAACGCACGCTGAACATTGTGTGCCGGTGGGAACGGGTGACAAAATTTACAAAAATGCATACACACAGGGACTGCATGTAAAAAAACCACAACAACACATGAGTGCTTATTCCATTATCATCGAAATAAAAGAATTAATAATAACAACAATAATGATAATGATAATAATAATAATAATAATATACTAGAGAAGGCTATGCTGCTTCAGTCTATATAATACTAGTCAGGCTATGCTGCTTCAGTCTATATAATACTAGTCAGGCTTTGCTGCTTCAGTCTATATAATACTCCTCAGGTTTTGCTGCTTCAGTCTATATAATACTAGTCAGGCTTTGCTGCTTCAGTCTATATAATACTCCTCAGGTTTTGCTGCTTCAGTCTATATAATACTAGTCAGGCTTTGCTGCTTCAGTCTATATAATACTCCTCAGGTTTTGTTCCTTCAGTCTATATAATACTAGTCAGGCTTTGCTGCTTCAGTCTATATAATACTAGTCAGGCTTTGATGCTTCAGTCTATATAATACTAGTCAGGTTTTGTTCC
>CM054151.1:10838007-10840507 GCA_028751875.1 Rapana venosa | reverse complement strand
CACACAGACCTATGCGCAAATATAAATCAATCTGCCAGAGGAAAAAAAAAGGACTAAAACCAAAAACCGAAAAACCCAACAACAACAACAACCCCCAAAAAACCCCAAAACCCTCGTTGTTATCATCAAGGAGATGTATCTTCATTTCGTGATGTCACCTCATGACCCACCCTTTTCCTCAGCGGTCGTCCATCGCTGATGTCATTTGCAGCCCTGACTCGAATACCCACGTCACAGCATGACGTAGAAATGAGTTCTCATCGGACCACACTATAATCATCCCCCCGTCTCTCCACTGTCACCACACACAGATTTCTCCTGCCTCTCTCACTCCCAGGCCTTCCATTACCCCCCTGCAGTTAGTTCCCCTTCCACGAAACCCCTTGTTTGTAAACAAACTGCTTGTTCCTGCTGGGCTGACGGAGTTGCCGTTCTTGACACGGCACTCTCCCATGTTGAAGTGTGGTAGGGTGGAAAGGGAGGGAATATGGACGTGCGTTTGACAACGCGCCAAAAGGGTGAACACGTGCCGATAACCCGAGCAATAAGCCAATGAACGTGGTGGCGATAGTCTATACTACGTCTTCCGAGTACCCGAATAAAGAGGAAGAAAAAGAAGGTTTTGTGTTGGTTGCTTCGTGGGTTGGTTGGTTAGCGTGCTTGTTTGCTTGCTTGCTTGCTTGTTTGTTTGTTTTTGTGTGTTCATATTGATTGAATACTTGCTTGTTTGTTATTTACTTGTTGGTGTGCTGTGTTTTTGTTTTGTTTTTGTTGATACTGGTTAATTTTGTTGTTGTTGTTGATACTGATTGATGATTGTTTGGGGTCTGTGTTTTTTGTTTTTTCATGATTGATGCTAATTGATTGATTGATTGATTGATTGATGGATTTTTTTTGGTTATATCATTGTTTGCGTCGTGTGCTGTGATTTTTAGATAAGTGTTGGAAATACTTTCATTTGTTTGAATTTTAAATAATTACCAACAATAGCTCTCTCTTTCGACGTCTGTCTGCCTGTTTTAAGTAAGTTCCGGAAAATTGAGAAGGCCTCAGCTAGAGCTCCCAGCTTCACCACATAGTCAGATTTTTTCGTATAAAACCGTTTTTCCCACCATGGAGGTAGCCGCATTCCGACTTCGGGGCTGATGTCTAAACACGACACCAGTGTGCATGTGTGTTTTTTTTTAAAAAATACTGTCGTCCGTTTCAACCAGCCCACAATGGCCTGCTCTTTTCTTTTTGAAAGGCAGAACAGGTTTTAACATGTGCGCGAGATGTTCTGCTTGCGTTTGCACACACTAGACCTCGGATTATAATTTTCATTTGAAAAACTTTCGGTGGAATGGAGTCGGCACTGATGTTAACTACAGCGGGGCGAGGGGGGGGGGTGGGGGGGGGGGGGGGGGGGGAGGGAGGGGGGAGGAAGGGGCCTGGGGGGGGGGGGATGCTTGAAGGGGTTTGTCTCTGGGTATTAAAACCTGGGGATTAGTTAGGGGCCCCCGGAACTCGCGAGCACACGTCTCCATAGGTTTATCCCGACCCGGGGTTTTTGAAACCGCGTTGTGAAATATTCAAAACTAGCAAATAACAACAGCTTCAACAACGAGGAACCAATCATGTATACAAACAAGAAAGAAAGAGATGTTTTTTTTTTCTTAAAAACGTAGAAAAAACTAACTAAAGAGCTATATACAACAACCATGCCAACAACAAACAAAACAATAAAAACAAACACTCATCGACAAAACAAAAGCTAATGAAATAAGAATACCCACTGAAAGAAAAAAAAAAAAAACACAGAAAAAAAAATGAACAAAACTAAACCCCCAACACACACACCACACATTCACACACACACGCACGCACGTACGCACGCACGCACGCACGCACGCACACACACACACACACACACACACACACACACACACACACACACACACACACACACACACACACATACAACAGGCTAGAGCATTGCCCATAACCCATTACGTGATCTGCTGACCCAGTACGAAATCCCGTTCAAGGAGATAATTATTTTCCCCATGGAGTTAACATCAGTGCAGACTCCACTCCCCCCAAAAGTCCTTGGATGATACTTTGAACCGAGGCCCCGTGTGCGAACAAACGCAACCATCTTGCGCGCACGTTAAAACCTGTTCCGCTTTTCGGACGAGTAGGTCATTGTGTGCCGGAGGGAACAGATGACAAAATTTACAAAACTGCATACACACGTGTGTGCACACGTGCTTATTCCATTATCATGAATATAAAAGGAAAAAAACAAAAAAACCGATATATTAACTAAACTGCATAATTATTTATACAAGGGGAGTGGATGTAAAACAAAAGCATAATATGAGTGCTCATTCCATCCTCCTCAAAATAGAAGAACGAATACATTTTTTAAATTTTATTTTTATTTTGTTTTATACCACTTTAAGTCACGAGATTTCTCTGCGTGAAATTCGGGCTGCTCTCCCCGGGGAGAGCGCGTCGC
>CM054151.1:10820507-10828007 GCA_028751875.1 Rapana venosa | reverse complement strand
CACAACCAAGTATGATTACCCTGATAAGAACCAACTTTTGGAGTCATAGATGTTTGTGACGTGCCTGAAGCACTTCGCTTGTTATCTTTTCAATAAGTGAATTTTAGATTATTCATGTCCAAAGCTCTTCGATTGTTTTTTTTTTCCAGCATGATAGTGACCAAAGATTGTACATACAATGATCGAGGAAACAATACCGTAAACCCTACGCAAAAAGCATCTTCTTCAAGCAACATCAAATTTCACCAAAGCTTAATACGTGAATATAAACCCTCAACAACAAACCACACCAAAACACAACAATGTACAAACAATCACAACACAAAAAAAAACGTATGGATTTTACAAACAAACCAAAAAAAGCATAAACAAACCCAAACTTTAATGAGTCAGATATATTGTTTTGAGCGTGTCGTAAGCGATTCGCTTGTTATTTGCTCTCAATACGTGTATTTATAGTTATTCATGTGTACTGAATAAGCGCTTCGATTAGTTTGTTTTTACAAGATTCAGCGCTATATAAATTCCATATATAATTATTATCATTATCAATAAAGATCGAGTGAAATCAAATACCCGGTGACAACACCACTGCAACAAAGCTCTACTCTTCTTATTCAACGGCAGAGCAGCTCAAATTTCACGCAGACGACGCCTCTAACGTGAATATAAACTCCTACAAACCCACCACACCACACCATACAACACAACACCACACTACAACACAAACACAACGCAACCCACAACGGACTTTTTTCCAGACATACCGCTATAATAAGTCTAGTCGCAACCAAAACAAACCACACACACACACACCCTACCTTTTTTTATCTCCTCTGGGTTTTTTTTAGCCTTGGCTACAAAGTGTAAAACGGCTGTTACAAGTTGCCTCCCCTTCCTTGTGTTTCTTCCCGCCTCCCCAAGGTGTCGCCTGATGTTTACACGAGCAGTCAACCGTGCTCATTCAAATCAAGCTCCCTTCCTCCCTCCGCTCCCTTCCTTCGCTCCCTCCGTCATGCAACTTTGCTCGCGCCAGTGATGACGAGGAAAAAACCTGTCAGTAGGCTAGGCTAGGCTGGGTTAGGCTAGGCTGGGCTACATAGCCTATAATACAGCCGTGCTTGCAAGGTGTGTGTGTGTATGTGTGTGTGTGTGTGTGTGTGTGTGTGTGTGTGTGTGAGAGAGAGAGAGAGAGCGTGTGAGAGAGCGAGAGAGAGAGAGTGTGTGTGTGTGTGTCAAGTCAAAATACTCTTTATTGAAGAGAGAGTATGTGTGTGAGTATGTGTGTGAGAGAGGTGTTGTTGTGTGGAAAGTGTGTGTGTGTGAAAGAGAAGATGCTGTGTTGTTGTGAAGGAGAGTGTCAGGTTGTGTGAGAGAGTAGAGTGTGTGTTCGTGTCAGAAGAGAAGTTGTTGTGCTAGAGTGTTGTTGATTGTGAAGAGAGTGTGGTGTCAGAAAATGAGAGAGAGGTTGTGTGAGAGAAGAGTGTGGAGAAGAGTTGTGTAGTCAGAGAGAGAGGAGTGTGTGTGTATGAGTAGAGAGTGTGTGGTTTGTGAGAGAGAGAGAGTGAGTGTGTGAGAGAGTGTGTGAGAGAAAGAGTGTGAGTGTGTGTGTGTGTGAGAGAGTCAAGTCAAAATGATCTTTATAGGGTTAAAAGATGAGGGTAAAAGATAAGTTTATACAACTTTTTTTCATCCTTCCCTCACAAAAAAAAGAAAATCAAGCAAATTGACATATAAAGAAATATAAAATAAAAGAGAGAGAGGTGTGTGTGTGTGAGAGAGGGTGTGAGAGAGAGTGTGTGGAGAGAGTGTCAAGTCAAAATGCTCTTTATTAAGAGATGGTCATGAGGATGTATGAGGTGTGATGTGTGTGTGTGTCTATATGTGTGTGTGTGTGGTGGAGAGAGAGAGAGGAAGTAGAGATGAGAGAGAGAGAGAGAGGAGGAGAGAGAGAGAGAGAGAGAGAGAAGTCAAATAGCTTTATTAAGAGAGAGAGAGGGAGAGAGTGTGTGTGAAGTGTGTGTGTTTGAGGGTGAGAGAGAGAGAGAGAGAGAGAGAGAGAGGAGAGAGAGAGAGTAGTGACAAACTTAGAAATGTTTTGAAAACTCTCTCTCTCTCTCTCTCTCTCTCTCTCTCTCTCTCTCTCTCTGGTGTGAAAACATGCAGTGAAGTTCATTATACCCAACATACACCAATTCCCACTCGGTTCTAAACGTGTTGCCTTTCAAGTTGAACTTTTATCACTACCCTGCCACAGGAGGGACCAAAAGTACAGCGGGAAAACACCAAAAAAAATATAACATAACACTAAGGAGGGTTTTTTGTGGTCTTTTTGTTTGTTTTGTTGCTGTTTTGTTACTCTTTTTGTTATTTGTTGTTGGGTTTTGTTGTTGCTGTTGCTTGTTATGATTTTTTTCTTTCTTTTTCGGCTGCCTCATCTGCTGTGACGGCCCTGTCCCGTTGTTCCCACGCTGCTCGTTTCAATCTCAATAGTCCTTCGGAGGAGACTATAAACCGAGGCTCCGTGTTCGAACGCATGCAGAACATCTTGCGCACACGTTAAATCCTGTTCCGCTTTTCGGAAGAGTAGGCCATTGTGTTCCGGTGGAAACAGATGACAGAATTGACAAAACCGCATACACACGGGGACTGGATGTAAAAAAGCACATGAGTGCTTATTCCATTATCCTCGATATAAAAGAATAAATAATAATAATAATAATAATAATAATTATAACAATAATAATATTCATCATCAACATCATCATCATCATCATCATCATCATCATCATCATCATCATCATCTCTCTCCCTCTGAGCCATACCCAGATTCGTTATGTCGCATCCTCAACGTCAGAAGTCCACAGGGAGCTATCAATAGGCCTATCAGGCCGCCGCTGGGCCACCAACCAGAGGATCCCTGCACTGCTACTAGTGGTGTTGTGTTGTTTAGAAAGTGTTTATTCTGAGCAAATAGACGCAGGATACATTATTTTATTTCATTTTATTCTTTTATATCGAGGATAATGGAATAAGCACTTATGTACTTTTTTACACCCAGTCCGCGTGTGTATGCGGTTTTGGTAAATTTTTGTCATCGTTCCACCGGCAACAATGCTACTTTACGAAAAGGAACAGTGTTTTAACGTGTGCGCAAGCTGTTCTGCGTGCGTTCGCACACACGGGGCCTCGGTGTATAGTCTCACCCGAAGGACTTTTGGGGGAGAGTGGAGTCTGCACTGATGTTAACTCCGGGGGGAAAACATCCCCCTTGAACGGGAATCGAACCCGGGTCGTCAGATTGCGAGCGCAATGTTCTAACCACTAGGCTATCCCGTCCCCCGATGCCACCTACTAAGCCCCCTACTGACGACAGTGATAGCTCAACGGCAGAACCAGACCGAGAGGCCCTCCTGGGGTGGCAGCCACCACAACGTCCTTTTTCCTACCACCATTTTTGCCCCGTTAACCTTGTCCAACACGGAAGGTTTTTTCACACAAGCTCGCCACAGGCACAGACAGAAGTGTATGGGACACTGAAACTGAAGTCACAATGAGTCCGGAGCAACCAGGGCCACCGAATCAGAGACAATTCTCTTTGCTTGCATGATGATAAAAGAGGGGGATGGTCATTGAGGATTATGATCTATGAGGGGGATGGTCATTGAGGATGATGATCCATGAGGGGGATGGTCATTGAGAGGGATGGTCATTGAGGATGATGATCAATGAGGGGGGTGGTCATTGAGGGGGGTGGTCATTGAGGATGATGATCTATGAGGGAGATGGTCATTGAGGATGATCTATGAGGGGGATGGTCATTGAGGGGGGTGGTCATTGAGAATGATGGTCAATGACGGGGATGGTCATTGAGGGGGGTGGTCATTGAGGATGATGGTAAATGACGGGGATGGTCATTGAGGATGATGATCCGTGAGGGGATGGTAATTGAGGATGATGATCTATGAGGGGGATAGTCATTGAGGATGATGATCTATGAAGAGAATGGCCATTGAGGATGATGATCTATGAAGAGAATGGTCATTGAGGATGATGATCTATGAAGGGAATGGTCATTGAGGATGATTATCAACGAGGGGGATGGTCATTGAGGAGGATGATCCATGAGGGGGGGGGGGGGGGGGGGGTCATTGGGGATGATGATCAATGAGGGGGGGGGGGGGGGATGGTCATTGAGGATGATGATCAATGAGGGGGATGTAGCAATGGGAGTGCATGTGCTTTTGATACTGCTTTACGGGGCTTACCATATGCTTCCTGTTACGATGATTATAGCCCGTGTCAACTGGACCGGGGAAATACAGCATTATGCTGGTCGGGGTAATTTGAGCGACACTCTCAAAATCGTATCCGTTAAATGGTTCAAGCTCGACTGTGTGGTCTTAGTCTTTCCCACTGAGCCCACAGCACACTCACTCTGGGTAGGAGCCGGCTGGAGTCAGAAAAAAAATCCCTACGACTCTTATGGGATTCGAACCCAAGGAGCTAACCACTGCGCCATGGCAGCTGGGATAAGCATAAAAGTTGACCAAGATACTAGATAAGCAAAGACTCAGGTAAACATAATTAACGGCAGCTTTGAAAGTAACAATAATAATAATAATAATAATATTAATAATAATAATAATAATAATAATAATAATAATAATAATGTATGGAATTTATATAGCGCTGAATCTTGTAAAGCAACAAATCAAAGTCACGAGGATATCTATCTATAAAACATGTATGTATTCCTGTTAATACGGTAACCACTTATCATTTCTGCAGCCAATTAAAAATTATACAGACACATTTATGAAAGAAAATGACATCGATATATCAACAATTCCAATTTTACCGATTGTTCCACAATTACCTCCTTGGGAACATATTTCAGCTAAATTTGACATTGACTACACGGAAATAAAGAAAAATGAAGATCAAAATCTTCTCACCGTTGATGTAAAAAGTCACTTAGAAAATAATTATTCTAATCACTTAAAAGTGTATACTGACGGATCTGTATTAGAAACAGGCAAAAGTGGTGCTGCATATGTGATTCCGACTTTAAAAGTTCAAAAATCTTTTCATTTAGGACAACATTTTTCTATTTTTACTTCTGAATTATTTGCAATTCTTATGGCTTTGAATTTTTTGTCTGATACTGCTACTGATGTTTGCCAAATTCTGTTTTGCGTTGACTCAAAGGCAGTGTTAATGGCATTAAAGTCATGGCATGGTAAAATAAGGAATGATATTGTATTTGAGATAAAATTCCTGATACATTCTATTGCAAGCAGAGGCATCAGCATAACTTTTTGCTGGATCCCCTCTCATTGTGGAATTTATTCGAATGAGCTGGTTGATTCTTTGGCAAAACAAGGTGCCTCTGAATACAGTACTGAAGTGTTTGATTCTAATCTTGCATTGTCGTCTTATGAAATTCATTCTAAGTTAATGAAATGCATACATTCAAAGATTATAGAAAAACATTATCAGCAGTTTCCTTGCCCACGGAAATTAGAAATTCTAATACATAAACTGAGATTAAATGCATGGAATACTAAATATTCAAAAAATGTAACATGTTGTTGTTCTATTCCACTTTCAGTCCACCATTTGTTGTTTGATTGCCCAATTCTTCTTGACATGTATAAAAGGAGAGGTTTAGATATTCATAAGAAATATGCCACTAGTCAAGAAGTTTTATATGACTCTCAGCAATTCATAGTGTCAGTTGCTGAAGTCATATATTCTTCACCTGTAAAACCTTTACTGTAATTACATATATATATATATTTATATATATGTACATTCACATATATATATATATATATATATATATATATATGTATATATTTATATACCTATGTGTGTGTGGATGTGGGTGCGTGTAGGGGAGAGAAAGAGAGAGAGAGAGAGAGAGAGAGAGAGAGAGAGAGAGAGAGAGAGAGAGAGAGAGAGAGAGAGAGAGAGAGAGAGAGAGATGCGGTGTGTAATAATAGGTACTTTGGTATGAATGCGGGTGTGTCTAAATCACCATGTAGTGAATAGACATTAAACAAAACAAAACACACACGGTAACCACTTCTCCAGTCTCATGGACAATGTCTTGCTGTACTGTGGCACAGAAGAGGAAGTTTCAGTCTCCGATCCGGGATCTGTGAAGAATGCTCGCTCATCCAGGAATCCGCCAGTTATGCTTGTGAAAAAGGTTTCTGTAAGCGCCTTTTTATTTTCTTATTATTTTCTGTCGTTCATTTCCCGGGGGAGTAGCGTCCCGAGGATCCCCAATGGTGACGTTTTGGCGTATGGGACCGTTGTTGCCCACCATTCCAGGTAGCCGCATTCCGACTTCGGGGATGATGTCTAAACACGACACCAGTGTGCATGCAGCGTGTTTTTTTTCAATCTGTCCTTACCCGCATGAATGGCTTACTCTTCCGAAAAGGCAGAACGGGTTTTAACGCGTGCGCCAGATGTTCTGCATGCGCTCGCACACGGGGCCATCGGTTTATAGTCTCACACGAAGGACTTTCGGAGGGAGTGAAGTCGGTACAGATATAAACTTCAAGGAAAAAATCCCCTTGAACGGGCGTCTCGGTGATGGCTCGAACCCGGGCCATCAGATCACGAGTGCAGCGTTCTGACCACCAGGCTATCCCGTCCCCATACTTCTTATAATAATTCCCAACAGTTTGTAGAGTCTAAATTTTTGTATCCCTTCTTTGTTGCTGCTGTCATTCATTTTTTTGTTGGTCTTGATGCAAAATCCTGGATGCGTTTGATGTATTTGTTTACTTTATGGCTCTCATAAAATGCAATTTTCCCATGATTTTCCGCCATGGCACACACGTATGTTAACGTTAGACACGTCATCTTGTGACTTAAAGCTTGAAAAGAAGTTCTAGGCTTTGTTGTTGCTGTTGTTGTTGTTGTCCTCTGTTACGCTTTGTGTCATTCGAGTGTCTTCTGTTTTCAATAATGTAATCTTTCGTTTCTCAGATACAGCTCCGAAGTTCACCAATTGTAAGATTTTCGCGTACGCGACCTTTTTTGCCTACCGTTAACGCAGCCACATTCCGACTTCGGGAATGATGTTTTTTTTTGTTTTGTTTCTTTGTTGTTGTTGTTTGGTTTTTTTTGTGTGTGTGTTGTTGTTTTTTTTTGGGGGGGGGGCGAAGGGGGGGGGGGGGGGGGGGGGGGTATTATTTATACAACTTTAAGTCACAGCAGATTTCTCTCCGTGGAATTCGGGCTGCTCTCCCCGGGAAGAGCGCGTCGCCACAAGAGCAGCTCCACCCCCACCCCCCTTTTTTTTTTCTTTCCGGTCTGCAACTGTATTTTGTTTCCCTATCAGAGTGGCTTTTTTGTACAGAATTTTGCCAGGAGTAACTCTCTTGTTGCCGTGGGTTCTTTTACGTACGTGCGCTAAATAATTATGTGTAACACACGGGACCTCGGTTTATCCTCTCATCCGAAAGACTAGCGCCCAGA
>CM054151.1:10813007-10815507 GCA_028751875.1 Rapana venosa | reverse complement strand
GGAATATCATGATAATGCTAGTGTGGTCATGCACTAAGCCGATTTCAGCCCCGCAAACAGGCACAGACAGACTGATGGAGTATCCACACCAGAGTTGACTCAGAGATGTCCAGTTTACTTCAACCAGTGAGATATAACTTGAGAGTCTTTCATGGATAGTATAATCATAGTCACAGGTGAGCATAATTGATTATAACCGTTATCATTATACACATAAGAATATACCATGAATACAGAATATAAGATTGGATTTAATTGAATACCACTTTCAGTCACGATAGGTTCCTCTGCGTGAAAATTCGGGCTGCTCTCCCTGGAGGGAGCTGGTCACAACAAGAGCAGTATCACCCATCAAAAATGATATCCTTTTTGAAAATGCATTTGTCTCCATATGAGGGTGACTTTTTCCTACAGAATTTTGCCAGGGATAACTAACTCTCTTGTTGCCCTGGATTCTTATACGCGCGCTGAATGCACGTTAGATAGGGAAAAGGTCAGGCTTGAATGGACATCAGCCTCTGGGGTTTATCATAGTTCTTGATTAAACCATTGATGCTGGGGGCAACAGCAAGGTGAGAGGCTGTATGACCAGTGGCTTTTCCACTCATGGAATTTCACTTTACAGCTTAGTCTTTAGTGATCGACTATGACTCTCTGACTAGGAGGCTTGACTCGCACAGTTCTTATGTGCTGCAGCCCTGGGGGCTGGTTGGCCTTTGGAGAGCATCTCCAACGCTGACTGTCCTTAGGCCTACTTGGCCGAGAGAGTGGGGATGTACTGCGGGCAAGGCATCTCCACTATAATCAAATTTCTGCCCAATTTCCGAAACAGCAGCTGCCTCCTCTGCTGTTTTGGAGGTCATCGTCGAACACGACGGACAAACATACAATGGACATGGAACACGCACTTCTTGTTTTCTAGGCAGGTGAGTTGCCTCTAGACCATCCATCCACGGATCCATCAATACAACCTTCGGCACCTTACACCGGGAAAATAAGAATGCGCACGCACACACACATACATCTATGTAGGTAGAGATACACATGCACGTGTGCCTCGGTAAAGAGCTTTGCACCAAAAGTTTGTGCTGTTGCCGAATTATTAAAGAAAGCCGGAGTGATAATATAAAAAGAAGAAGAAATACACGAATAAAATGAACCACCTTCCGTTTTAATGATTGATCGTTTTGTCCACTGTGACTGCTAATGAGTATTTGATGAAGAAAGTTATCTCACCCTGCTCGTGTCATTAATAACCAAAAATAGATAAACAGATGCAGCTCCCTCCTTCCCCTAATTTTTCTCTCTTGTATTTTGCTCTAAAAAAGAAAAAAAGAAAAAAAAGGAGCTTCCATTTGGCACTTGAATTAGTCTTCATAACTGAGAGAGAGAAAAAAAAGGTGAAAAATTCACAGTTGTACAAACAAACGAATCAGTACGGATGCTCATGCACGCACGTGCGCGCGCACTCACACATACACACACGCGCACGCAAGCACACACACATACACACACACACACACACACACACACACACGTGCGTGTGTATACGCGCCTGCACATACATACACATGCACGTACAGGCCAATCGGGTTTAGGAAAATGAAATAAAAAAGAAAGCTTGGAATGACATGAGATTGGGGTTAAAAGAATGGCATGAAGAGAGTGAGAGAGGGGGGGGGGAGATGTAAGGGAGATAGAGAGCGGGAGAGAGAGTGGTAGAGAGAGAGAGAGGGAGGGAGAGAGAGAGAGAGAGAGAGAGAGGGAGAGAGAGGGGGAGAGAGAGAAATATGAGGGAGAGAGAGAGGATGAGAGAGGGAGGAGAGAGAGCGTAGAGAGAGAGAGGGAGGGAGAGAGAGAGAGAAAAGAGAGGAGAGAGGGGGGGAGAGAGAGAAATATGAGGGAGAGAGAGAGGATGAGAGAGGGAGGAGAGAGAGCGGTAGAGAGAGAGAGGGAGGGAGAGAGAGAGAGAGACGGGGGGGGAGAGGGAGGAAGAATTGAGGGAGGGGAGGAGAGAGAGAGAGAGAGAGAGAGAGAGAGAGAGAGAGAGAGAGAGAGAGAGAGGGGGGGGGGGAGACAGACAGACAGACAGACAGACAGTAGACGGGCAGCAGACTGAAAGACCAAGACACACAGACACAAACAGATAAAGAAGAGACAAATGAATCAACCATCAACGAAACCACGAGATGCAGTCGACCATCAATATCAATCTTCAACCCACTGACCATCAATATCAATCTTCAACCCACAGACCATCAATATCAATCTTCAACCCACTGACCATCAATATCAATCTTCAACCCACTGACCATCAATATCAATCTTCAACCCACTGACCATCAATATCAATCTTTCAACCCACTGACCATCAATATCAATCTTTCAACCCACTGACCATCAATATCAATCTTTCAACCCACTGACCATCAATATCAATCTTCAACCCACTGACCATCATATCAATCTTCAACCCACTGACCATCAATATCAATCTTTC
>CM054151.1:10805507-10808007 GCA_028751875.1 Rapana venosa | reverse complement strand
CTCTCTCTCTCTCTCTCTCTCTCTCTCTCTCTCTCTCTCTCTCTCTGCTCTGCTCTGCTCTCTCTCTCTCTCCCTCTGCTCTGCTCTCTCTCTCTGTGTTAAAAAAGGTCAAGAAAGGACTCCAGAAGAAACTGCCTGCACACCATCACAACCATAACCTTCGCCTTTAACACCCAAGCAGGCAGTAAACGCGGCGGCCAGTAATGAGTTAATGTGCAGGTGCGGGGCTAGCCAGCCCCCACGTCGTCAATGAGTTAATAAGCAGGCTACAAGAGTTTGCCGCTTGCGACGCGCAGCGCAGCTCATTTGACGCACGCTGAGACGCAAAGGTGCACACGGTGCTGCACAGCAAGTCGCAGCATAGGGGGGGGGGGTGTAAGGTTTTAAATGTCGACCACACACATCATAAATAACCCCTACTTTTTGCCTGTGTGTGTGTGTGTGTGTGTGTGTGTGTGTGTGTAGTGTAGTGTAGTGTAGTGTAGTCTTATACCTAGGCTACCAGCTTAATAAGCTGACGGGTAGTAGTAATAGTACAGTGTGTTTGGTTGGAGATCTGTGTGGTTGTGATAGTAGTAGTAGTTAGTTGGTGGTGTGTTATTGTTGTTGTTGTTATCATCATCATCATCATCATCATCATCATCATCATCATCATCATCTTTGGAATAGAAGAAGTAGTGATGAAGGAGGATGTGTGTGTGTGTGTGTGTGTGTGTGTGTGTGTGTGTGTGTGTGTGTGTGTGTGTGTGTGTGTGTGTGTGTGTGTGTATGCACTAATGCAGTCAGAAGAATGACACTGTCCCAAGCTCTATGTATCAAGTCATTAATTAATTCATTCATTCATTCATTCATTCATTCATTCATTCATTCTGTATATAGGGCAACTGATATTGTGTGCGTGTGTTTTATCTTATTTGTTTTTATTCGCTTCCTCTCGAAAAATGTAATTTCATTTGTATGTTTGATTTTTTGTTTGTTTGATTTGGTTTGGTTTTCTCTTTATCTGTATACATTTTCCGAACAAAGTCTTGATATGGAACCTACAGACAGTTTTTGACAGAAAATTAAATGAAACAGAATCAAGAGGAGCGGGCAGGGTAGCCCAGTGGTTAGAGCGTTGAGCTCAACATCTCTTGGCCCGGGTTTGAGCCACCACTGTGGCACCAGTTTGAAGGGATTTTTTTCCCTGGAGTTAACATTAGTACTGACCCAACTCCCCCTGAAGTCCTTCAGATGAAACTATAAATTGACGCCCCGTGTGTGAACACACCCAGAACATCTTGTACACAGATTAAAATTTCTGCCTCGTGCCGGTAAGAATGGATGACAATTGTTTTTTAAAAAGTGCATGCACAGTAGTGCCGTGTTTAGACATCCACCCGAAGTCGGAATGCGGCTATCTTAATAATGAGCAAAGAGGTTGGCATATGCAGAACTCTCACTATTGACGAATCCCAGAGCCGTAGAAGAGAAAAGAAAAAAAAGAAGTTGTAGTATTATTATTTTACAAAAAGGAAAGGAAAGGGCACCAACTTATATTGGTCAAGTGCAGTAATGTCTGCATGACTGTCTCAGTGTCTGTCTGTCATTATTTTAGGAGTATGTCCACTTATTCTCTTTCTGGAAAGAGGGAAGAGTAACTATTAGGGGTGATCATCTCTTAAAGTCATTTTCCTTGTTCTGTCTACTTGAATGAATGATTCAAACAACACAATTCGGTTCAAAACCAGTGAAAGGACGGATAACCCGCCCCCTTAACGAAGAGCACTGCAGATGCCAATGGTCTGTATGTATGTTTGTCCGTCGTGTCCGACGATGACCTCCAAAACAGCAGAGGAGGCAGCTGCTGTTCTGGAAACTGGGCAGAAATTTGATTATAGTGGAGATGCCTTACCCACAGCACATCCCCACTCTCTCGGCCAAGTGGGCATAATGACAGTCAGCGTTGGAGATGTTCTCCAAAGGCCAACCAGCCCCCAGGGCTGCAGCACATAAGGACTGTGCGAGTCAAGCCTCCTAGTCAGAGAGTCATAGTCGATCACTAAAAGACTAAGCTGTAAAGTGGAATTCCATGAGTGGGAAAGAAAGCCACTGGTCATACAGCCTCTCACTTTGCTGTTGCCCCCAGCGTCAATGGTTTAATCAAGAACTGGGATAAAGCCCAGGCGCTGACGGCAGACGGGCTAACATTGTTTTAGCTAATGGCGGTGGTGTTGCTGTAGGGATGGTGGGAGGAATAGGGCGGGGATGGTCAGACTGTTTTACGATGCCTGACTTTTTGTCCATCCCCTTTCCCTCTCCTTGTCATTGTTGTTGATGGAAGTCATTGGGCGTTCTCCAGCTTAGCACCCCTGGGGTCACCAAGAATTTACACTCTTGTCACACTCTTTACTCTTGGAAAGCCCTGCAAGACTGTAAGTAGCACTGCAGGACTGTAAGTACACACTGGAAGAGAAGTTTTCCTGTAGGACTGTTTTCAAATACCTTGCCATAATTAAAA
>CM054151.1:10793007-10798007 GCA_028751875.1 Rapana venosa | reverse complement strand
CCCCCCCCCCCCTCTCTCTCTCTCTCTCTCTCTCTCTCGCTCTGTCATCAGCGTCACGAGTCGGCAGAGCTGATTGGTGCAAAAGGCTCTCCCGGAATGTCACGGACCAATGAAAACTCATTTCGTCTGACTGACAGACACGGCAGTGACGCGGGGCGGGTAACGTGCCCGCCATTCCCCTCCTTCCCTCCCTCCCTCCTCCCCCCTCCCTGTACCGCCTCTCGCCATCTCAAACGTGCAGCACGTGCAATGCCTGCCTACACAGTCGCCGCCCCTTTTCCGGGCTTTTCAGTGCTGCTGTGGCAAAGCGGTACATCACTCGCTAACGGAATCACCCTCCCTCTCTCTCCCTCCCCTCCCTCCCCACCTATCCACCCACCACCACCACCACCACCACCCTTCCCTAACCCACCCATCGTACTTCTCTTCCTTCTCTCACCTTCATATTCCTTCCTTCACCCTCTCCTCTCCCCCCACCTAACTTCATATTCCTTCTCCTCCTCCTCCTCTCCTCCTCTTCATCTCACTTCTGCCAGTTGCAAAAAGTCTAGTAGTGCATTGACTGAGGGGGGTATAGTAGACTAGGATAAGTAGTAAGGAGGGGTAGAGTCGAGTCTGATGGTGGATTCTGAAGGGAGAGATAGCTTGGATGCTCAAAGCCTTGTGGAAATGCAACCATTGGCAGCCAAGCGAGAAGAAGTGAGGCAGAGAGAGAGATAGAGAAAGAGAGAACAGCCAGCCACAGCTACTAGTAGTGTGTGTGTGTGAGAGAGATAGAGAGAGAGAGAGAAGCGAAAGTCTGGCACCCTGACCTGCCTTGCCTAGGCTTTCCTTCCCTCCCCTCTTATCTCTGCTACGTTTGTGAGGGACTGTGGACACCGCCACGTGTTGCTGCTGTTGTTGCTGTAGTGGATGCGCCAGGCCTTGGCAACATCTAACTTGTCACGGGTGGCTGCTTGTTTCATCAGACAGGGAGAAGGCAAGGAAGGAAGGAAAGAAGGAAGGAAGGAAAGGAAGGAGCAATAAGCGTGTCCGTGTGTTCTTGTTGATCTGCTTGCAAATCTCCTGATTAAGAGGTTTTTGATAGCAGGGCTGAGTTGAATTTGAAGAGTTTGGGGAGTTAATGGTTTGGATTTTGACACACACATTTTGGGGTTTTTTTTGTGTGTGTGTGGTTTATCAGGGATGTGATTTGAAGTTTTGGATTGAAAAATCTGTGTCAGTGGTAAATAAATATGTTGGTGTTGTTAGACGCGTAAAAGAGAAGCCATAACGCTTTGAGCGTGTTTTTATTTTGGGGACTTTGACAATATTTCAGAAAAAGAGTGAGTTTCTTAAAACGGATGAAAGATCTTTATCTTAATATTCAAAGGATAGATTTTCAAACAAAATTATGAAAACAATTAATTTCGATTGAAACACTGAGCTTTTTGTGTGAAACCGAAACTTTCTTTTTTCTTTTGAATTACAACAATTTTCACCCACCACTCACACTTTCACAAAAAAACACATAAATCCAAATTACTTCTACAAACCTTTACACCGCTTTCTCTTGCATTATAAAACATCTTGAAGACCAGCCAGCAAAAACTATCAGACCAAGCGGAACACATTACCAGATAAAACCGTGCGCAGTCCATTTTATCCTGAAGCACTTCTTTGAAGAGCGTTCTAAACAGATTTCTGACGGGTGGGTGGGTGACTGTGAAAACAGGCGTCAACCATCTGCTATCCGTATCGCCACTGCTGCAAGGCTGTGCTGTGCTGTGCTGTGCTGGGCTGTGTGACGATCTAAAACGATCTGGGCAAGGCAAAAAAAAAAGAAAAAAAGATCGGCCCTTTGCAAAGCAAGCGTCCGTCAACGGAGAGATAACAGCGCTGGGACACTTATCACCCCGCTTGTCAGTAGGGGAGCGTCATCCGCCTCTGACCTTTGACCCTCCGAATTCCACGTGCCGAAGCGCCGTTGACAGGCAGGTGGTGACGTCACCGGGGACGACAGACAGGGAGAGAGACAGACAGACAGACAGAGAGAGAGACAGAGAGAGAGAGAGAGACAGAGAGGAGTGCAAGTTCCATCTGGACTGAGTGAAGGCACAGGCTAGTAGTAGAGAGCAGGCAGGAAGGAAGTGCTAGAGGACTGGCCTTACTGACGGACATGTAGCACCCTCCTTCTGTCTTCGCTTCCTCCTTCTCTCCATCCTACAATACACCGGGTGTTTTTTACCTCCTGATTTATGTCCATCCACCCTTGCTCCCTTACCTCGTTCCCTTCCGTCCCCACCCCCCTTCCTTCCAGACTCCCCTACCTCCCCCTCTTCCCCAATTCTTACCTGTGTGTGTGTATGTGTGTGTGCTGCTGTCAAGATCGTCATCTTCTTCTTCCCCACTACGACTATTTAGACCAGTCAGCCTAGCAGGAACTGTGTGGATTGTGCCTGACACAGGTGAGCTTGTGATATGAACGTTGTTATTAGCTTGTGATATAAACGTTGTTATTGGCTTGTGGTATAAACGTTGTTATTAGCTTGTATAAACGTTGTTATTATTGAAATTTTATTTCATAGATTTTGTCTGCAGCGTACCATGTTTGTAATATCGGTTTGTTTAAACTATTGATTATTTATCATTGATTGCATGACTGTGTAAGAATAGGTTGAATGCATGCGCTTTGATTTGTCTTTGCAAGATATAGCGCTATATAAGTTCCATTTATTTATTAGTTTATAATAATAATATATGGAATTTATATAGCGCTGAATCTTGTAAAAAAACAAAAACAAATCGAAGCGCTTGCACTCAATCATTTACAGGCATGCAGCTTGTGATATAAACGTTGTTATTAGCTTGTATAAACGTTGTTATTAGCTTGTGATATAAACATTGTTATGTATAAACGTTGTTATTAGCTTGTGTTATAAACGTTGTTATTAGCTTGTGATATAAACGTTGTTATTAGCTTGTGTTATAAACGTTGTTATTAGCTTGTGATATAAACGTTGTTATTAGCTTGTATAAACGTTGTTATTAGCTTCTGATATAAACGTTGTTATTAGCTTGTGATATAAACGTTGTTATCAGCTTGTGGTATAAACGTTGTTATTAGCTTGTGATATAAACGTTGCTATTAGCTTGTGATATAAACGTTGTTATTAGCTTGTGTTATAAACATTGTTATTAGCTTGTGTTGTAAACGTTGTTATTAGCTTGTGATATAAACGTTGTTATTAGCTTGTATAAAGGTTGTTATTAGCTTGTATAAACGTTGTTATTAGCTTGTGATATAAACGTTGTTATTAGCTTGTGTTGTAAACGTTGTTATTAGCTTGTGATATAAACGTTGTTATTAGCTTGTATAAAGGTTGTTATTAGCTTGTATAAAGGTTGTTATTAGCTTGTGATATAAACGTTGTTATTAGCTTGTGTATAAACCTTGTTATTAGCTTGTGGTATAAACGTTGTTATTAGCTTGTGGTATAAACATTGTTATTAGCTTGTGTTATAAACGTTGTTATTAGGTTGACAGGAGTGTGGTGGAAGGAAGTATTCTTTCCATTGTGTTTTGGGAGTGTATCGTTTTGTATTTAGTCAAGGTAGTTAGTTTGTCATTGTCCTGCTTGTTGTTGTAGAGAAGTTGGGACAGCAACAAAACTATGTGGGATTTTTTGTTGTTGTTTGTTTTTGTGTTTTGTGGTGAGCTTTCGCTTAATGTTGCTGGATGTAGGCTCCCTTAGTTTTAAACATTTAAACGTTGTTTACTCAATGTACATATGTCATAAGCAGACAACAATTCAGCAGGTGATAAGCATCAAGCGACAGCTTCTTTTATTTGGGGACTGGATGTAAAAAAATTTAAAAAAAGAAGCACAAGAGTGCGTATTCATTATTCTCGAAATAAAAGAATTTGATTGTTTGATTGATTAATTGATTGAAATCCTCACCCCATAGTAACTTTACATCGTTGTTTATACACAACAAGTGATTTTTACATATACACATTTCTAAAATAATTTTTTCATACATACAACTATAACTACACGAAACATGGAAGAAAAAACATATTGTTTATAGCAGAAAAAGGAGAACAATGTCGAGTAGTTCATTGGTTGGTCTTTTAGTTCATAGATTTTTGACCGCCATGGAGTCAGGTTCATCGTTTGTACCGTTTTACATAGATTGATAAGTTGTTCAAGCTATAACAAAATAAATAGTAATACACACACACACACACACACACACACACACACACACACACACACACACACACACACACACACAAACAAACAAATAAACAACAAAGTAAGCAAATGCTTTATACAGTTTAATCCTTTTCCTCTCCCACAAGCAATCTTTGCAAACTAATGATTAATCTCTGCTTATTACCTACCATCGTTTTTATCAACCCCCCTCTCTCTCTCTCTCTCTCACACACAAACACACACACACACACACACACCACACCCTCCTCTCCACTCACAATTGCGTAGAAATAGGGATCTGAAGATGAAACGAACGAGAACGATATAAATGTGATACATTAAATCTAAATTATATTTTTAAAAACTAGACTAAAAATTTTTTTTCAGAGAAGATGATGTCAGGATTTCTTTTTCACAACTAACGTAGACCCCAGTATGCTCCTGCAGACAAAAGAGAATATGTTGTCATTTATAATGAAAAAGTTCCAACCTTGAGTTGTTCAGATATCTTTAGAGATGTATGCTAGCACATTAAGTACACTCGTAAGCGCTTTGATTTGTTCCTTTGCAAGATTCAGCGCTATATATAACTTGCATACGTTATTGTTATTATTATTATTATTAATATTATTATTATTATTAACCCGAGCGTTCATTGAGTGTATCTGATATATCCGTATTGTTAGCCTAGTTTACATTCCACGTTCTAGAATTTGTTTGTTTTTTCCCCCCTTAGCTTGTAAAGGATTTAATTTCTTTCATGGATTATTTTCTTCTTTTTAGTTTAGTGTGTTCACTCAA
>CM054151.1:10763007-10783007 GCA_028751875.1 Rapana venosa | reverse complement strand
TTTCCGTATCCCACTGAATGCTGACATGAATTACGGGGTCTGTACCAAGCATAATTTATGTTGATCTTCTGCATGTGTAGATATATATATACACGAAGCGGACCTGGGAGGTCGTAAAAATCCCCACCCCTCATTCACCAGACGCCACTGCCGAGATTCGAACCCACGACTTCATGGACCCTTGAGATTGAAGTCGAACGATCTGACCTTAACCACTCGGCTATAGCATTCGTCGGAGCTTTGGTTTAATACAGGCAAATAAGCCAAAACAAAAAGCAAAAAACAACAACAAGCAAATAAGTATACAATCGCTCTTGTTTGTTTTTCGGGCAGGCTCGCTGTGTGTGTGTGTGTGTGTGTGTGTGTGTGTTGTGCGTGCGTGTGTGTGTGTGTGTGTGTGTGTGTGGTGTGTGAGTGTGTGTGTGTGTGTGTGTGTGTGAGTGTGTGTGTGTGTGTGTGTGTGTGTGGTTGCTGTTGAGTTAGAAAAAGAATAAAAAATTAATGTCAACGTAGAATATAAGTGTGTTTACAGTCATGAAGTTAAGCAATGAACACTGACTAGCTCACCAAGACAAAAACGAGAGCAGATAAAAAGATGGAAAAGAATCAAAGGAAACCAAAAAAATGTTTGTTTTTCTTTGGTTTTTTTAAAAAACATTTTTATTCAGGGATTTTCTTTTTACATTGCACAGTTATAAAGATACAAAACATATAAACATATTTTAGAAAGAGAGAGAGAGAGAGAAAGAGAGAGAGAGGAAACAAAAATGTTGACGGTAGTTATGTACGCAGACTACCTGGGTCGGTGGTCTGCAGGTAACACGCTTGTCAAGAAAAGGAGAGATCGTGGGTTCAATCCTCTACTGTTGAAGCTTACGTAGTGACAGTTAATTAATGGTACAGCCCCTAAATCACATATCTCCTCTGGAACTCTAATATAATCAAACCAGCAACAAACTAATTCGATCTCCGTTTGAACCCTAACTTTTCCCCCAATCTCTAGACCGCGAGTAGTGATAGATCTAAGTGCTAGCCTTTCGGAGGAGAGAAATAAACTGAGACCCCGTGTGCGTAAGGCGTTAGTAAAAGAGCCCTTGGTAACAAAAGAGTTGTTCCTGGTAAAATTATGTAATAATTATTATGTAATAAACAGCCACTCATAGAGGAATAAAAGACGCAGGCTGACAGGAATCATTTAAGAAATGGAAAAACGGGTGGCGCTGCTCTTGTGGCGAGGCAATCTCCCTGGGGATCCGGAGAGCAGCGCGAGTTCCACTCAGAGATATCTTCCGTTTCTGAACATGGTGTCCAATACGGGATATATAATGAATACACAAAGACAGAAAACCAAGTAAGCAACCAGCCACACAAACAATCAAGCTCACCCAAAAATCGCCACCTCCAATGACCCCCCCCCCCCCCCCCCCCCCCCACCCCACCCCCCAAAAAAAAAGCAAATCTAAATGAAACAGAATAATTATTTCAACTGAATTATGGAAAAATGAATAAAATTAGTTTAAAATGATAACACTAACAAAAGAAATACAAGCGAATTCGTACAAATAAATACAACAAAGTCACGTGAAGTAGAATCCTGTCATTTGCAAACGATTATCAATTATTTGTCTGTCATGAATTATTTATCTTTCTTATTTTATAGTCAAAAAATGTATCACATCTTTCGCTGTGTTTATTCGCATTAATTTCAAACTGAGTCAAAGTGACAAAAGCAAGGCAAAAGAGGACAGACACAAGCTGAACATTACACAAGCAGAGGAAGCTAAACAGAGAAACCACCTTCGTTTTTTACATTTCCTTTTCTTCACAGAAATTTGGTGCAACTTCCGCATGTCACAACGAAAAATACAAGCCAACAACAAGGTCTGGGTTTAATATTTCTTTCAGAGAATTTTTTTTTTTTATACAAGAAATGAAAAAAACGTACGATTTTGTGTAACTGTAATTTTGTAGCGCATAAAAAGCACCACACCCATAAATGTGATGGCAGCAGCAAGTATTCCGTGTTTACAAAAAAATATTACAACAGTTTTTCATTCCTTCGCTAGAGGTCCCGTAAGGTTTTTGCGTTTGCGACCGTTTTAGACCATTTTATTTATTTATTTATTTATTCTTTTATATCGAGGATAATGGAATAAGCACTTACGTGCTTTTTTTTACATCCACTCTCCGTGTGTTTGTAGTTTTGTAAATTCTGTCATCTGTTCCCACCGGCACACAATGGCCTACTCTTACGAACAGCGGAACAGGATTTAACGCGTGCGCAAGGTGTTCTGCGTGCGTTTGCACACGGGGCCTCGGTTTATAGTCTCATCCGAAAGACTTCTGGGGAGAGTGGAGTCTGCACTGATGTTAACTCCAGGGGAAAATATCCCCCTTGAACGGGAATCGAACCCGGGTCGTCAGATTGCCAGCGCAATGTTCTAACCACTAGGCTATCCCGTCCCCCCATGACCATCATGTAGGCAGGGGCATTCCGACTTCGGGAATGATGTCTAAACACAACACTAGTGTGCATGCCGGTAAACAACAATCTTTGTCATACCATTCTTACTGGCAGGAATGGCCTCCTCTTCTGAAAGGCGGAACGGGTTTCAACGCGTGCACAAGATGGCCTGTGTGCGTTTGCACACGGGGCCTCAGTTTATAGCCTCATCCGAAAGACTTTCGGAGAAGTGGAGTGCGTTCTCAAAATTATGTTTACGGGGGAAATCCCTTTGAACGGGTGTCTCGGTGGTGGCTCGACCCCGGGCTCAATCCCGGGCTGTCGTATCACGAGTGGAAGGTTCTAACCACTACGCTATCCTGTCGTTCCAGAGGAAAAATTAATTTGGAAAGTATTAATTTTAATGTTTGCAAAAATGGCAACAACAATGATGATAATGATCATCATCATCATCATCATCATCATCACCACCACCACCACCACCACCACCACCACCACCACCACCACTACTACTACTACTACTACTCATCGTCATCATCACCACTACTACTACTACTACTACTACTACTACTACTACTACTACTACTACTACTACTACTACTACTACTACTACTACTACTACTGTCATTAAGAAGAAGAACAACAACAACAGCAACAATGATAATATGATAATATTTTTAAAAAATAATAATAATGATAGGAAGAAGAAGAACAACAACAACAATCATCATCGTCGTCATCATCATCATCATCATCACCATCATCATCATCATCATCATCATCATCATCATCATTTCGTCTCAAACAGGAAAGGCTGCAGGTTCGATTGCTTTTAAGTCAGACTATTGCCTTGGCAACCGTCAATAGATCATGATGACTGGTGGTCTGGGTGCTAGTCTTTTAGAGAAAACAGTTAACTAGGTTGTCGGTACGCAAGGTACATTTAGTGCACGTTAAAAAAAAAATTGGCCAGTAAAAAAAAAATGTGTTCCTTGCAAAATAATTTTTTAGGAAAAAAAAAATCTACTCTCCTGAGAAGAAAATTCACCCGCAAACAGGAGAAAAATGAGTGGCAATGTTCTTGTGGCGACGCGCTGCCCCTAAGGGATAACAACCCAATGTTTATGCTGAGAAATCTGTATCTAGTATACAATACAATGCAGTACAATGCAATACAATACTTTTCCTGGTACACTATATCATCCTGTATTTTAAAAAAAAAATGCTTTGGGTTGTGAGTGAAGTTACATGTTCTGTATACGAGTTTTCGTTATTTGTTTCTGTTGTCCATCTTTAAACATTTTACTTTTCGAAACATGGTTTAGGGGGAGAGTTTAGTGGTTAGTGCGTTGACTTAACTAACGTATTAAATTATGGCGTGTTACTTATTAAATCTACTGACGTAATTAACTAATGTGATAAATCAGGAGTCTTCCCTCTTGATTCTACAGACTTAGTAATAAAAACATTTTAAACTAATGTGATAAGTCGTCATTTAATCTAGTGTTGCCTGTTGAATCTGCTGACTTGATTATTCGTTAACTAATTTGATAAGTCATGTCATGGAGTGTTACCTATTGAAAAATCATCGAGTGTTACTTATTGAAAAATCACGGAATGTTACTTATTGAAAAATCATGGAGTGTTACTTATTGAAAAATCATGGAGTGTTACTTATTGAAAAATCATGGAGTGTTACTTATTGAAAAATCATGGGGTGTTACTTATTGAAAAATCATGGGGTGTTACTTATTGAAAAATCATGGAGTGTTACTTATTGAAAAATCATGGAGTGTTACTTATTGAAAAATCATGGAGTGTTACTTATTGAAAAATCATGGAGTGTTACTTATTGAAAAATCATGGAGTGTTACTTATTGAAAAATCATGGAGTGTTACTTATTGAAAAATCATGGAGTGCTATTTATTGAAAAATCACGGAGTGTTATTTATTGAATCGACTGACTGTAAGTGTGAGTGTATGGTGTGTGTGTTTATTTATTCTTTTATATTTATTTATTCTTTTATATCGAGGATAAAGGAATAAGCACTCATGCGCTTTTTCACATCCAGTCCCCATGTGTATGCAGTTTTTATCAATTTGTTACTGTTCCCACCGACACACATTGGCCTACTTTTTCGAAAAGCGGAACAGGATTTAACGTGAACGCAAGATGTTCTGCGAGAGAGGAGAGAGAGAGAGGGAGAAAGAGAGAGAGAGAGAGGGGGGGGGGAGAAAGAGAGAGAGAGAGAGAGGAGAGACAGAGAGAGAGAGAGAGACAGAAGAGAGAGAGAGAAGAAGACAGAGAGAGAGAGAGAGAGAGAGAGAGAGAGAGAGAGAGAGAGAGAGAGCCAGACAGAGACAGACAGACAGACAGACAGACAGACAGACAGAGAACAGAGACAGACAGACGGATGGGCATGAACATACACACAGACAGACACTGCAACTGAGAGAGGGAGGAAAGGCAAGAAGACCATGGAACCTAACCAGCTTGCTCCTCTCATGCCACTCCCTCACTCACTCACTCACTCACTCTACACACATACACATGCAACAACAGGCTTTCCTCAGAGCAGTCAGTAAGTAGACTGACTAATGTTTGACTCCAGCATCTGTTTGCTCTGTAGTGGCGGTATACAGACAGGGGCAGAGTGTTTGACTGGGGGACTGACACCCTGGCACAGGGAGAGACTGACTGACACCTGCCATACTGGGCACTGACACCCTGATGTAAGGAATAGGCAGGCCTAGGCCTAGCTGCTGGTCTGTACGTTTTTCTCACCGGTGTGGCTTTTGAAAGTTTATCACCGCCGCTTCGTTTTCTGACCCGGATAATTTTTTAATCTTGTTTTTTTTTGTAGAATGCATTTCGCTGGAGTTTCTGTAGTTTTTTAGCTTGTCCTAAGTCAATTTCAGTGTTGTTAGTTTGTCCCAAGTCAATTTCGGTACTGATGGCGTGTCCCAAGTCAACGTCAGTATTGTTAGCTTGTCACCAGTTCTTTTTCAGTGCTGTTATCTTGTCCCAAGTCAATTTCAGTATTGTTACCTTGTCCCAAGTCAATTCCAGTATTGTTACCTTATCCCAAGTCAATTTCAGTATTGCTAGCTTGTCTGAAATCAACTTCAGAATTGTTGGCTTGTCCCAAGTCAATTTCAGTATTGTTTATCCCAAGTCAATTTAAGTACTGATACCTTGTCCCAAGTCAGTTTCAGTATTGTTATCTTGTCCTAAGTCTATTTCAGTATTGTTTCCTTGTCCCAAATAAGTTTTAGTGTTGTTAGTTTGTCGGAAGTAAATGTCAGTATTGTTACCTTGTCCCAAATCAATTTCAGTATTGTTACCTTGTCCCAAATCAATTTCAGTATTCTTACCTTGTCCCAAGTCAATTTCAGTATTGGTATCCTATCCCAAGTCACTTTCAGTACTGTTAGCTTGTCTGAAATCAACTTAAGAATTTTTGGCTTGTCCCAAGTCAATTTCAGTATTGCTACCTTGTTCCAAGTCAATTTCAGTGTTGTTACCTTGTTCCGTCAGTGTCAGTATTGTTACATTGTCCCAAGTCAATTTCAGTATTATTACATTGTCCCAAGTCAATTTCAGTAATTATACCTTGTTCCAAGTCAGTGTCAGTATTGCTACCTTGTTGCAAGTCAGTGTCAGTATTGCTACCTTGTTCCAAGTCAGTGTCAGTATTGTTACATTGTTCCAAGTCAGTGTCAGTATTGCTACCTTGTTCCAAGTCAGTGTCAGTATTGTTACATTGTTCCAAGTCAGTGTCAGTATTGCTACCTTGTTCCAAGTCAGTGTCAGTATTGTTACATTGTTCCAAGTCAATGTCAGTATTGCTACCTTGTTCCAAGTCAATGTCAGTATTGCTACCTTGTTCCAAGTCAATGTCAGTATTGCTACCTTGTTCCAAGTCAATGTCAGTATTGCTACCTTGTTCCAAGTCAATGTCAGTATTGCTACCTTGTCCCAAGTCAATGTCAGTATTGGTACCTTGTTCCAAGTCAGTTTCAATACTGTTACCTTGTTCCAAGTCAATTTCAGTATTGCTACCCTGTTCCAAGTCAGTGTCAGTATTGCTACCTTGTTCCAAGTCAGTGTCAGTATTGTTTCATTGTTCCAAGTCAATTTCAGTATTATTGCCTTGTTCCAAGTCAATGTTGGTATTGTTACCTTGTTCCAAGTCAATTTCGGTATTGTTACGTTGTCCCAAGTCAGTGTCAGTATTATTACCTTGTCCCAAGTCAATTCATCCGCTCTAAGATCTGAAGCCTGTTTGATAGAATGGATGAACATGGCGTTATGTTCTCTGTTGTCTCTGCTTGAAAGACTAGTAGGAAAGACTAGTACCCAGACCACCAAAAATGGTCTAACGGATGGGGAAAAAGTTTCGGGCCCAAACGGGGATCGAACCACAGCACACTTCCGACCCGGGCTTTTTCGCTTTCTAGGCAGGCGCGTTACCTCTGGACCACCACACACGGATTTTTATTGCGTTGTACTGTATTGTACACAGCTACTTAATGTTGTTTGCTTTTATTGTTGTTGTTGTTATTGTTGCATATTCCCCAGCTGAAGACCCTTGGGGTCATCTTGAATGAGTATGTACTGACTTGTTCATCTCCCCTGGGAATCACTGTATGTAAGACGGTAGATGAGAACTGTGTGTATATGACTGCCTTCAAGTACCACGCTAAAAAAAGGCAGCCATTTTCCAGCTTCAGACGATTTGTTCTTTTTTGCTTTCTAGACGGCTGTGTTACCTCTAGACCACCGACCCATTAACCTCAAGGCAACCTCTGTCACTTCTCAAGCAGACAGCAACAAAGACGATAGGTAGTAATATTATATAACTAGAATAAAGACATACGCAAAAACCTGCCTCAAGGAACTTTTATCTAAGACCAGAGGGAATGAAGTCAAGTCAAGTCAAGAACCACTTTAATCATCCCATGAAAGGCAATTACAATCAGAATCAGAAATTATTTATTGCCATAAAAGTCACTCCATGTGACTGAAATTGACTTGGGACAAACAATACTGAAATTGACTTGGAACAAGGTAGCAATACTGACATTGACTTCTTTGACACAACAAACTAAATTCTTCATACATCATCAATACAACATAGTATTATTATTCACTGGTCAGCGTGAAAATGTAGAGAGGGGGTGGGGGGAATTTACAGGTAGGTGGGGGGTCACTTAAATAAGCATACACCGCCTGTGCGCCAGTCCTCTTCCGTCTTGTTCCAGCCTAGCTCGCCTACCTGCGCTTTCTCACGGCTTCCCTTTGCTTGACATTCGTCGCTTGCTTGTTGCGTTTACAGCTGTCCGTCCTAACAGGCATGTCATCGCCGGGCAGTGTTAGCCTCTGATTTCTGTGATGCCAGCGAGACTGGACATGTCACATCTGTGCCTGATGCCTGCCTGCCTGCCTGTCTGCCTGTCTGCCTGCCTGATGCCTGCTATGATGCCTGCTATGATGCCTGCTATGATGCATGTTTGCTTACTGTACCTACAAGCAGCTTTTGAAGCTTGATTCTTCTTTTTTTTTTTTTTTTTTTTTGGGGGGGGGGGGGGGGGGGGGGGGGTTGAGGTAGGAGGGGCGAAGAAAAGATGAAGATAGACCAAAAAAAAAGATCAAAGTTGGATCTAGGGTGGTGAGGATGGGGATAGGTGTGGGTGGGGGGGGGGGGGGGGGGGGGGGGGGGGGGGGGGGGGTGGTGGGAGGGGGGGAGGTGTTTGGTGTGATCTTAAAAGTTGTGTATGTGGTGTGATCCAAAAAAGAGAATTTTGGTGTGATCTTAAAAGTTGTGTGTATGTGGTGTGATCCAAAAAAGTATCTCTGATCTTTGCTCCCATGTCTTCAAGGATTGGTATTAGATGAAGGGGGGATGATTAGTATAGACAGTATTCTCCCCTTTTTGGAAAGTGTGTGCTAATTTTATGGAAAGCTCATCTTTTCTATTGCGCTGTTAGTCAAGTAGTCTCAAAGCATATGCGCTTCCACAGCAGCATCTTTACGTCATCCTCATTGTCATTGATCATCATGCAATACCTTTTCTATTGTGCTTTCAGTTACTGCTTGCTTTTTTGTTATAAAATCTTCTTTCTTTTTGTGACACTTTCTTGAATAAATCATGTTTTAAGCCAAAACCTGAGGGCCATTTAGAGGCCGCAACACTCTTCTCTATTCTCCACCAAAACAAATCAAGCACAGCAATACCAGTGCCATGGTAGGTCCACCAAGAAAGAAACATTGACCTCTCCTTTCAAGGCACAAGTAACAAAAAAGCCTTGTTTTCTACTTAAAGTCTTCCTTTCTCAAGACACAATTGGGTAAAAAAACAAACAACAACCCACCACCAACACCAACAACCACCTTTCTTTCCTGTTACAGTGATAAATCCCGTCTCAAGACACAATTGGGCCAAAAAAAAAACCACCTTTCCTTTCTGTAACAGTAATAAATCCCCCGCATTGTGACACAAGTGGGTAAGAAAACGGGCATCTTTCTTTCTCCCAGTTTCCCATCTGGCAACCATACAACAAGCAATACAACCACTTGCCTCACTCTGTAACACCACAACCCCCCCACCACCCCCCCCCTACTACCACCACCACCACCACCACCACCACTACTACTGTTGCTACAACTGCACCACCACCACCACCACCACATTACATACCCACCCCCCCTCCCTCAATTAAAAACCAGTTCCTCATCTTGGCAGCTTCCATTTTTCCACGTCAAACATCCCTCCCCAGCCACAAAAATATGTTTTGCCAAACATTCATTTGTCCCGGTTACCAATACCCCCAACAAGGGAAAAAAAAAAATACTAAAAAAAGCTACACAAGACCCCGCATCACCCAGCCCTCCTAAAACTCAACAGTAACGGTGGTGGCGGTGGCGGTGGCGGTGGGTTGCGGCGACGGTTAAGCAGAGCAAGGAAGTATTATTAGAGAGCCTCCTAGGCTGGCAGGTCAAGTTGAACTTGGTCTGGTTCTTAATTATCTTGTATCGGGACTCTGGGAAAAACAAGCCATCTTTGCACGCCCCAGAGCCTGGGGAAACCCAATCCTCCTATAGCCTTGCTTGCTCCTGGTAGACAGCCTGGGTTATTAGCCTACCACCGCTCCCTACCCTTCCCCCCTGTATGTACGTACTATGTACGTCTGGCTTGCTTATATTATATACTAATATAACATGTGCTCATGATTTATCTTTCTCTCGTCTGTGTGTGTGTGTGTGTGTGTGTGTGTGTGGGAGAGGGCGAGAGAGAGAGAGAGCGAGAGAGAGAGAGAGAGAGCGAGAGAGCGAGAGCGAGAGAGAGAGAGAGACTGACCGTCTCTCTCTCTCTCTCTCTCTCTTCTCTCTCTCTCTCTCTCTCTCTCTCTTCTCTCTCTCTCTCTCCCCTCTCTCTCTCTCTCTCTCCTCTCTCTTATTCTGTGTCCCCGTCTGTCCTTGTTCTCTCTGTCTCTTTCTCTCTCTCTCTCTCTCTCTCTCTCTCTCTCTCTCTCTCTCTCTCTCCCCACACACACACAACACACACATACACACACTCTCTCTCTCTCTCTCTCTCTCCTCTCTCTCTCTCTTTTCTTTTCTCTCTCTCTTTCCCAAGGGGCCGTTGCTGAAGTTTAAATCCAGAGAGAGAGAGAGAGAGAGAGAGAGAGAGAGAGAGAGAGAGAGAGAGAGAGAAAAGAGGGGAGAGGAGAGAGAGACCAGAGAGAGAGACAGACAGACAGATAGACAGACAGACAGAGAAACAGAGTCAGAGAGACAGACAGAGACAGAAAACACACACAGACAACATGCACACACAACACACACAAACACACACAAACACCACACACAGACAAACACCCCCCCCACACAACACACACACACACAACGCACCCCCCCCCCCCCACTACCACCCCCCTCCAAAACACACCACACGCACGCACCCCCCTCCCTCCTCCCCCCCCCCCCCCCCCCCCCCCCCCCCCCCCCCCCCCCCCCCCCACACACAAAACACACACATACACAGACTGTGAAATGGAGTTGATGGAGAAAGAAGGAAGAAGAGGAGAAAGAGGAGGGAGGAGGAGGAGGGGAGGACAGAGGGGCGGGGGGGGGGGGGTAGGAGGAAGAGGAAGAGGAGGGAGGAGGAGTGAAGGAACTCATTTGTGCCAGAGCCAAAAGCAGCAAGGGAGATTTGGACTGCTGGTAGACTAATTGCTTTTTTGCTGAGCTTTTTTTAAAGGTTGGTAAGGACCTAAAAAGAGGCCTACTACACACAACAACTCACTACATAACACTACACTATACTGCACCACAGCACTACACTACACTACACAGCACTGCATTACACTACACTACACTGCACTGCACTACACTACACACACTACACTACACCTACACTACACTACACTACACTATCACTTCACCTAAACAACACTACACTTACACTATATACACTACACGACCCTACACAAAATACACTACACTACATACACTACCTACACTACATACACTACACTAAACTACACTACACTGCACTACACTACACTACACTACACTGCAACTGCACTACACTACACTGCCACTACACGCACTACTCTAGGCTTTAAACTAAACTACACTTCACTATACTGCACTACACTCACTACACTACACAACACTGCACTGCAAACGGCACTACAGTACACGTACACTGTTACACTACACTGCATCTACCTGCCCTGCCTGCCCAGCACGGCAACACCCTACACCTACACTACACTAGGCTTACACTAACACTAACACTACACTACATACATTACACTACACTGCACTACCACTACACTACACTGCACTGCTCCTACACTACACACTCTGCACAACACTACACTCACACACCACTGCACTGCATTAACAGTACACTACACTACACACACTACACTACCTGCTACAGCACTACACTACACCACATTACACCACACTATACTACACTCACTACACTACACAGCACGGCATCTAGCACTACACTACACTAACACTACACTACACTACACTGCACTACACTGCACTACACTACACTACACTACACGCACTACACTACACTACACTACACTACACTACATACACTGCACAACACTACACTACACTACAATTACATACACTACACCACACTACACTACACTACTACACTACACTACACTACACTACATACATACACACACTACACTACATACACTACACTACACTACACTACACTACATACACTACAACTACACTACACTACACTACACTACACTACACTACACTACACTACACTACACACACACACTACACGACACTACACTACACTATATACACTACACTACATACACTACACTACCACTACATACACTACACTACACTACACTATAATACACTACACTATATACACTTCACTACATACACTACACTACACTACATACACTACAATAATACATACACTACACTACACTACACTACATACACTACACTACACTACATACACTAACACTACACTGTACTACACTACACCTACACTGCACTACACTACACTACACTACACTAATACACTACACTATACTAACACTACACTAATACTATACTACACTACACTAACTACATTTACACTATACTACACTGCACTATACTACACTAACTATACTACACTACAACTACACTACACTACACTGTACTACACTACACTACATACACTACATACACTACACTACACTACACTACACTACACTCACACTACTACTACTACACATAACAAAACTATACTAATACCTACACTACACTATACTACACTACACTAAAACTACACTACACTATACTACACCACACTATACTACATACACTAACTACTAAAACCAACACTACACTATACTACACTACACTACACTATACTACACTACACTACACTATACTACACTACACTAACTATACATACTACACTACACTATACTACACTATACTAAAACTACACTACACTTTATACTACACTACACTATACTACACTAACTGCACCTACACTACACACACTACACTACACTGCACACACACACAATACACCATACAACTAAACACTTCAACAACACAAACACTTAAACACAACAAAACAACTGCACTACACTGCACTACCACTGCACTACATTACACTACATTACACTACACTGCACTACACTACACAAAACAAACTACACTACACTACTCTGCACTACACTACAACTACACTACACTACACTACACACTACACTACACTACTACACTAAACTACACTACATACACTACACGTTACACTACACTACACTACACTACTACTACACTACAACAACACTACACTACACAACACTACACTACACTACACTACACTACACTACACTACACTACACTACACTACACAACACTACACTACACTACACTACACTACACTACACAACACAACACTACACTACACTACACTACACACCACTACACTGCACTACACTACACTGCACCACACTACTCTACACTACACTAGGGGCCTGCCTGCCTGCCTGCCTGTGAGAAGCCTGCATTACCATCTTCTAAACTTGGAGGGGGGGGGGGGGGGGGGGGGGGGGGTTAATGGGAACTAGGCTTTGAGGATGGGGTGGGGGTGGTGGGGGGAGGGGTGTTGAGGATGGAGAGGATTTCGGTGGGGTGGGTGGGGGGGGGGGGGGTGAGAATGGAAGGAGAGGTAGAGTGCAGGAGAGAGAGAGAAGGAGAAGGAAGGATATGAGAGAGAGACGGACAAGCAGACACACTTACACAGAAACAAAGACTGAATAACAGACAGGTAGACACTCGCACACACATATAGATAGATAGATAGATAGATAGATAGATAGATAGAGACCGACAAAGACAGACACAGAGAGAGAAACAGTCACACAGAGAGGGAGAGAGACAGACAGACAGACAGAAAGACAGACAGAGAGGGGGACAGACAGACAAAAACAGGCAGACAGAGAGACAGAGTCAGAAGGACAGAGAGAGAGAGAGAGAGAGAGAGGGGAAGAGAGAGAGAGAGACAGACAGAGACAGACAGAGAGACAGACAGACAGACAGAGAGAGAGAGAGAGAGAGAGAGAGAGAGAGAGAGGGAAAAGAAGAGAGAGAGAAAAGAGAGAGAGAGAGAGAGATAGCGAAAAGAGTACCCCCAAAAATTTTCAACTAAACAAAAAAAAAGAAGAAATAAGGGTGGGGGGGGGGGGGGGGGGGGGGGTTGGAGGGGGGGGGGGGAGTAGGATTGGGGAGAGGAATGAATGTTTTTGAGTTTGGAATTTGTTGAAGGATTTCTGTCACTGGCAAAGCTTTGCGCTGAGTGCTTCACTCCAAACTTCTGTCTATCCCCACCACCCCTCCTCCCATCCCGGTATCTTCCTTCCTTCCGTCCTTCCTTCCTTCCTTCCTTTCCTCTATTCTAGCTCTCCCTCCCTCCCTCGCTGCCTTACCTGTCATGATTTATGGTCTGAAATACAGCCGTCACTGAGAGAGACAGAGAGAGAGACTGGTGTATGTTTGCAGCGTGTGTTTGTGTATAGACAATCGCTGTAATAACTTGTCAGTGTGGTGCCTATGATATTTAAGTCATAGGATTGACAACGTAATGATTATCACCTCGTTGTAGTGAGGTGTGTGTGTGTGTGTGTGTGTGTGTGTGTGTGTGTGTGTGTGTGTGTGTGTGTGTGTGTGTGGAGGGGTGGGGTTTTTACTGTGTTGTGTTGTTGTGTTTTATTGCTTCGAATCGCATTGTATCATAGCCTGTGTTGCTTTGTGCTGTGTTGTGTTGTTTTGTATTGTATTGTAATGTATTGCTTCGAATCACATTCTATCAGATTTTGCGTTGCATGGTATTGTAGTGTGCATTGTATCGTATCGCATCTCATCATACAATAATTATTACACTGAATTGTGTTGCACTGCATTGCATTGTGTTGTATTGTATTGTATCATCTTGTATTGTATTGTATGTTTCGTTTCGTAAAATGGTGCATTGTTTTGTGCGATATTGTTTTGCATTGCACTGCACTACGTTGTATTTATTGTATCGTATTTTGTCACAACGGATTTCTCTGTATGTCTCTTAAGTTTTCAGTTTATATCTGCCAGTTAAAGATCAGTATAAATCTTCCAATCAAATCCTTGAATCCGAATCTACCAATCAAAAGTGTTCACAGCAAATTAGCCTTGCAAATTATTTATCTCAGATCTGTCAAAGAAACAATTAACCCTTAATCTGCAAAGAAAAGTAAAGATATAGATTCCCATAACCTGTATTATGGTCGTAGGGGAGCTTGGCATCAGAGACCTCAGCTTCTCCAGGGGCCAGCATATTGAGGACGGCGCCCATTTCCTCTCCCTCGCTGCTTTACCTTCCCTGACCCTAAAGAGGGCAGGTACCCATTTACAGCTGGGTGAACTGGGGGACTGTAATCAAGCCAAGGAGCGCGAACAGTCACCCATCCAATTGGTCCCCACGCTCGACGCTGCTTAACATTGGCTTGGGGAAAGCGAGTGCTCTAACCACTGCACTATCCCGTCCCCTTTGTCAAAGGCTTATATCTACCATTGCCAGTCAAGGCCCTAATGGCAAACCTGCTAATATATATATATTTTTTACATTTCCAAATGCCGATTAAGATTTCCATCCCAAATCCACCAAGCCCTTCACCCAATATATCTGCTAGTCAAAAGCCTGGTGGTTAGAGTGATTACGCATTGCGCTCGGGATCCGCTGACCCGAGTTCGATTCCCATTCAAGAGGATTTTTCCTCTGAAGTTAACATCAGTGCCGACTCTACTGCCCCCCCCCCCCCCCCCCCCCCCCCCCCCCCCCCCCCCAAAAAAAAAAAAAAAGAAGAAGAAAAAGTCCTTGAATGAGACTTTAAACCGAGGTCCCGTGTGCGAACGCACGCAGAACACCTTACGCACACGTTAAAACACGTTCGCTTTTCGGAAGAGTAGGCCATTGTGTGCCGGTGGGAACGGACGACAAAATTGACAAAACTGCATCCATACAGAGAGTGGATGTAAAAAAAAAGCACATGAGTACTTATTCCATTATCCTCGAAATAAAATATAAAAGAATAATAAGGGGGAAAAGTTTCACACTGTAGTATGTGTCCATCTGAGCCTTGTCACCGAGCATGATGATTATCAGCTTTAAGCTTGCGGCTGCTATGCTGGGTGGTGTCCTTGCTCATAAATATGCATACACTTTGTGGAATAGAACTTGTTTGAACCAATCACAGCCTTGATCCCAACCCTGCCACCAATCAAAGTCTTTATAGCAAATCTACCAATGAATGTTTAATTACACATCAAGGCAGCTAATAATGGCCTTCATTTTTGATAACCCTGATCTGCCAATCACACTCGTTATCTCACATCTTCCAATGAAAAACGTCCTCACAAACTGCTAACCGAACTGGTGACCCCTAGATTAGCCAATCAAAGCACATTATTCCAAATCTGCCAGACACAGTGTTAATAGTATCAATAGTATCTTGCGACGTTTGTAGAGCTTCAAAACTGTTCTGTAGTAATGCATGCGTGTCTCTTTTCTTCTTTCCAGATGCACAGAATGGACCAGTCTGTACACACAGAAAGCACACTTTTTGAGACATGAGAAAATTATAGTCTTTCACCGTGAGACATAGTATTTCACCGTGAGACATAGTATTTCATTTTTGAACTTTCTGCAAATATCTACCAATCTAAAAGTCGATGAAATCGAAACAATCCATATCACACCCCCCAAAAAAATGATATCACGTCTACGATATCATTAACTGCTTGAACTTGATCCTTCAAGAGAAACCTCTTCATTCTCCACGAGGTGTGAGGAGGCTGCAGACTAAAAGGAAGAGGAGCAGAGAGCGGATCAGAACACTTGTTGCTGCTGGTGATGAGGAGGACACGCACGCTACAGCGCACCCCTGTTGACCTCACCCCATCCATGCCCGTCAGCACAATCTTCAGCATGGACTACTGCAGCAGACTCTCTCTAGGGGGCGCCTCAGACTTCCTGCACGCGCAGAGCATCAAGCTAGAACACCCGGTGGCCATGGGCACAGACCTGGGTCTCCGGTCCTCCCTCCCGGCTTCAGACCTGACCTACCGCTTCGGGAACTCCAGCACGGAGTTCGGACCGCGGGGCTCCATGGTGCACAGTTCGGAGCTGAGCCTGAAGGACCAGCTGGAGAGCTCCATGGACTACGGCAGAAGGTCCTCCATGGCGGCCTCTGCCTTCAACTCCTCGGACCTGCACCAGAGAGCCTCTTCAGGCGTTGTGGAGGATTTCCGCCACAAAGGAAGCATGGCGGCCTTTGACTACGGGCAGAAATCCGTGCTGTCCTCCTCCGACTACCCCGCCCAGAAGCTGGGTCTGTCCGCGGACTATTCTTACAAGACAGGCGGCGTGAGCGTGTCGGATTATCCGCACAAGGCCGGGTTGACTGTGCCGGAAAACCCGCACAAGACGGCGGTGTCGGCGGTGTCGGAGTACCCTCACAAACCGGCGCTGTCCCTGTCGTCCGACTACTCTCAGAAAACGGGGGTGTCGATGTCCGAGTACGGTCAGAAAAGCGCGGGACTGAGCTACGTGCACAAGATGACCTCGCCTCCCGACCTCTGTGTTCAGAACAAGCCCACCCCGGCCTGTCGCGGGTCCAGTCCCCGGACCTCCCCACCTCCCAGTTACAAGTCTGAACAGCGCGACACCGACTCCGAAACCAAGTCTCCCTCCACCAACGACGTCAAGAAAGAACACAAAGACACCACCACCACCAACAAAACCAACAACATCAACAACGAAGACGGCGACGAAAATTCCACCAGCACCACTACCAAAGGCAGCAGCGGCAGCAGTAACAACAACAGCAGCAGCAACAACAGCAGTAACAACAACAGCAGCAACAACAGCAGCGGAGTGAAGGAGGCCGACAGTTTCAAGGACCCCAACGTCAAGCCTCCCTACAGCTACGTGGCGCTGATCGCCATGGCCATCAAGGAGTCCGGGGAGAAGCGGCTGACCCTGAGCGGCATCTACCAGTTCATCATCGGCAAGTTCCCGTACTACGAGAAGAACAAGAAAGGCTGGCAGAACTCCATCCGCCACAACCTCTCCCTCAACGAGTGCTTCGTCAAGGTGCCGCGCGAGGGCGGCGGCGAGCGCAAGGGCAACTACTGGACCCTGGACCCCGCCTTCGACGACATGTTCGAAAAGGGAAACTACCGACGGCGCAGGCGCATGAAGCGGCCCTACCGGCCGCCCATCTCCCTGCCCAAGCCGCTCTTCGCCGACTCCAACTGCGCCTTCGGGCCCATGTCCTTCGCGGCCAAGGCCTACCTGGGGCAGGGCTACCACCACCCCCAGCAGTACCCGCAGTACCCCGGGTGGCCGCTGACGCCGCACCACCACCACCACCACCACCACCACTCCTCCTCCGCCGCGGCCTCGGTGACGTCCCCCAACATGGCCATGTCGCAGCTGGGCGGGTACGGAGGGGCCAGCGCCTGTCAGCGCGTGCCTGCCTCCATCAACGGCTTGAACCCCTACCCCTCCATGCAGACCGGGGCCATGGGCGGCATGCAGATCTCCCCCTCGGCCTCCCCCTACTCCCACTCCTCCCACGGGCAGTTCAGCGTCAACGACTACACCTCTGTGGGCGCCGCCGCCACCTCTGCTGCTTTCAGCTTCCCCTGCCGGCAGCAGAGCATGGGAGACAACTTCAGCCCCGTCTACGGTTACTATGGAGACAGGTGAGTGAGGGAGAGTGAGAGTGGCCGTTCCTTGTTTGTTGGGTTGGTTTGGTTTGGTTTGGTTTGGTTGGTTGGGTGGTGGTTGGTGGTGGTTGTGGTGGTGTTGATGTTGAAGTTGATGTTGAGGATGGTGGGTAGTGATGGTGATGGTGGTGGTAGTGGTGGTGGTGGTGGTGGTGGTGATGGTGGTGGTGGTAGTGGTGGTGAGAGGGTGGTGATTGTTGGTAGGGGTGGTAGCAAGTGGTGGTGTTGGTGGCAAGTGTATGTATGTATGTATGTCTTTTCTCTCTCTCTCTCTCTCTCTCTCTCTCTCTCTCTCTCTCTCTCTCTCTCTCTCTCCTCTCTCTCTCTCTCTCTCTCTCTCTCTCTCTCTCTCTCTCTCTCTCGTTTATTAATTCATTGGTTTAGTCATGTTTGTTTCACTTTTTTCCCCCTGAGGGCTTGGTATAAAGAAACATCTGGCCTATCCATTTACCCTCATTAAAATATTCCGAATTCGAGTTCTAGTTCTCTCTCCATCCATCCATCCATCCATCCATCCATCCATCCATCCATCCACCTGTCTGTCTATGTATCTCTTTTGTCCTTTCCTTGGCATTCTTGATAATTCCCCCCCATGTTTCAAGCCAAGTCAAGTCAATAATACTATCTATTTCCATTTACGAATATTAACAGATAGAGATAGAAAAATACTACGCTACACGCCATACCCCACTCCACACCCCACTTTTGAATAGACCATTAGAAAGTGTAGATATCAATAACAATGATTATATTTCCTTGTCTGAGAGATGATAATTAACAAGAAAAAGATTCGTATTAAGTAACGACCACGCGACTAAATGGCAAAGTCAAAGAGACAAATTTTGCCTCTACAAAAGTAATGACAAAGCATTATTGATCAAATTATTTGGCTTTGTTGGGGGGTTCAGATAATCCAACAACCACTTAGCCCCCCCCCCAAAAAAAAATGGTTTTAAGTAGTTTGTTGGTTTGTGTGTTTTATTTTTCCTTAAACAAAAAAGCCATAATTCATAAAGAACTGTATGTATCTTGAGGAATTTCCAACAAAAACATGTAAGGCGTACACAAAACTTTATTCTTTGTGAACCACTTGATTTTTCAAGCAAATAAAAGAAAAAAGACAGCTGCTATGTGGTAATGGATCTATTTTGACATCACTATTTGCTTATCAAGTTATGAGTATTTTGAGAGTCTGTGCTGAAGACCCTAAACATAGTATACTTGGTATGCTTACACAGTTTATGCATGCGGTAATCATGTACATGACCTGAATCATTTTTCATCCTTATGGTGGAAAGGGGGCAAATCGCTTAATGGTTAGAGCGTTGTGTTAGCGATTTGACGGCCCGAGATCGATCCCAGATTCGAACATTCACCGAGCCGCCTGTTCAACGGGAACTTTCTCCCTGAAGTTAACACTAGTACTAAATACGCTTCTCTGAAAGTCCTTCAAATGAGACTATAAACAGTGTGGAAACACACGCACATTTTTTTTGGCAGAGGTAAAAACTCGTTCTGCCTTTCGGAAGAGTAGGCAAACTCGAGCCGGTAAGAACGGATGGCCAAAAAAATGTAAATTATAAAACAATAAAATACAATAAAGAAAATCGCATGGTTTCGTATTCCAACATAACCCTTGAAGTTGGAACACGGCTACCTTAACGCTGGGCAGACACGGGGCATACGCCAACAAATCTCACCATTGA
>CM054151.1:10755507-10758007 GCA_028751875.1 Rapana venosa | reverse complement strand
TGAACAGAACGGGGGAGGGTTAGGAAATGGTTTGCCATACGGTGAACATTCCATCCCGAGATGTTCCTCGTTTTGATCTCAATAAACATACGGCCCCTTACGGCAATGTCTATAAGATATAGTTTTCACTGCACATTCCCCATTTGCTGCACAAATATGTGGATGGTAGTATAAACAAACACAGTCATCGGAAAGAGGACCCTGTCACTCCTGCTGTTACGAACTCGGCAATCGTCTTCTTATGATGCATTCATAAATGATGGGGAATGGTTGTATTGCTCTTCTGCTCTTCTCTATGCATCTATAAACGATGGGGAATGGTTGTATTACTCTTCTGCTCTTCTCAATGCATCTGTGAACGATGGGGAAGGGTTGTATTACTCTTCTGCTCTTCTCAATGCATCTGTGAACGATGGGGGATGGTTGTATTACTCTTCTGCTGTTCTCTATACATCTATAAACGATGGGGGAATGGTTGTATTACTCTTCTGCTGTTCTCTATACATCTATAAACGATGGGGGAATGGTTGGTTATCCTTCTGCTCTGCCTAAGATAGCCAAAATTAATCAGTTTTAGAGGGCGCGATATCTTTTCTGAATCTTTGTTGCCCAATGTGTTTCTTGGTCTACTTTGCGCGCACGCGCGCGCACGGACACACACACAACACACACACACACACACCACACACACACACACACACACACACACACACACACACACACACACACACATATATATATATATATATATATAAAATATATATATATATATATATAATATATATTCATATGCTACTACTACTTATATACTATTTATTATAAGCATACACTACTCATTCTTGTATAATGTCTATTCACTACCGGATATCATAGACGCACACCGCGCTAATTACAGCCAACTTCATTCAGGAGAATATCATCACTTCAGCAAATGCTTTTACAAACTGCTGAGAGTCATGATTACAGTCTAACATTCCTTAAAGATTTTGTTGATAATAATAATAATAATAAGAAGAAGAAGAAGAAGAAGAAGAAGAAGAACAACAACAACACATAGAATTTATATAGCGGCGCTATATAAATTCCATTTGTTGTTGTTGTTCTTAGCGCTATGCATTCAACCCACCCCTACAATGCAACTAACAACGATTAACAGTTTTGCTTGATCTCACTTCATTTAAACGGGGCTTCCATAATGGAGACGGGATAGCTCAGTGGTCAGAGCATTCGCATTCCCCCCGGCCAAGGTTAAGCAGCGTCGAGCGTGGTTACCAGTTGGATGGGTGACCGTTTGCGTGCCTTGGCTTCAGTACGGTTCCCCCAGTTCACCCAGCTGTAAAATGGGTACCTGTATCTTTAGGGTCAGGGAAGGTAAAGCAGCGAGGGAGAGGAGATGGGCGCCGCCCTCAATATGCTGGCCCCTAGAGAAGTGAGGTCTCTGACACCTCGCTCCCCTACGACCTTACAGGTTATGGGACACCTTTACCTTTACTTTGTTTTTAGTTTGTTTTTTTTTTAAACCAAAAATGGGGCAACACATTAGAACAATTTAATGACGAACTGCAAGGGTTAAGAGCGACATCAGGTACTATTTTACACCATTCAGTATTCCACACTGGCCTCCAGGGGAACAACATACTGCGCTTGGAAAGCTGAGAACCGCGAGGATTGGAGGAAGCTGGTTACAAAATCTTCAGTGGTGCCCAGAGTGGAATAACAGATTATGGGATAGGTGAAGGTGATGTATTTTACGCATTTACACTGAAGTTGCAATTCGTATTTCAGCATTTCTAATTTTTCGTCAGCAAGAAATATTTCTATATTGCTTTTCATCAATTTTGAAATCGTATACAATGCACTGATTAAAAACTAGATTCATAAAACGACGAAGCGTGAGTAGAATTAATTAAGCTCTTCAGTCCTAAAAGTTCAGAGGTGTTAAAGCACTGGCAGGGGGAAAAATAAGGAAAATGCATTGTAGTTGTTTGGATACAGAATTCTTCATACACTGTATTTCAACGAAAGGAATCACGATAAACTTTTGATTGTGTCCCTTCCCATTGTGGATTGAATTTATTGGAGTAAATAATAATAATATCAAATTTACGATACATGAATATACAGGTGGGCAAGCGAACAAACAGGCACACAGACAGGTGAACGGACACTACCAAACATACACACACACACACTGAGATAGAGACTGAAGAGAGACAGACAGACAAACACACAGAAAGACAAAACAGAACAGAAGAGAAAATGAGAGAGAGACAGACAAGCAGACAGAACAGAGAATGAGAGAGAGACAGAGACAGACAGCCACAGACAGACAGAACAGAGAATGAGACAGACAGAACAGAGAATGAGAGAGAGACAGAGACAGACAGCCACAGACAGACAGACAGAGACAGACAGACAGAGACAGACAGACAGACAGAGACAGACAGACAGACAGAACAGAGAATGAGACAGACAGCAGAAAGAAACAGAACAGAACAGA
>CM054151.1:10725507-10750507 GCA_028751875.1 Rapana venosa | reverse complement strand
TGGGTGTGTGTGTGTGTTTTGGAAGAATTTTTGTGTGTGTAAAAGTAGTTCGAGATGCTTAAGTTATTGATACAAAATAAAACCCCACCATAAAATCCCTACATTTGCCTGGGAACACAAAACCAATCAGCTTGATTACATGATACTCTGCAGACACCCTGTGCTTACAACACCAAGATTCAACCACTCCTCCCTCGGCTGTCGCTCTTTATGTATGGCCCATCGACCTGGAATAACACCCCCCCCCCCCCCCCCCTCTCTCTCTCTCTTCACCTAAAGCCTACTTATGACACTTTAAAATTCAACCTCAAGATATATTTATTTCAAACCTAAGATTGTCCTCTCCTGTTTCATTTCAGAACTGTCCCTGCCTTCAACAGCCGAAATTTCATCACCCTGCCAAAGTGTGTAGCCTTTGTGTGTGTGTGTGTGTGTGTGTGTGTGTGTGTGTATGTTGTGTGTGTGTGTGTGTGTGTGTGTGTGTGGTGTGTGTTTGTTTGTTTGTGTGAGTGTGCGTGCGTGTTGTTGGTTGCGTGACTGTTTAAGAATAGGTTGAACGCAAGTGCTTTGATTTGTCTTTGCAAGATATAGCCTATACAAATTCCATTTATCATCATCATCATCATCATCATCATCATCATCATCATTCATCATCAGTAGTAGTAGTAGTAGTAGTAGTAGTTGTAGTTGTAGTAGTAGTAGTAGTAGTAGTGGTGGTGGTGGTATCATATCAACATCATCATTATTATAATGATGATGATGATGATGATGATGATTCTTCAAGAAAACAGCTTAGAGAGGCTGGAATAAGCCACGTTCATACAATCATACTTTCACATTTTCCTTCTCGTTTTAATACACCCCACCTCGAAAAGTCACCTTCCTACCACCCCACCCCCACCCTCACCCTAGCCCCCCCACCCCCCACCCCCATCTACCCCTTCCCTCCCCCCCCCCTCCCCCCCCCCCCCCCAACCCCCACCTCCCAAATCTTCCCAGTGACCAGCATGCTTTGATGTGGGAGCAGGAGGGAGGAGGGATAGCTAGACTCCACACCAGGCAGTAGCATCAGACCTCACACAGAGAGGCGCGCGCAATTGGAGCAAATAAACCACTAACGCACGCACCCCCCCTTTCGCCCCTCCCCCCCTCCCCCCCCCCACACAACAACACACACACACACACACACTGGGCACAACCCTTGCAGTGATGCCATGCCCGGGGCCGAACGAAAAGCGAGAGAAGCCATCTCTTATATTATTATGTTGTGTATGTTTCTTGCTGAATGTCACAGTAAGGAGAGGGGGTGAGTGATGGGGGGTGGGGGAGGAGGTGGTGGGGGTTAGGGTGGGGGTGTGGGTGGGGTGGGGTGTGTGTGTGTGTGGGACACCTGCATATTTATTGATAGGGTGGGGATGCAGCTTTGTAGGCGGTTAGATTCTGAGCATGTCTCCTTGCTGTGTGCCACTCAAACATGCAACTGGATGTGATGGTTTTTTTGGTTTTGTTTTGTTTTGTTCTTTTTTTGGGGGGAAGGGGTCAGAACAAGTCGAGGGAAGGTGACGGTTACAGATTTCGTTGCTTTCTTTAGTGTCATAAATCACAGTGATGCGTTGGTACGTTGTTGCGCGTTTCCCAGCTCAAAATGATACATTGGTACGTTGTTGCGTGTTCCCCAGCTCAAAATGATACATTGGTACGTTGTCGCGTGTTTCCCAGCTCAAAATGATACATCGGTACGTTGTTGCGCGTTTCCCAGCTCAAAATGATACATCGGTACGTTGTTGCGCGTTTCCCAGCTCAAAATGATACATCGGTACGTTATTGCGCGTTTCCCAGCTCAAAATGACACATGGGTACGATGTTGCGCGTTTCCCAGCTCAAAATGACACATGGTACGTTGTTGCGCGTTTCCCAACTCAAAATGACACATTGGTACGTTGTTGCGTGTTTCCCAACTCAAAATGACACATCGGTAAGTTGTTGCGCGTTTCCCAGTTCAAAATGACACATAGGTACGTTGTTGCGCGTTGCCCCAGTTCAAAATGACACATTGGTACGTTGTTGCGCGTTTCCCAGCTCAAAATGACACATGGTAAGTTGTTGCGCGTTTCCCAGCTCAAAATGACACATCGGTACGTTGTTGCGCGTTTCCCAGCTCAAAATGACACATGGGTATTTGTTGCGCGTTTCCCAGCTCAAAATGATACATCGGTACGTTGTTGCGCGTTTCCCAGCTTAACACCCTGGGGGTCACCCAGAGTGTCCACTCTTGTCTCACTCTCCACAATGGGGAATCGCAGTGAGATTTAAGAACACACTGGACGAAACGCCCGTTTGAGGGGGACATTTTCCCTTGCAGTTAACTTCAGTATAGAATCCACTCCCCCGAAAGTCTTTCCGATGAGACTATTAACTGAGGTCCCGTGTGTGAACGCTCGCAGAACATCTTATAGATATGTTGAAACCCGTTGGGCCTTTCGCAAGAGTAGATGATTGCATGCCAGTGGGGACGGATGACAAACATTTCTAAAAAAAAGAAGAAAAAACAGAAGGCACAGTATGGAAGCGTGAGACTTTCATCCCTCTATGGGCCACTTATGAGGGCACGGCCCATCCCTCTCCATCGTGACTTAGCTTTGCCTAAAAGCAAGGTACATTGACAGTTGTGGTGAATCTGAACTACTGAACCAATCGCGCAAAACTCACATTATGATTATTTATAACCATCTCACTACATCTTACCTTTGCTATAGCGATATGCTCACACTGACTATCCCATCCCCACGGATGACAAACATTTTTTAAAAAAGAAGAAAAAACAGACAGGCAGCACGCATATTGAAGTCGTGTTTAGATTTCATCCTCGAAGTCGGAATGCGACAACCTTAATGGTGGGCAAACGGTCACATACGCAAAATCTCTCCATTGGTGAACTTCGGAGCTTTAGCCAAGTAACAAAAACTTACTGTTGTTGTTGTTGTTATCATCATCATCATCATCATCATCATCATCATCATTATTATTATTATTATTATTATCACTATCATCCTCCTCATTCTTCTTATCATCACCTTCATCATCCTCATCATCACCACCATCATCATCACCACCACCATCACCACCACCACCATCACCATCATCATCATCATCATTATTATCAGGGGGTAGGTAGGTAAGGGGTAAGGAGTGGGGGCAGCGGGTTGGTTGGTTGTTGAGTTATTTTCTCTCTCCAGAATTCTGTTTTCTGCGATTCCTTCGATCGCGATTTCCCCGTGTTCACACCTGTGTGCAGATAAGCAGAAATCAGTTCATTACCAGGCCCAATGAAGTCATCACTGACGGCCCTAACATTCCCTCTTTGCCTGCCTCCGTTGGCGCTCTCTATTAAACGGACATCAAAATCCTATTATGTGTACGCCTGTCTGTGGTGTTCATCTTTATGAGTTTCGCTTCACTTGCAGCATTAAGAAACCATTTTGTGCCCTGGCTGATTCAGGCTATAATTACGAGCAATTTTAGAGATACGAATGGCGCACAGAGTGTGTGTGTATTGGTGTGTGTATGTGTGTTTGTGTGTGTGTTTGTCTTGTTTTGTGTTTGTGGGTGTGTGCGTGAGAGCGTGCGTGCGAGAATGCTTGCACGCACGCCACGCACCCTCTCATACAAGTAAGAAAGGAAGCACGTAGGTGCACAGAGAGAGAGAGAGAGGAGAGAGAGAGAGAGAGAGAGAGAGAGAGAGAGAGAGAAGACAGACAGACAGACAGACAGACAGACAGACAGTCATCAGTCAGTCAGTCACGTCATCAGAGATCAGTCATCAGCAGACGACAACAGAGAGAAAAGAAAAGACAGGGCAGACTGAGGTAACAGAGAGAGAGAGAGACAAAACAGACAGAGACAGACAGCCAGACAAACAACAACAACAGACAGACAAACAACAGACAGACAGACAGACAGAGACAAAGTAGAAAAAAGAAAGAGCAAGGATTACATAAAATACAGGGAGATATCAATACATTTCAAACGATCTACAAACAAAACATTTTCTAATTGAACAAATAAACCAAATATTCCCCACCCCGCACGATGTGAGTTTTTTGTTATTTGACATTTTGAAATCGTTGTGTTGTTTTTAAAAAAAACCTTGGTATATTCAAAACAAACAAACAAATATGGACTAAATCTGAAAACTGAAAGACTAGTACCAATACCGCCATCTAAGAGTTTTGGTGAGATGAACGAGAGGGGGGAAGGAAGGGAGGGAGGGAGAGGGAGGGAGAGGGCAAACCTCCCCTCCCTCCTCCCCCCCCCCCCCCACCCCCCCTCCACCCCACCCCCCATGACATGATTCGAATCACTTATGGCGAGAAATTCTGGTTTGCTTTCTAAATGAACATCTAAAGAACTTCCTGATTACCTCCCCCTCCCACTCCCCCATCCGTTCCGTTCCTCCTCCCCTCCCCCCCCACCCCCAACCTGCCCTCTCCTCACCCCTCCTCCACCCTGCACGCTTCTACTACCCCCCCCCCCCCCCCCCCCCACCCCCCCTCTACTCCACCTCCCAGCCTCCCCCACCCCCCTTCCTCTTCCCCCACTCCTATCTTTGGGGAGTTATTACACACTCTTTTACTTCACGACTGATATGGAACGTCTCTCCCCCCCCCACCTCCCTGCCTACCCTTACCCCCTCACCCCTCTTCCCGTCCTGCGCTCTCCTGATGTTGGAATCTGGCGCATGGGGGGGACGTGCACGTGCATCTCAGTGTGTGCGCGCGCGTACAGCCCTTGTCTGTCTGTCTGTGTGTTTCTGTGTCGTTTCTTTGCTTCGTCTGTCTGTCTCGTCTGTGTTTGTGTCTGTGTCTGTCTTCTGTCTGTCTTGCTTCTGTTGTCTGTCTGTCTCCGTCTGTGTTTGTGTCTGTGTGTTCTGTGTCCGTCCGTCGTCCGTCTCTCTGTCTGTCTGTTGTCTGTCTGTCTGTCTGTCTGTCTGTCTCTCTCTCCTCTCTCCCTCTCTCTCTTCTTCTGTCTGCTCTCTCTCTCTCTCTCTCTCTCTCTCTCTCTCTCTCTCCCGTCCCTCCCCTGTGTTTGTGCTAAGGCCAATATACATTCACACATTCAGTTCAAGTCTCTCTCTCTCCTCTCTCTCTCTCTCTCTCTCTCTCTCTCTCTCCGTGCTTCATCTCTTCTCTCTCTTATCTCTCTCTCTCTCCCCTCTCTCTCTCAGTGTGTGTTGTGGTGGTGGGGGAGGGGGAGGGTTGTCCCTCTTAGCCTAGGCAATCGGCGTATAACGACTTACACCAGAATCAACGATGAAACTATCTACCTTTTCTCCCCCAAACTATCCTACTTTAGGTCTCGTCTTCATCGTTAAACTCTTTACTTCCTTAAATCCAATTAGCGCTACGGAGGATACTACAAAATATCGAGGAACAAAAAATGATAAATGAACGACTTTAGTTGACATGCACCAATCAATCGCAAGATTTGAACTCGCTGGTATAGGGCAAAAACGGTCATTCAACATGTGTTTACCATTTCTAGATTCCTTGAAGATTTTTATGGCAAGAGCATTTTCAAATAATTATTTGAAGAACTTTTAGAAGAGTCTTCCTATTTGTTGAAGAAAAGTGAGAGGGGTTTTTTTTTCATATTATTTCAAAGTATTTGGATATTCAGCTATGCCAAAGTCAGATGCGCTGGGCTTGACTTGTCAGGCGCTTAACGGCAGCGCAACGCATTTTCGCTTATATGACAGACAACAGTAGTTGCTATCTTAGCGTTCGACGACGTCGACGACGAAGAAGAAGAATGAGAAGAGGAAGAAGAAGAAGAAGAAGAAGAAGAAGAAGAAGGATTTTTCGGCAAAATATTTAAGTGACCATGCTCCACGAATATCATTGAAAAATGGATAAAGTAAGAAAAAAAACGTAGTGAAATTGGATCACCAATATTGGCAGAAAGGACAGGAACTGGTGCCCAAGCCACAAGAAGCGGGGAGCCATCCCTGGACAGCTAGCCAAACGTCGCTCCTGTTGCCAACAGTCTGCAGAGCTGCTGCAGGGAGCTAGACGTGATGCCCTCCAACCACCACCATGTAGTTCACTCCTTGCTTATGGTCTCTCTGCTTTTTTGTAGGCTTAAAGGGGACGCAAAGCCCAAGAAAAGCTAGGCCTGACATCGCTGAAAAGACAACTTATGGCAGAAATGTTAAAGCATCTGCCTTTGAGGATGCGGTGTTCTTAGTATACTTGTATGATTTCACCTTCATCTTCACCTATCCCCGTAGTCTAGTGGATTGTTGGGGCACCACTGAAGATTTTGCAACCGGCTTCCTCCACTCCTCGCAGTTTTCAGCTTTCAAGTAGCAAATCGTTCCACTCCAGGCCAGTCCACTCTCTGATGTTGTCTTGCCATCGTTTTTTCTGTCTGGCTTTAAGTATGGTGTAAGGGCTGCCAAATTTAGAAGCTCTTGAATGCTATTGGAGGCAATTGCAGGCACTTTTGCCATGACGTCATAATCTTCTTCTTCTTCTTAGTCCTTATAGCTCCTAGCGGAGCATAGGGCCTCAACATCGTCCCTCCGCCTTCTCCTGTCTTTGGCAATGGTCTTGGCCTCTTCCCATGTCAGGCTGGAGTCTCTCAGCTCACTATGCAGGTTTCTCCTCCAGGTCTGTTTGGGGCGCCCTCTCTTCCTTTTCCCCTGCGGGTTCCACTCGAGCGCTTGTCTGGTGATGTTGCAAGGCTCCTTCCGTAGGGTGTGGCCGACCCAACGCCACTTTCGCCGCCTTACTTGGACTTCCATAGGCTGTTGGTTCGCCCTCATCCACAGGTCGGTACTTGGCACTCTGTCGAACCATCTGAGATGAAGGATCTGCCGGAGAGATCCGTTGATGGAGGTCTGGATCTTGGAGGAGCTGGTGTTGATGACCCGCCAAGTTTCTGACCCGTAGAGAAGCACAGACTTCACGTTGGAGTTGAAGATCCTGAGCATGGTGGTTGTGGAGATCGCATTTGTTCTCCATACGGGTTTCAAGATGGCAAATGCTTGGTGTGCTTTCTTTATTCTTGCCTTGATGTCTTCGTCTGTGCCTCCTGTCTGGCTGATCTTACTGCCCAGGTACACAAATTCACCGACATCCTCTACTACTTTCCCAGAGATGGTGACAGGAGCCTCTTGCATAGACATAATATAACGGCATATCATATCAAATCCTCCCGAAGTCGGGCTAGTGTGACGTCACCAGCAGTACCCGTTCCAGGCACTTGTCATATTTTTGTGACGTTATAGACATGATACAAACTAAAGCATTTTGTTGAATCATGGTGAAGTCGGCGGGTTAGCCAGACTGCAATACCATCATTCTTTTTCTCTACACAGGAAAAGGTGACCGCCACTCAACAAGTCATGTAGACTTTCTGTATAGGGGCTTTATCAGTGAAGGGAAAATTGTGTCAATATTCCCTTGAAAAATCTGTTTCTTCTTCTTCATCATCGAACGCTCAGACAGCAACTATTGTCTGTCAATTTTATCCCATGCCGAAGTCGGATGTGCTGGGCCGGGCCGGGCCTGACTTGTCAGGCGCTGAACGGCAGCGCAACGCATTTCCGCTCATAAAAACCGTTTATATTATAGATATTGCAGGCGTTGTACTAACAGTGATATGACACATATCAAAAAACACACCGAGGACTCATCTTTCGGAAGATACAAAATGTAAAAGAGGAATGGTCTTTCTTTCAGTGTTGATGGCATGGCATGTAAAAATGTTGTTAAAATAATGTGGAAAACGGCTGACATCCGAAGAAACTTGACGACTTAGAGTCTGAGTAAGAAACTAAATGAACAGATTTCATAAACGGTCATGATATTCGGAGCTGTTAGGTAAAACAGGTAAAGGTGCCCCATAACCTATAAGGTCGTAGGGGAGCGAGGCATCGGAGACCTCACTTCTCTAGGGGCCAGCGTATTGAGGGCGGCGCCCATCTCCTCTCCCTCGCTGCTTTACCTTCCCTGACCCTAAAGAGGACAGGTACCCATTTACAACTGGGTAAGCTGGGGGACTGTACTGAAGCCAAGTGGTAACCTCGCTCGATGCTGCTTAAACTTGGCAGGGGGAAAGCGAGTGCTCTGACTACTGAGCTGTCCCGTCATTGTTCGGAACAAAAGCAAAATTCATAACGTTTTGCGAGTCACTGAAATATGCAAGATGCGTGAAAGTGTTTACAGTCGGAAGAGGATAGAGAGAATGCATGTGGAATGCAGGGAGCTGACTGGAACTCGGGGTTGGAGGTATAACCGAAATGGAACTTATGAGTGAATGAGCCAGTACACCAAACACTAGAGGAACCAGAAAACTCAGACGGATGTATCAATCAATGAATACTAAAGAATGCATCTCTTGTCCATTAACTAGAGAATACAATGACACTACATATAATCTTGATGGAGATCTGGAAGGACCAGGAAGAAAACTACAAACATCACTAAGAAAAAAGACAGTAGTATTTCATTATGATGCTCATTTTTGAAAATATTCATTTTGGTGTAATTGGAACTGTCTTTTATTTTTTCCAAAAAACATTAGGAAAGATTGAGCCCTCTGCACCCGCACTGACGTCACACTTTGAATCAACATAATAATAATAATCATAATCATAATCATAATCATAATAATAATAATGTATGGAATTTATATAGCGCTGAATCTTGTAAAGCAACAAATCAAAGCGCTCAGATGACATTTTTTTCTTTTTTTTTTTAATTGATTTTTTTATGCGAGCGTATGCGGTTTTGTAAATTTTGTCATCTTTTCCCACCGGCACACAATGGCCTACTCTTTCGAACAGCGGAACAGGATTTAACGTGTGCGCAAGATGTTCTACATGAGTTCGCACACGGGGCCTCGGTTTATAGCCTCATCCGAAGAACTTGGCAGTCACTGCATCCTATTTTTTTCACTTTTTTCTCTCCACCTTTTTCCTGATCTACTTTAAAAGACAGTAACTAAGATGTGCCCGTAATCATTACAGCACACCCCCAAAAAACCCAGCACAGAAACCGGATAACCTTATTACAGCATAGCGTCTCCTTTAAGGACGCCGCGCTACATTCTGTGCCGAGCATCACTGGGTTTTGTGCCCAGTCTCCTCTTTTGACTGAAGCTGCAGTGACGACAGCCCAAAGGCCTTGATGTGCCGAAGCGGCTCGCCACTGTTGGGGCAGGTATGCACCACGTGAATATAAACCTGCCGCCTTCGTAAATACGCCTTGGGTGTCATCATCATCCGGCATTTCTGAAAGCTGCATTCTTCAGGGTTTGCGGATGAGGCATGGATGCTGCTGCTTCTGCTGCTGGTACTGCTGCTCCTGCTACTGCTGCTGCTGCTGCTGCTACTGCTGCTGCTGCTGCTGATGATGATGTTGATGTCTTCTCTTATTCTCTGGAATGCATGTCGACCGAGAATCGTGTGCTAGAAAGGTTTTTTGGGGAGGGAGATATTTTGGGGCTTTTTTGTTTGTGTGGGGTTGTTTGAGGTTTTTTTGTGGGAAGTATTTTCCTTTGTTGTGTTTTACGGGCAGTTAAGAATGAAATTATCATGCTGGGGTGTTGTGAATCATTGTTGTTGGTGGTGGGGGTTTTGTTTGTTTGTTGTTGTTGTTTTGTTGGTTGTTGGTTTGTTGTTTTTTGCCACGGCATTTGGCACAGGGAAGAAAATGTACAGCTGAGAATGAAGTTGTGATGTTGGCGATGGTAAGGTTTGTTGTTTGTTTAGTTTGTTTTTCATCCTCTCAGTGTTTGGAAAAAGGAGGAAAATGGGTTCACTTGAGAATGAAATTATATATATGTATATAATAGATAGATATAATATATATATATATATATTATATATATATATATATATATATATATATATATATATATATATATATATATATATATATATATATATATATATATATATATATATACCACAAGAAGTAAAAGTAGAACAACCAGCATATAATTATAGATGTTCCCCAATATTTCGGCTTTTGCCTTCCTTCCGATGAGACTATAAACCGAGGCCCCGTGTGCGAACGCATGCAGAACATCTTGCGCACACGTTAAATCCTGTTCCGCTGTTCGAAAGAGTAGGCCATTGTGTGCCGGTGGGAACAGATGACAAAATAAAAAAAACCCGCATACACATGCATTAAAAAAAAGCGCTTTGATTTGTAGCTTTACAAGATTCAGCGCTATATAAATTCCATACATTATTCCTCAGGGTACAGTTATGAAATGTTTGTCATGTTGCATGTCGCGAAGTCTTTTTTTTCTTCCGCGGTATTAATGAAGAAGAGGGGAGAAAAGGGAAGGCGGGGAACAGAATGAATATGCAGGGTGTCGCAAGGTCTGTTTTTCAGGAACATGATTATCAGAATAACATGTTGGTTGTTGCGAGATCTTTTTGAAAGGTGTGGAGTACAGGGGTGTTAAGGTGTAGTTTGACAAATGTGCCATATATCATTCTGGTTTATGATATTCCTCTCTCTGTGTCTGTTTGTCTGTCTGTCTGTCTGTCTGTCTGTCTGTCTGTCTGTCTGTCTCTCCTCTCTCTCTCTCTCTCTCTCTCTCTCTCTCTCTCTCTCTCTCCACCCCACAACATCACACAAACACACACACGCACTTTTCTTTTCCTCCATATTAATGTCTGGGACTCTTGTTAGGGTTTTTGTTGTTGTTGTTTTATTGCGGCTTATAAGGAACTAATTTGAATGAATCGTTGTTCATAGCGCAGGTGTTTTTGTGATGGTTTACACAGAAAGCTAGCAGTTGTACAGTTGGATACACATTGGTGTAGCGTATCATTGTTATTGTGTTGTCGACGGGGTATTTTGGGGGGCTTTATTTATTTTACTTTTTTATATTTTCAGTCTGGAATGCTTGCATGGCTAAAACAATGCATTTCCATCTTTTGATTTTCTGGCATGTTTCGACATTCAAAATATTCATAGTTCACAGCCAACATGAACATAGTTCATAGTTCACAGCCAAAATGAACATAGTTTATAGTTCATAGCCAAAATGAACAAAGTTCATAGTTCACAGCCAAAATGAACAAAGTTCATAGTTCACAGCCAAAATGAACATAGTTCATAGTTCACAGCCAACATAAACTTAGTTCATAGTTCACAGCCAACATGAACATAGTTCATAACTAACATGGACATAGTTCATAGCCAACATGAACATAGTTCATAGTTCACAGCCAACATGAACATAGTTCATAGTTCACAGCCAACATGAACATAGTTCATAGTTCACAGCCAACATGAACATAGTTCATAGTTCACAGCCAACATGAACATAGTTCATAGTTCACAGCCAAAATGAACATAGTTGTGTCTATAGTTTCATATTATAGTTATCTATTGGATCATAGCATAGAAATGAACATAGTTTAGTGCCAGATGAAATAATATCAAGCAATGAATAAATTCATAGTTCACATAAAGCAACACTTTCATTACACCAAGACATATTCTATTCCTCCAGCCCAAAATGAATGTTTGTCTATAGTCATTCATTTATTTATTGTAGTTTATTTATTCTTTTATATATAAGGATAATGGAATAAAGCACACGTGCTTTTTTTTCTCCATCCGTCACTCCAGATTGTATACATTCGTTTTTAAATTTTTTATTATTCCTTTATATCCGAGATAATGGAATACGCACTCTCTTACAATAGCCGGAACATGGTATTGTAACGTTTGTTCGCAAATGGCTTCTGGGCGCGTGTGCGTTGCTGCGTCACACGGGGCCTCGGTTTATAGCCTCATCCGAAGGACTTTGACATTCAGTTCGATTTTTTTTGTCAAACTGGGAAGAAAGGGCGAGGCTGGGAATCGAACCCAGAACCTCACGGTTTACTTGTTCATCGAAGGAGAGGGGTTTTTGTGACACGTCTGCCACAGTTCCCCCCACCCCCACCCCCCCTTAATTAAGGTAGCTGCAGTCTTACTTCAGTGGTGATGTCTTAAGCCAGCATCAGCGTGCATGCATGGTGGTTTTTTTTCATGTTTAATTATCTCATTTATGTCATCTGAACTATTGTCGGAACTATTACTGTTACTGGTTGTATGACTGTGTAAGAACGAGTTGAGTGCAAGCGCTTTGATTTGTCTCTGCTAGATATAGCGCTATATAAATTCCATTTATTATTATTATTATTATTATTATTATTATTATCATTATTATTATCTGTTCTTACCGACACGAATGGCCTACTCTTCCAAAAGGCTGTGCGGACATTAACGTGTGCATAAGATGTTCTTCGTGTGTTCGCACACAGGGCCTCGGTTAACAGTCTCATCCGAAGGACTTTCTGGGTGGAGTAGAGTCAGTACTGATGTTAACTCCAGGGGTTAAAAAGAAATCCCTTTAAACGGGCGTCTCGGTGGTTACTCGAACCCTGGTAGTCATATCGCCAACGCAAAGCTTTAACCACTAGGCTACCCCTCCTCCATCCCCCCCCCCCCTACAACCCCCCCCCCCCCCCCCCCCCACCACCACCACTACCGCCACACCACCATTCTGATATAGTAAAATACCCAAAACAATGTTTCCTGTTCATTGTTCTGCAATATTCACGCACCAAATACCCCTGTTGGGGGGGGGGGGGGGGGGGGGGGGGGCTGTCAGTATAAATAGCACTCCCACCTTCTGGAAAATTGTATGCTAGAAATTCCCTCTTTTCCATCCCTCTCTTTGTTTCTGTCTTGTTCCTTTTCTTCCTGTCACCGCCTCCTTCTTGTCTATTTTCTGTCGTCTTGGTCCATTCTCCTACCTTCTTTTTCCCCCACAAAGACATAAAAGATAACAATTCTCTCCCACGCTGAAGTCGGCTGCGCTGGGCCTGACTTGTCAGGCGCTTAACGGCAGCGCAACGCATTTCCGCTCATAATTATGACAGACAACGACGGTTGCTGTCTGAGCGTTCGACGACGACGACGAAGAAACAGAAGAAGACTGGCCAAAGATTCTTCTCTTCTCCTGCTTTTCCTGCACTCTGTCACCTCTTTATCTCCTAGTACAAAACGCTGCACTATTATCTACTGCCTGCCGCCTGCGTCTCCACGTAGGGCGGCAGTGTCTGCTGCACCCAGTGTGTGTGTGTGTGTGTGTGTCTGTCTGTCTGTCTGTCTGCAAGGCGAGAGAGAGAATGGGGAGATCGGGGACTACACGCGCACAACAAAACCCCAACTTTTTTTTTATAGAAACAGCTCCCCAGGACAGATTAATATTGACCCTGACGAAGTGAGGGATCGCATTTTGCCCAGATACTTGAGAAACTACATCACCACTGTTAGCAGCAACAACAGCAGGAGCATCAGCAGAAGAAGCAGTAACAGCGGCAGCAGCAGAAGCAGCAGCAGCAGCAACAGTGGCAGCAGCAGTAGAAGCAGCAGCAGCAGCAGTAGTAGCAACAAACAGTAGTAATGTCTGTTTTTTGGTTATGGTGATGTGTCACATCAGCAGCATCAGCAGCATCAGTAGTAATAACACTGATGACAAGGAAAAGCTGTCCTGCTCACACAAATGTGTGTGTGTGTGTGTGTGTGTCTGTGTGATTTGCTCCTCCTTCCTATCCACATTTCAATATCAACTTCGGCAATGTATGATAGCGTTTGCTGTTTTATTGTAACTGAAGTAATACGTAAAAACATCTCCCTCTTCGGCCACCCCCCCCCCCCCCCCCCCTTCCCATCACTACTCCTCTTGCTGCTTTCTTTTCTTATTATTCCCGTCGCCTTTGAGAGAGAGAGAGAGAGAGAGAGAGAAGAGAGAGAGAAGAGGAGAGAGAGAGAGAGAGAGAGAGAGAGAGAGAGAGAGAGAGAGAGAGGGAGAGAGAGAGAGAGAGAGAGATCAACGATACGAGAGAGAGAGAGAGAGAGAGAGAGAGAGAGAGAGAGAGAGAGAGAGAGAGAGAGAGAGAGAGAGAGAGAGAGAGCACACAAGCTAAGAGATGCTGTGAATTAAGAGAGAGAGAGAGAGAGAGAGAGAGAGAGAGAGAGAGAGAGAGAGAGAGAGAGAGAGAGAGAGAGAGAGAGAGAGAGAGAGAGAGAGAGAGAGAGAGAGAGAGAGAGAGAGAGAGAGAGAGAGAGAGAGAGAGAGAGACCGAGAGACCGAGAGACACAGACACAGAGAGACAGTCAGGCAGAGACAGAGACAGGGAGAGTCGAGAGACAAGACAGAGAGAGAGAGAGAGAGAGAGAGAGAGAGAGAGAGAGAGAGAGAGAGAGAGAGAGAGAGAGAGAGAGAGAGAGAGAGAGAGAGAGAGAGAGAAGAGAGATCAACGATACGAAGAGAGAGAGAGAGAGAGAGAGAGAGAGAGAGAGAGAGAGAGAGAGAGAGAGAGAGAGAGAGAGAGAGAGAGAGCACACAAGCTAAGAGATGCTGTGAATTAGAGAGAGAGAGAGAGAGAGAGAGAGAGAGAGAGAAGAGAGAGAGAGAGAAGAGAGAGAGAGAGAGAGAGAGAGAGAGAGAGAGAGAGAGAGAGAGAGAGAGAGAGAGAGACCGAGAGACCGAGAGACACAGACACAGAGAGACAGTCAGGCAGAGACAGAGACAGGGAGAGTCAGAGACACAGACAGAGAGAGAGAGAGAGAGAGAGAGAGAGAGAGAGAGAGAGAGAGAGAGAGAGAGAGAGAGAGAGAGAGAGAGAATAAAACAGACCAATACAAAATTTCATTTTGCATTGTAAGAGAACAAGTACAAAGACTGTTTTCATCCAGCCCAAGACAGACAGACAGACAGCCATACAGACAGACAGCCACATAGACAGACAGACACTCAGCCAGCCAACCATACAAACAGCCACACAGACAAACAGCCACACAGACAATAACCATACAGACAAACAGCCACACAGACAGACAGGCAAACAGACAGCCACACAGACAGGCAAGCAGACAGCCAGCCAGCCACACAGACAGCCACACAGACAGCCACACAGACAGCCAACCATACAAACAGCAATACAGACAAACAACCCTACGGACAGACAGCCACACAGACAGACAGCCACACAGACAGACAGACAGACAGGCAGTAGTAGATCAGTGCAGAGTTAGCGTGCAGAGCACCTGAAGGCCTTGCGTCAGAGAGAAATCATTGTTATGCCCATCAGATGCTGACTTCTCACAAAGCCCAGACAGCTCCTGCCTCTTTCCTTTAGTTCTGCATGCCACGCAACAGCTTTAGTGCTGTTTATAGTCAGCATCCCCCACCACCCCTCCCCCATCCCTCACCCCCACCCTCCCTCCCCTCATAATTCTTCTTGTTCTTGTTCTAGTTCTTCTGCTTCTTCTTCCTTCTTCGCAATTCTTCTTCCTTTTCTTCGTCTTGTTCTTCTTGTTCTTCTTCTTCTTCGCAATTCTTCTTCGCCATTCTTTGCATTCTTCTTTGCGTTCGTCTTCTTTGCATTTTTCTTCTTCGCCTTCGCGTTCTTTTTCGCATTGTTCTTCTTCTTCGCAATTCTTCTTCCTCTTCTTCGTCTTGTTTTTCTTGTTCTTCTTGTTCTTCGCAATTCTTCTTCTTCGCAATTCTTCTTTGCGTTCTTCTTTGCATTTGTCTTCTTTGAATTTTTCTTCGCAATTCTTCTTCTTCGCACTTCTTCTTCCTCTTCGCAGTTGTTGTTGTTGTTGTTGTTGTTGTTGTTGTTCTTCTTCTTCTTCTTCTTCTTCTTCTTCTTCTTCTTCTTCTTCTTCTTCTTCTTCTTCTTCTTCTTCTTCTTCTTCTCCTTCTTCGTCTTCTTCTTCGCAATTCTTCTTCTTCTCCGTATTTCTTCGTCTTCTTTTTCTTTTCTTCTTCTTCTCCTCCTCCTCCTTCTCTTCTCTTCTCTTCTCTTCTACTTCTTCTCCTCTCCTCCTCCTCCTCCTTCTTTTCTTCTTGTCTTTCTTCTTTTTCCTAGTGCCCTGTCTCTCTCTGTGTCTGTCTGGCAGTTTCTTTATGTATTTCTGTCTCTGTTCTCAGTCTCTGTCTCTCTCTGTGTCTGTCTGGCAGTTTCTTTATGTATTTCTGTCTCTGTTCTCAGTCTCTGTCTCTGCCTTTATCTTTCTTTCTCTGACGTGTATGTCTGCCCGTCTGTGTGTCTGTCGCTCTTGGCTAAATTTGCTCTGTCTGTCTGTCTGTCTGTCTGTCTCTGTCTCTTCCTTAACAGTGAGTGTGTGTTAGTATGTATGCGTGTGTGTGTGTGTGTGTGGGGGGGGGGGGGGGGGGGGGGGGGGGGGGGGGGGGCGGGGGAGTGAGAGAAAGAGCGAGAGCGAAAAGGAGAGGAAACAGACAATCTGTTCAAAATATACAGTCAAACAAACATGACAGAGCATTGAACTACCCCCCAAAAAAAATTTTAAACTTTTTTTCTCCAAAAGTTTGTTTGAATCTGGAGACCCCCCCCCCCAAAAAAAAAAAAAAAAAAAAAAAAAAATTCCTTAAAATCCTTCTACCTTATGTGAAGCATGTGCGCAACATGTGCACGTGTCAAGGGCTACAGACGGACAGACAGACAGACGGACAGACAAGACAGACAAGAGCTTCCTTTTCGGTCCCATTTTTTCCCCCCCCCTTTTTTTTTTTTCCCCAAAATTTTTTTTTTGGGGGCCCCCCCCCCCCAAAAAAAAAAAAAAAAAAATTTCCCTTTCTTTTCCTTTGTGGTTAAAATTCCTTTGTCGGGCTCCCCCGGGGGGGGGTTTTCTTTTCTCCTAATTTTTTTTCCCCTTCTTTTTCCCTTCCTTCCTTTTCCTTCCCCCAAACTCCCGTAGCTTTTTTTTTTTTTTTTTTTTTTTTTTCCCCCCCCCCTTTTCGCCCTTTTTACGTCCCGGGGGCTGTTCTTTATGTTCCCCCCCCTTCCTCCCCTGCGTTGGCGTTCTTATTTTCCCCCATCCCCCCCCGCCTTTGATAAGGGGGGAGTGGGGGGGGGGAAGCGGTTGTGGCAGGGGAAAGAGGGGAAGATGGGGGGGGGGGGGGGGGGGGGGGGGGGGGGGGGGAAGGGAGAGGGGTGGGAAGAGGGTGATAGTAGGGGGGGGGGGGAGGGGGGGGGGGGTGGGGGGGGGGGAGGGGGGGGGGGGAGGGAGGGAGAGAGGGGAAGGAAAGGGAGAGGAAGAAAGAAATAGGGGGGAAAGAAAAGAGAGAAAAAAAAAGGGAAGTTGGGGAAGGGGCCCCCCCCCCCAAAAAAAAAACCCCCCCCCCCCCCCGGGGGGGAACCCCCCCCCCCGGGGAGGGAAGGGCAGGGGAAAAGGAAGAGGAAGAAAGAAGGGGGGGAGAAAGTTTGTAAGGGGAAAGGAAAAGGGGGGAAAGGGAAAGGGGGGGGAAAAAATTGGGGGAGGGAAAAAAAAAGGGGAGGAGGAAGGGGGGGGGGGGGGGAAGGGGGGAGGGGGAGGAGGAGAGGGGGGAGGAGGGGAGGAGAGGGGGGAGAGAGGGGAGGGGGGGAGGGGAGAGAGGGGAGGAGGGAGAGAGGAGGGAGAGGAGGGGGGAGGGAGGAGGGGGAGGGAGGGGAAGAGGAGGGGAGAGGGAAGGAAGGGGAGAGAGAGGAGAGGGAGGAGGGGGGAGGGGAGGGGAGGGAGGGGGAAAGGGAGAGGGAGGGAGGGGAAAGAGGGAGGGAGGGAAAGGAAGGGGGAGAAGGGGAGGGGAGGGGGAAGGAGGGAGGGAAAAGGAAGGGGGAGGGGAAAGGGGAAAGGAAGGGAGGGGGGGAGAGAAGGGAGGGGAAGAGGGGGGGGAGGGAGGGGGGAGGGAGGAGGGAGGGAGAGAGGGGGAGGGAAGGGAGAGGGAGGGGGGGGAGATAGAAGGGAGGGAGGGGGAGATAGAGGGGGGGAGAGAGAGATAGAGAGGGGACGGGATGAGGGGAGGGAGGAGAGAGGGGGGTTAGGGGAGGGGAGAGGGGGGGAAGAGAGGGAGGGAGAGAGAGGGTGGGATGGAGAAAGGGAGAGAGAGGGAGGGAGGGAGAGAGGGGGGGGAGAGAGAGGGAGGGAGGAAATAGAGGGGAGGGAGAGAGAAGGAGGGAAAAAGGGAGAGAGAGAGAAGGGAGGGAGGGAGGGAGGGAGGAGAGAGGTAGGGAGGGAGATGGAGGGGGGAGAGAGGGAGAGAGAGGGGGGGGAGAGAGAGAGAGAAGGAGAGGGAGAGAGAGAGAGAGAGAGGGGGGAAAAGACAGAAGACAGAGAGAGGAGAGAGGAAGAAGAAGAAGAAGAAGCAGAAAAGAAGAAGAAAAAAAACACAAAGAAAAAAAGAAAGAGAAAAAAAAAAAAGGGAAAAAAAAAAAAAACAAAAAACTAAAGTAACCACGCGGGCAGCAGGAAAGCACAAAGCAGGACAGCAGCAAAGAGCAGAAACGAAGCAGAAGCGCAAAAGAGGTAGGGAGGGAGGGAAGAAGGGGAGGGTTGGGGGAGAGGGGGAGAGGGGAGATGGGGAGAGAGAGAGAGAGAGAAAGGTTAGTAAGACGGTAAAGCCGTAAAACTGTCACAACGTTGATACAAACTTCCCTAATGTTTTTAAAGCCCCTTGCGGCCAACGCCAACAGAGCGCGAAATAGTTCAACAACTACCCCCTGAAAACCAGACCGACATGTTCCGCGCTCACAGTTGTTGGGTTGTTGGGGGTTTTTTTGTGTGTGTTTTTTTTGTTGTTTCTTTTCCTCTCTCTCTCTCGCTCGCTCGCTCGCTCCGCCCGCTCTCTTTTTCTCTCTCTCTCTCTCCTCGTTCTTTCCTCCCCCTCTCTCTCTCTCTCTCGCTTCTCTCTCTCTCTCTCTCTCTCTCTCTCTCTCTCTCTCTCCTCCCCCTCTTTCTTCTTCCTCGCTCGCTCTTTCTCTCTCTCCCCTCTCCTTTTTCTCCTCCTCTCTCCCTCCTTTTCCCCTCTTTTTCTCTCGCTCCCCCCCCTTTCTCTCTCCCCCCCTCTCCTCTCTCTCCTCTCTCTTTCTCTCTCTTCCTTTCTCTCTCTCCTTCCCCCCCTCTCTCTCTCCCCCCTCTCCCCTTTTCTCCTCCCTCTCTCTTTTTTCTTTTCTCCTCCCTTTTCCCCTCCCTCTCCTTCTCTCTCCTCCCCTCTTCTTTCTTTTCCTCTCTCTCTCTCTCTCTCTCTCCTCCCCTCTCTCTCTCTTCTCTTCTCTCTCTTCTCTCCCCTCTTCTCTTTCTCTCTCTCTCTCCCTCCCTCCTCTCTCTCCCCTTTTCTCTCCTCTCTCTCTCTCTCTCCTCTCTCCCCTCTCTCTCTCTCTCTCTCTCCTCTCTCTCTCTCCTCTTCTCTCGCTTCTCTCTCTCTCTCTCTCTCTCTCTCTCTCTCTCTCTTTCTCTCTCGTTTTTTGGCCTGACATTCCCGCCTTCTGTGTAAACCTCACGGTTCGTGGCCTATGTCCCGTGCCCATATGCCGGGTTTTGGGCTCGCTTTTGCCGTTTTGTTGGGTCTTCAGTCCGTATTCTTCCCTTGCAGAGTTAGTCCCTTTCCCTGGGGGGATCGTTTTTCGGCTCTTTGGGGGCGGGTCCTTCTTCTTTTGTGCTTTGTCTTCCAATTTCCCCCCCCCCCTTCTCCTTCATCCCCCACCCTTTCTCTCGGCTTAAAGGGGGGAGCGTGGGGGGGGGCGGGGGGGGGGGGAAGGAGGACGCACAAGGGGGGAGGAGGTAAGGACTCGACTTCCCTTTGCAAAGAAATAAAAATGGACAGTGGAAAGCTGGAGGGGAAGAACCAAAAAAGAACAAGGGTTGTAACAAGGGGAAGAGTTTCATCCAGGAAAGGGTGTAAAACCACCAGGGTGAAAGACATGAAGGTACCTCGTCTGTGGCGCGCGGTTGTTTTTTTGTGTGTGTGTGTGTGTTGTGTGGTGGTGTGTGTGTGTGTGTGTTGGGTGTTGGGTTTTTTTTTGTTTTCTGGTGTTTTTTTGTTTGTTGTTGTTGGGGTTTTTTTTTTTTGGGGGGGGAGGGGTTTACCCTCTGCTGTGGTAAAACTTGTACCCAAGAACTGTCTGTTGAACAAGAACGATGAAAGCCAAAAAAACACCACCACAAACAACAACCACACACTCTCTCTCTCTCTGCCGAAGGAAGGTGGCAGGATGGTTAAGACGTTCGCCTGCCAAAAGTTAAACCGTGAGGTTCTGGGTTCCATTCCCAGCCTCGCCCTTTCTTCCCAGTTTGACCCACACAAAAAAAAAATCGAACTGAATGTCAAAGTCCTTCGGATGAGACTATAAACCGAGGCCCCGTGTTCGAACGCATGCAGAACATCTTGCGCACACGTTAAATCCTGTTCCGCTTTTCGGAAGAGTAGGCCATTGTGTGCCGGTGGAAACATGACAAAATTTACAAAACCGCATACACACGGGGACTGGATGTAAAAAAGCACATGAGTGCTTATTCCATTATACTCGATATAAAAGAATAAAAAGTAAATAAATTTTAAAAAGTGCTGCCTACAAAGGATCTATGTACGTAAAACAAAGGGACGGGACAAGCCTAGTGGTTAGAGCGATGCGCTCGTGATCTGACGGCCCGGGTTCGAGCCATCACAGAGGCCCCCGGTTTCAAAGGGATTTTATTTTCTCTCCTACAGTTAACATCAGTGCCGACTCCACTACCCTAAAAGTCTTCCAGATAGACTTTTTAAACATAAGTCCCTAGTGCGAACGCACGCAGAGCATCTAGCGCACACGTTAAAATCCTGATCTGCTTTTCGGACACGAGTTAGGCCATCGTGTGCCGAGAGGAACAGACGACAACATTTAAAACAGGCATGCACACTTAGTGTCGTGTTTAGACGACATTCCCGAAGTCGGAATGCGGCTACCTTAATGGGGAGTAAACGGTTGGATACGCAGAATCTCGCCATTGGTGAACCTCGGAGCTCTAGCCGAGGAATGAAAAACAAGAAAGAAAGAAAGAAAATCCGCGAAATGTATCAATCATTCTTTCGTCTGTTGTTCTTTCCATCTTTTTAACGTTCGTTTTTTCCCCCTTTCCTACACGCTACATGTCGAAGCAATCTTTTTTTCTTGTTTTTCCCCCCTTGCTTGTTTATGCAGATATATAATCTTTTTTCTTTCTGTCTGTCTTTCCTTCTTCCAATGTTCGGGTTTTTTTGAAATTTTATTTTATTTTATTTTATTTTCTTTTATATCGAGGATAATGGTATAAGCACTAATCTGGTTTTTTTACATCGAGTCCCCGTGTGTATGCAGTTTTGTCAATTCTGTCATCTGTTCCCACCGGCACACAACGGCCTACTCTTACGAAAAGCGGAACAAGATTTAACGTGTGCGCAAGATGTTCTGCGTGCGTTCGTTCGCACACGGGGCCTCGGTTTGTGGTTTCATCCGGGGTTGGTGTGTTTTGTATCTTCTTTCCTGTTTTTCTTTTCTTTTTTTCCCCCTTTTTGATTTATCGAGTTATTCATTATTCCCCTGTTTTCCAATCTGTCTCCTTTTATCTTTCTTTCTTTCCTTAAAAAAAAAGTTGATTGGAGGTGGGGATGGTGGGAGTTTTTAAAAAAAAAATTTATTTCGTGTTTTCTTTCCTGAGAGAGAGAGGCCTTTATCTTCTTTTCTTTTTTTAAAAATTTTTTATTGATAATTTCGTGATCATTTCTTTTGTACGTGCAAAAACCCTTTGTTTTTGTTTTTCTTTTCTTACATACTTTTTTCCTTTTTTTTCTTCTTTTATTACATGGGTTTTCTTTGACTTTTCTCTTTTCGTTATCATGTGCATTATACACATAATTACAAATGAAAGATACTCTGTGACATACTTTTTCCGTGTTTTTTCTTTCTTTCATTATATGGGTTTTCTTTGACTTCTTTCTCTTTTCGTTATCATGTGCACTATAATACACACAATTATAATGAAAGATACTATGTGACATGATTGGGGAAAGAGAAACCAAGTGGTGATAGGGTAGTGGAAGGAGGGAGTGGGTGGGGGGAGGAGAATGCATGAGAGTGACCAGCAACCTGATTGTATCGGTTTTCGCCTTCGTCGAACACTCAGACAGCAGCTACCGTTTTCTGTCAAATGAACGCAAACGCGTTGCGCTGCCGTTAAGCGCCTGACAAGTCAGGCCCAGCGCATCCGACTTCGGAGTGGCAGAGAACTGTTATCGTTTTAAATCTTTCTGGGGGGAAAAGAAAGGCAGGAGAATGGACCCGGGAAGGCTGAAAGTAGACAACAACAACAACAATAACAACAACAAAGAAGAAGAACTGACAAGAGGAAAAGGAGCAAGGCAGAAACAAAGAGAGGGATAGAAAAGAGGGAATTCCTGGCACATGATAATTCCAGAAGGTGGGGATACTATTCATACATACTAATAGGCCCCCGGCATTTTCAGAGGGCGGGGGGGGGGGGGGGGGGGGGGGGGGAAGAGGGGGGGGGGGGGGTTAAATTAAAGTGTCGGTTTGAACTTAGAGGTTTTCGTCTGTTTCAGCTCTTACAACAGTTTCTTTGTTAATTTATTTTTTAAAGGGGGGAGGGGAGGGAGGGGAGTTGCTCTGTTTTGATTTGTTTTGTTGTTTTGCTTGATTGTGTTGTTGGTTTTCGTTGGTGTTGGTGTTTCGTGCTTTTGTTGTTTTGAGTTGTTGTTGTTTTGTTTTGTTTCTATAGATATTGCCTTGGTTTTAGCTATAAGGTTTCCCTTACCCCTCTCCTCCACCCCACCCCCACCTCCCTCATATCTGTCTGTCTATCTTTCTCTGTCTGTCTCTGTCTGTCTGTCTGTCCGTCTCTCTGTGTATGTGTGTTAGTGTGTGTGTGTGTGAGATAGTGTGTGTGTGAGTGATGAGTGTGTGTATGTGGTGTGTGTGTGTGTGTGTGTGTGTGTGTGTGTGTGTGTGTGTGTTTATTTGTATGTCTGCGTATGTGTGTATATATATATATACGTATGTGTGTGTTTGTGTATGTGTATATACGTGTGTATATGTATGTATCTATGCATATATGTATGTGTGCATGTGTGCGTGTGCGTGTGAGTGCGCGTGTATGCGTGCACGCGTGCATGCATGCAGGGATGCCTGTGTGTACGTGTGCGTGCGTGTATGCTTGCGCGCCTGCGTGCGCGCGCGTGCGCGTGTGTGAGGGTATGTGTGTGTGTGTGTATGTGTGTGTGTGAAGGAAGGAAGGTGCCCCGTGGATAGGGAAAATGTAGTCTCCTCCTTGAGGACGGTTCCAGTGCCCGCCCTCAGTTTGATCACTGCAGACATTGCATTAGCCGAATGAAAACCTGGGGCGGTGTGGTGAACAAGCAAAAAATATAACATAGAAAAAAGGTAAAATGGAAGAAACTGTGTGTGGGGGGGTTTGGGTGGGGGTGGGGGGGGGAAGGGAGGGAGTGGGAGGGAGGGAGTGGGTGGGTGGGGGGTTGGGGGGGTGGGGGTGGGGGAGGTGCGTGTGAGTGTGTGTGTATGTGTGTGTGAGGGAGGGAGGGAGGGAGGGAGGGAGTGGGTGGGTGGGTGGGTGGGTGGGGGTGCGTGTATGTGTGTGTGTGAGGGAGGGAGTGGGTTGGTGTGGGTGGTGGTGGGGGGGGGGGGGTGCGTGTGTGTCGTTGTGTGTGTGTGAGTGTGTGTGTGTGAGTGTGTGGGTGTGGTGTGGGGGGCTATGTGTGTGTAAGTGTGTTTGTGTTGTGTTGTGTGTGTTATGTGTTGTGTGCGAGAGAGATAGAGAGACAGACAGACAGACAGAGAAAGACAGAGACAGACAGACAGTCAGGTAAGCAGGCAGGCAGACAGACAGACAGAGAGAGACAGAGACAGACAGGTAGGCAGGCAGGCAGACAGAGAGCAGTAGGTTCAACCTGTTAATTCACATAAAATTACACGACAAAAGGACAAAATTTACAAAACTGCTTACATGAATGTGGGGGATTAATAATAATAATAATAATAATAATAATAATACATGGAATTTATATAGCGCTATATCTTGCAAAAACAAACCAAAGCGCTTGAGAATAAAAACCATACGAGCGCTTATTCCATATTCCTCGAAATACAAGGATATCTATAATGAATGAATAACCAGAATAGATAAATACAACAAAACTGATTTGGAAATTGATTCATACTGCTTTAGCACGTCTATACTTGTATGCTCCTAAGAAAGCGTATTGAAGACTATTATAGAAATACCAGTGGGTGGATAGATTGGTTTGTCCCAGAAAATTACCAACAAATGACCCACATGGGTGACCTGGAAGACGTTAATTAATCCCTAACTATCCCGATTGGTATGCTGAGAGAGAGGGGGGGGGGGGAGGGAGAGGCTGTGTGAGAGAGAGTGAGAGAGAGAGAGAGAGAGAGTAAGAGAGAGAGAGGGGTGGGAGAGAGGTGTGTGTGTGTGAAAGAGACAGAGTAAGAGAGAGGGTGAGAGAGACAGTGAGAGAGACACAGAGATAATGAGATAGAGAGTGATGTGAGAAAGTGAGTGAGTGAGTGGGTGAGAGAGAGACAGAGTGAGAGAGAGACAGAGAGGGAGAGAGAGAGAGAGACAGAGAGAGTGACAGAGAAAGAGAGTGAGTGAGAAAGTGAGTAAGTGAGTGGGTGAGAGAGAGACAGAGTGAGAGAGAGACAGAGAGTGAGAGAGAGAGAGAGACAGAGAGTGACAGAGAAGAGAGAGAGTGAGAGAGAGAGTGAGTAAGAGAGAGTGAGTGAGAGAGAGAGAGAGAGTGAGAGAGGGAGAGAGACGGCGCGAGAGAGGGAGTGTGTGTTGTGTGTGTGTGTGTGTGTGTGTGTGTGTGTGTGTGTGTGTGTGTGTGTGTGTGTGTGTGTGTGTGTGTGTGTGTGTGTGTGTGTGTGTGTGTGTTGTGAGCACGCGCGTCTGTTGTTGTGGTGGTGGTTGTCTGTGTGCTGGCCTTTTTGTTATGGTTGTTATAGATGCTACGGTTCTTCTTGTTGTTGTTCTTGCTGCTGTTTTGAGTCAATATTTGGTTATTCTTAATGCGCATATCTGTCTCAGTTGCGTACAGTCACTGTACACCTTTCCCAACTCAAAGT
>CM054151.1:10710507-10718007 GCA_028751875.1 Rapana venosa | reverse complement strand
CAATAGTGCAGCTTTATAATTCATGCATTGCCTTATTTCCCGTCTAGTTGTTATTGACGTTTCTCAGCTGCTTCCACTTTTGGGCATAATTGTAATATTATGTTTCCACCACTATACAGCTTCTTCTTGTTGTACTCAGCATTCTACGTTGGAGCTACGTTGCTCTGAACGAACACGATTTTGTTTTAACCAAGGTACAGTGCGAATTCACTGTATGCTCACAACTGAAGTCCTCAACAACTTTCACTGAGAACAGTCGACTGGAATAAAAACCAGCATTTGTTTTATTTCCAACAGGGACCTTCTTCAAAGAAGATATATATCCGTACCGTTTTCACTAACTTCTTCATCTGTATTTTTTCATCTAGTTCTTTTTTATAAGCTGTTTCAGAACATAGAAGAGTTGTAGATCTGAAAGTGCAGGACAAAGCACACAAGGAATTGTGTATGTAACAGTCCACATAATGAACAATCCCCGTTGTCAGAATGCGGCTACCTTCATGGTGGGCAAAAAAACAACAACCCGGTCGCATACGCAAGATCTCACCATTGATGAACCTCGGAGCTCTAGATGAGGATCAAAAATCAATCAAAGAAGCAAAATGCTAGCAAGCAAACAAAAAGCAAGCAAACAAACAATGAAACAAGTTCAAATTACACACACACACACACACACACACACACACACAAACTGCCACTCTTAACCTGCACGTGAAAACTGTAAGCAAGAACAAAACCAAAACTGACAAACAAACAAACAAACAAACAAGCCAAATGAAAATATCCCACACAGTGCAAGAAACACACACACACACATATGTACTGTACACAAACGTGTCAAACCCAGCCACGACCTAGACCTACACGTGAAAGAAAGAAGCCCTCCCTCGCTCTTTCTCTCCCCAACCAATCCCAATTTACAGAATACTAATTAAATCTGGGCCCGGAGTTGACAAACTAAAGATGGGTGTAATTGCCCTCTGTAAACGTCGTTACCGCTTGTCGCTGCAGTCAGACTCCATTAGGCCTTAGACCTTAGTCGTCAGACGCCTCCTGGAAGGAAGGGAGATAACGCTGCCTTGCCAAAGCTTAGGTGGCTTCCCTTGCCTGCTCTTGGCGTCGGCCTAATCTGTCAGCCAGCGAGTGCACAGCAACCCGATCCTTGTACCCCTTCTCCGATTAGCTGTCTGCCTGGCTGGCTGTCTGTGTGTGTTTGTCTGCCTGTGTGTATGTCTGTCTGTTTGCGTACCTGTCTGTCTGTTTGTATGTGTGGTTGTCTGCCTGTTTGTATGTTGTGTTTGTATGTGTGTTTGTCTGTATGTCTGTCTGTTTGTGTGTATGTCCGTTTGTCTGTTTGCCTGTCTTGGTCTTCGTGTCAGTCTGTGTGACGCTGTTCTGTTAATCAAGCACGAGTTGTGTGTCTTTAAGTGGTTGTTGTCTTCATGTGGACAAGGCTTACCCGAGATTTTTACTTTTTTTATTTTAATTTTATTTTCTGAATTTTATTTTATACCACTGTAAGTCACGGTAGATTTATCTGCGTGAAATTCGGGCTGCTCTCCCTCGGGGAGAGCGCGTCGCCACAAGAGCAGCGCCACCCATTTTTTTCTTTTTCCTGTACTCGTTTCCCTATCAGAATGTTTTTTTATACAGAATTTCTCTCTTGTTGCCGTGGGTTCCTTTACGTGCACTAAATAATTATGTGTAGCACACGGGACCTCGTTTCATCCGAAAGACTAGCGCCCAGACCACCACTCAACATGGTCTAATGGGTGGGGGTAAAGTTTTGGGCCCAAACGGGGATTGAACCACCGCAAACTTCCGACCCGGACTTTTTCTAGGCAGGTGCGTTACTCTAGACCACCGATCGACCGAGATGACTCCTCCTTAGGTCTGGAATCTTCCTGAAGAAACCCACCTTCTCCTTTCCTTCACCAGGTGGCTGCCAGTGCAACAGACTGCCAATCACAAGACAAACGATTTCCAAATCTGACAATTCCTACTGTCTCTGTGAGCGTGCGAATCGGGTTAAGACAAAAGATTTTCCCCGGAAAGTTAAGTCCAGTCAAGTCAAAGTGATCTCTTTTTTTTTTAGGGTAAAAGATTAAGTTTACACAACTTTTCTTCATCCTGCCCTCACAACAACAATCAAAAAAAAAAAAAAAAAAAAGAAAAGAAAAATCAAGAAAATGGACTTACTAAGAAAAAGGTTAGGCAGTACTCCTTTTACTTTCGCTTGTCTTGACCCAGTTTTTATTTATATGATATCTTTTTACCTCCAGTATTTTTGGGTCATGTTTTTATGTGCTGAGAGAAAACGATGCGTTAAGCACTTAGAAAAATTAATAGTCTCCAGTTACTGTTGGGCCAGATTCGCGCAGTTGAAGGACTTAATTCAGCTATTAAAAAAATTAAGAAAAGTTAAAGGTGTCCCATAACCTATGTGGTCGTAGGGGAGCGAGGCATCAGAGACCTCAACTTCTCTAAGAGGCCAGCATATTGAGGGCGGCGCCCATCTCCTCTCCCTCGCTGCTTTACCTTCCCTGACCCTAAAGAGGGCAGGTACCCATTTACAGCTGGGTGAACTGGGGGACTGTACGGAAGCCAAGGCGCGCAAACGGACACCCACCCACTAGATAGCCACGCTTGATGCTGCCTTACCTGAGGAAAGCGAGTGCTCTGACCACTGAGCTATTTCGTCTCCTGTTTATTTATCTATTGTTTATTGCCATTATTTTTGGTCGTATTTTCGTGTGCTGATAGAAAACGATGTCTCTAAGCACTTTACAAGTAATTTCCAGTTACTGTTGGGCCAAGGTTCGCACAGTTGAGGGACCAATCCAGTTAGCGACAGGAAAGCCATTTAAGGACACTGCAGTGGTGGTTTGGTTTTTGCTGGTGTGTTTGTTGTGGGAGATGGTTCTTTCACACACAATTCGGAAATTGTGTAGTTTCCTCAGTCTGAGCTGTGATGTCATTTGTGTGCTGGTTCTCTTGCCCTGTTTTTCGAGCAAGATGAATTTAAATGGCTCTCGTATTTTCTACACACTCGCACGCGCACACGTTCACACACACACACACGCGCGCGCGCGCGCATGCAAACACACACACGAATTTCATTCTAGTTATGTTACATTGTGCTCGGTGCGCACGCGCGCATTTCATTCTAGTTATGTTACATTGCACACAAACACCGAGATAACTTGTAAACACAACAACACAACAACAACAACAACAACAACAAACTGTATTTTGAAAAAGAAACCCACGTGAATAATAAAGATGCCTATTGTTTCTGAGTGTCAATCACAAGCAGAATTTAATGGTTGGCTCTCTAATATAAAAAAAAAATTGTAAAGGTAGATCCTCTAACAATGTTTAAGAGATTTTCTTTTTATACGACTTGAGAGAAACACTCTTAAGCAAATGTATCAATATATTATTACCAAATATATCATCCAGAACAACATGTGGGACTATGTGCTTAATCTGTCCTGATAATATGTCTGTTTCAATGATAACATAAGGAAAGAAGTGTAGACTTGCAAGAATTGCAAGATATAGCGCTCTATAAATTCCATATATTATTATTATTATTAGACTAAAGCGTAACTATTTCTTCTTCCAACGCTCAGACAGCGTTGCCTGCCGTTAAGCGCCTGACAAGTCAGGCCCAGCGCATCCGACTTCGGCAGAAGAGAGAATTGTTATTGTTTTAAGTCTTTCTGGACCAAGAAGGCAGAACATAGACATGGAGGAGGTGACAGGAAGAAAAGGAACAAGGCAGAAGCAAAGAGAGTGAAAGAAAAGAGGAAATTTCTAGCACCGATTTTCCAGGATGCTTATTTTACTGATAGGTCCCCGGCATCCTCACGGGGGAAAAGCGTAACTATTTGATACGATATAATATGTTTTAAAACAATGTAAACAGGACATCCTCTTTCTCACTTTTCTTTGATTTTGTTTGGTTGTTTGTTTGTTTTTTGTGATTATTGGCCAGTGTTAATAATTTCATATGGTTGAAATGGCATAAAACAGTTGGATCTCTTTGTTATTAGTGCTGTCGTAGTATTAAGTGAATTAAGACAATCCCTTTCATTTTCAAGCTTATATTATAACGTTATGCGCATAATATTTCTGTGCTTTGTTTCCTTCCCAATGCCCACATAAAAAGTAAAGGTGTCTCATAATCTATAAGGTCGTAAGGGAGCGAGGCGTCAGAGACCTCAACTTCTCTAGGGGCCAGCATATTGAGGGCGGCGCCCATCTCCTCTCCCTCGCTGCTTTACCTTTTCCTGACCCTAAAGAGGCCAGGTACCCATTTACAGCTGGGTGAACTGGGGAACTGTACTGAAGCCAAGGCGCGCAAACCGTCACCCATCCAAGTGGTAACCACGCTCGACGCTAAGTTGGCTTGGGGAAAGTGAGTGCTCCGACCACTGAGCTATCCCGTCCCCACATACACAATAATACTCTAATGGTTTACTATCCGAGGTGCATGTTTTCTCACTCCTGACTACAGCTCCGAGGTTCACCGATGATGAGATTTTGTGTATACGACCGTTTTAGCCCCACCATTAAGGTAGCCGCATTCCGACTGCGCAGACGATGTCTAAACACGACAGCAGTTTGCATGCGTGTTTTTTTTTTTTAAATATATAAATATTTTCGTCATTAGTTCTTGCCGGCAAGAATGACCTACTGATCCGAAAGGCAGAACAGGTTTTAATATGTACACAAGATGTTCTGCGTTTGCAAACGGGACCTCGGTTTATAGTCTCATCTGAAGGACTTTCGGGGAGAGTGGAGTCGGCACTGATGTTAAGTATGTTCTTTCGAGCCAGAAGGCCCATAGAGCCGGAGCTTATCCCGGTTTCTGTAGCGTTAAGCAAACTGATGGTTTTTCACTACCCCTGTGACAGGACGCTAGTCTGTCGCCAGATACTTCCCCAGCAGAGCTGGTACCCATTTGTACACCTGGGTGGAGTGAGGAAAATAGGAGTAAAGTGTCTTTCCCAAGGGCACAACACCGAGCCGAGCGGGGATCGATGTTAACTCCAGGAAAAAACATTCCCTTGAATGGGTACGTCCGTTGTGGCTCGAATCTGGGCTCGATCCTAGAGCTTCAAATAGCAAGCGCAAAGCTCTAACCACTTCCTATCCTAGGCCCCCTATTGTAGTTGAATTTCTCTCTCTCTCTCTCTCTCTCTCTCTCTCTCTCTCTCTCTCTCTCTCTCTCTCTCTCTCTCTCTCTCTCTCTCTCTCTCTCTCTCTCTCTCTCTCTCTCTCTCTTCTCTCCACTTCCCCCTATGTGTGGTCATATTCTTGATGATGAAGTGCATGTCCTGTTTCAGTGTCAAGCATAATTATGTTACCATACGTGAAAACTGCAGTGTTCTCAATCCATTATCCTCGATGTAAAAGAATTTTTTAAAGTGTGTGTTCTCTCTCTCTGAAGTGCAATTAAGTTTTTGTTTTCTACCACTTAACAATACCAGGCAAAAAATGAATCCCAGAAAAATATGCTTTTCTGCCAAATGCATTTCAGACACTGCTTTCTCTTTTCCTGCGGTAGTCTTAACTACCGCCATTGGATTTTGTTTTCTTACAGTTTATGTTGTGGGTTTATGTTGCATTTGCTTGTTGCAGCTGCACTTTACCGTGTACTCTTAGTATTGATCGTTGACTTGCTGAGGAACCCCTTCATGTCTGGGCCAATGGCTTCTTTGTCAATAAATCTAGTCTAAGTTTAGAGCTGTCGCTTTCTCTCTCTCTCTCTCTCTGGTCCTTCGGATGAGACTATAAACCCAGGCCCCGTGTTCCAACGCATTTTTATTTATTTTTTTTATTTTATACCACTTTAAGTCACGAGATTTCTCTGCGTGAAATTCGGGCTGCTCTCCCCGGGGAGAGCGCGTCGCCACAAGAGCAGCGCCACCCTTTTTTTTTCTTTTGGTCTGCAACTGTATTTGTTTCCCTATCAGAGTGGCTTTTTTCTAAGAATTTTGCCAGGGACAACTCTCTTGTTGCCGTGGGTTTTTTACGTGCGCTGAAAATTTTGTGTGACACACGGGACCTCGGTTTATCGTCTCCTCCGAAAGACTAGCGCCCAGACCACCACTCATGGTCTAATGGATGGGGGAAAATTTCGGGCCCAAACGGGATACGAACCATGCACACACCCGACCCGGACTTTTCGCATTCTAGACAGGTGCGTTACCTCTAGACCACCGATCCACATCTTGCGCACACGTTAAATCCTGTTTCGCGTTTCGAAAGAGTAGGCCATTGTGTGCCGGTGGAAACAGATGACAAATTTACAAAACCGCATACACACGGGGACTAGACGTAAAAAAGCACATGAGTGCTTATTCCATTATCCTCGATATAAAAGAATAAATAAATAAATTTTAAAAAATCTGGGACTGGATGTAAAAAGTACGCTCTCACGGATGTATGTATGTATGTGTATACATATATTATATTATATATACATTATACATCGATATATATATATATATATATTTATATATATAAAGACAGACAGGCAGGCAGGCAGGTAGACAGACAGAAAGACAGAGTAAGCATGGTTGTGCACTTTTTCAGACACCTTGTGCATTAATTTTTTTCCTGCTAATATTCCATAACAAAATTAGACCAAGATCCTTTTGTTGTCTTATATATATATAATCCATTTTCTTGTCCACCCCCACCCCACACTCCTCCTCTCATGTTTTTGTTGTTGTCATTTTTACTTTTTCATCTTTTCACTTAAAAAAAATTAACTCTGCGCACAATTCAGAACGATAATGTGATCTCAAAGCCGGCCTACCTGTGCGAAAAGGTGTGGGTGTTCGCACGAGTGAGTGATTTCCTAATGACGTTTCATCAGAGTTAACAGGTATTTACCAAACAGGATAAAAGAAGGCAATAAACCTCATACTGTGTCGCTTGAAAACCTACATAATATCGAGCTTTCAATTTAAACGTAAGACAATCATCATTGTGCTCTCCGTGGAAAAAACTACAAGAGAAAAAAGCAGCAGAATAGGAACGTCGATATTCTTCTTCTTCGTCGTCGTCGAACGCTCAGACAGCAACTCCTGAGGCCCTGACAAATGCTGCCGTGCGCTGAAGGCCCTCCCTCCAGGGGTCCGAAGAGTTTGTCCCTCATCGGCAGCAGGTCAGTAGGCCAGATATCGGCCTTCACTCAGGTTGTTGGTGTGTTGGACAGACAGGTCTGGAGGAAGTGTTCTTCCACTGTCATGGGAGAAGTGCCACAGGGCACGCCTCGGAATCACCATTGGAACTTGTGTTGAAGTGATGTCCTGAGCTACAGTGTCCTTGTCATTCTCCTTCTCGCTTTTTCTGACATCCATGTCATTTTATAGCTTATTTTCAAGACTTAGAAGATTTTCGTCCTATGCCGACTGATTGTGGGCCTGACTGTCAGGTGCTTAACGGCAGCGATGTGCAATTTTGGCTCAAATACAGAAACAA
>CM054151.1:10695507-10705507 GCA_028751875.1 Rapana venosa | reverse complement strand
TGTTTCTCTTAGTTCTTGTTGCTATGTCTTCTTCTTCTCATTCTTCTTCTTCTTTGCTTCTTCTTCTTTGCATTCTTATTTCTTTGCAATCTTCCTCTTCATTCTTCTCCTTTCTTCTTCTTCTTCTTTGCATTCTTCTTCTTCTCTTTCTTCTTCTTCTTTGCATTCTTATTTGCATTCTTCTTCGTTGCGTTCTTCTTCTTCGTCTTCTACTTCTTCTTCTTTACATTCTTCTTCTTCTTCTCTTTGCATTCTTCTTTGCATTCTTCTTCTTTGCATTCTTCTTTCTTCTTTCTTCTTTACTTTCTTCTTCTTCTTTTTATTCTTCTTCTTTGCATTCTTATTCTTCTTGCATTCTTCTTCTTCTTCGTTCTTCTTCTTCTACTTTTTCTTTTTTCTTCCTCTTCTTCTTCTTCTGCATTCTTTTCTTCTTTGCATTCTTGAATGCATTCTTCTTCTCTTCTTTGTATTCTCTCTGTTGCATTCTTCTTCTTCTTGCATTCTCCTCCTTCTTTGCATTCTCTTTTTCTCTGTGCAATCTTCTTCTATTTCATTCTTCTTATTGCAATCTTCGTTGCATTCTTCTTTCCTTCTCCGTCTTCTACTTCTTCTTCTTTGCATTCTTCTTCCCCCTCCTCCTTCTTCCTTCTCTTCTTCCTGTCCTCCTTCCACTTTACTGTGTCATGTTGTTCGTGGAGGTCTTGTTCAGGTTGTTCTTACTGTTCTTCTTGCTGTAATTATTCTATCTGCTGATTTCAGATAGGTGATACAGTTATTGGTGCTTATTTTTTTCCTTGTTTTTTTATATATTTTTTTCATTACTGACGTTGTGCGTTTTTGTTATGTTGTGCTATTACTGTCTTACACAGTTTAGCAATAATTTTATTTTATTTACTGTCTATCTATTTTTTTCCTTCTATTTCGATGAGATGGAATAAGCGCTCATGCGATTTTTTTTACATCCGGTCCCCCTGTGTATGCAGTTTTGTTAACATGTCTGCGCGTTTGGACGACTAGCGACAGAAAAAAAACCCAAACATACATTGATGGATGTGTGCAGTGTACTTGGTCGATGTTATCATTCTAGGTTACCAGTTCACAGCGGCTTAAAAATAAGCTAAAAAGTAACACAGAAGAACAACCCCACCCCCCCCCCCCCACCCCCCCTCCAAAAAAAAAAGACAAGAGGAGGCAAAGAAACAAAAAAGATCCCCACCCCCACCCATAAAATTTCAGGTACCCCCCTCCTTCCCCCCTCATAAAAAAGAGAGAAAAAAGCAGAAGGAAAAAGAAAAGAAAAAGAACGAAAATCAAGGCAACAAATATGCACCCAAACACCCAACAACTGAAGACAAACCACCCTCCCCCCCCCCCCCCCCCCCCCCCCCCCCCCCCCCCCCCACAAACAAAAAAAATCATTAAAATTTATTTTACAACAGGAGACAACAACCGCCTTCCCCTCAACCCCCTTCCTTTTATAAAAAATCATAAGATGAAAAAAAAAAAGCTATTCATCGGCTAGAGCTCCGATGTTCAGTTCCCCAATGGAAAGATTTTGCGAATGCGACCGGGGTTTTGGTGGGGGGGGGGGGGGGGGGGGGGGGGTGGGGGGGGTGTTGGTGTCCACCATGAAGGTATCCGCTTTCCGAATTCGGGGGGAGGGAAAAAAATCACTGAAAGAGATGGGTCGTCTTGCCCTACCGTGTGGCGGCAAGCTTTTCCCCAGGGAAAGCCGCTCCATTGGCGTGCGAACTATTATGTTGGGATACAGTTGGGGTTGTTTTGTTTGGTTGGTTGGTTTTTGTTTTTGTTGTTGTTGGGTTTTGTTTGGTTTTTGTTTTTTTATTGTTGTTTTTTGTTTGTTTGTTTTTTTAGTTGGGGTGTTTATTTGTTTTTTTGCTGTTGGGGGGGGGGGGAATTTTTGTTTTTTGTTGTTGTTTTTTTGCTTTTTGTTGTTTTTTGGTTTTTTGTTGTTGTTGTTGGGGTGTTTTTTTGTTTGTTGTTTGTTCCTCGGCTACAGCCCCAAAAAGTCTCATAAACCGAGGCTCCGTGTGCGAACGCTCGCAGAACATCTTGCGCACACATCAAATCCTCTTCCGCTTTTCGAAAGAGTAGGGCATTGTGTGCCGGTGGGAACAGATGACAGAATTTTCAAAACCGCATACACACGGGGACTAGATGTAAAAAAAAGCATGTAAGTGCTTATTCCATTATCCTCCATATAAAAGAATTTTTTTTTTTAATTAAAAAAAAGGTTCACCAGTGGTGAGATTTCCGCGTATGCTATGCCTTTTGAGCCCTTCGTGAAGGTAGCCGCATTACAGCTTCGGAGATGTGAGAGCTACATGACAGAACACAGTTTGAATCATTCTCCTATTGGGGGGGGGGGGGGGGGGGAGGGAAGCCCGAGATCAGGAACATACGAGTATACAAAAGAAAAATAAAACAATCAAGTGAAGTTCCGAAATGAAGAGAACAATTAGTCAGTTAACCAGTAAACCAACAAAAAGAACAACAACCCCTAACTACTAAGTGTGCACACATACACACACATACATCAAATCAAATCAAATCAAATCCAATTCTTATATATAATGAATAAGCAGTCATGTACTTTTTTTGTACATCCGGTCACCTTCCTTATCAGGAAAGAGAGAGACAGAGACAGATAGAGAGAGAGAGACAGAGAGAGATAGGGGGAGATATAATGAGAGAGAGAGAGACAGAGAGAGAGAGAGACAGACAGAGAGAGAAACAGAGACAGAGAGAGAGATGTAATTCAAGGAAGCAGATACACGTACATGTTGTCTACATGAAACAAACTGTTCATAGATGGCTGGACTCTTGCAAGGTTCTGTCGATAGCATAAATAGCGCTGATATTTTTTTTCTTCATCTAGCCAACAACAGTTTAAGAATGAGTGATTCATTACTTGATTGATTGGTTGATTGATTGATTGATCGTAAAAGCTGTCAAAACATGCAGGGGAAATCATCATAATCGTCATCATCATTATTATCATTTTTAATTATTATTATATCATTATTATTAGTATTATCATCATCATGATCACCACCACCACCACCACCACTATCATTATCATAATTATTATCATCATCATCATCATCATCCTTCTTCTTCTTCTTCTCATTATTATTATTATATTATTATTATTATCATCATTATTATTACTATTATCGTCGTCATTTTTGTTGTTATTGTGGTGGCGGTGGTGGCGGCCCTTGCTGTTGCTTCTTGTTATTGTTTGTTAACACGATGGTTATTTATTGGTACAGTTTCTCGTCACTGTGACTTTATTCTCTTCCCCACTTTTTACTCCAGTCCGTGCCAAAATTCTCTTATACTCCCGTACTTGATACAGTGCCTTGACATATGCAATAACAATACCACCAAGAAACAAACAACAACAACCACAACAACAAGAATAATAATAATATTATTATTAATGATGATGATGGTATAATAATAATAATAATAATAATAATAATAATAATAATAATAATAATAATATATAATAATAATAATAATAAAGATGATGATAAAATAATTATAGTTGCTATTGTTGCTATCACTATAATACAACACCGCCATACCATCATCAGTATTACTATTGTTGTTGCTGCTGCTGTGATTATCACCATCATCCTTATTATAATATTGCCATTATTACTACTTTATTATTATTATTATTGTTATTATTATTATTATTATTACTACTACTACTACTACTACTACTACTACTACTACTGCTGCTGCTGCTACTGCTACTGCTACTACTACTGCTACTACTACTACTGTTATCTCTCTCTTTAAAATGTTACAACGTTTGTTATTAACGTCGTGGCAATAACAGTTAACGTAATATCACAACCCATGTTACAACAAAGTGTCTTTTCCCCCAAAGGGGAGATGGAGAGGAGAGGAGAGGATGAGAGAGAGAGAGAGGAGAGAGAGGAGAGAGAGGAGAGAGAGGAGAGAGAGAGAGAGAGAGAGAGAGAGAGAAACTTTGAAAACTGTTTATTCAGAGAGAGGGAGATAGATATATATATATATATATATATATATATATATATATATATATATATATATATATATATATAGAGAGAGAGAGAGAGAGAGAGAGAGGAGGAGAGAGAGAGGAGAGAAGTAGAACAATGCAATATGAAAACACATCTTTCCACACTTTATGATGCAATATAATACAATAATCCACTACAGTGTAATACAATCATCATCATCATCAGACCCGTGACCTTGGCGGTCGTGGGGGAGACATGAAAGACGATGCCGTGGTAAGCCTCCTCCATCCATCTCGGTCCTCGGCTCTGCGCAGTAGTGCCGAGTCATTCATCCTGGTCCATTCTCTGATGTTGTCCATCCATGACTTGTTCTGTCTTCCCCTCCTTCTGCCACCTTCGAGTGTTCCCTGCAGTACTGTTTTGGGCAGAGTGTTGTGGCGGGTGACGTGGCCGAACCATGTCAGCTTTTTCTTCTTGACGATGGTGAGAAGGGGTTCCTGTGGACCTGCCAGCCGTGTTATTTGACTCTTGACATACAATACAATGCAACAAATACAATACAATAGATCACAATTTATTACAATACGATAGGAAACAGAACGACGTAATGCAGTTATGTAATGTGTTCCTTTTGCGTACTAAGAAACGAAAAGAGTTGAAGTGGGAGGGAGGGAGGGGAGGAGGAAGGGGTGGGGGGGGGGGGGGGGGCGTCAAAAACCAAAAAAGGGTGTGTAGATTTGGCAGCTGACTTTTGAAATATGAGAGAGAGAGAGAAAGAAAGAAAGAAAGAAAGAAAGAGAGAGAGAGAGAGAGAGAGAGGAGAGAGAGAGAGAGAGAGAGAGAGAGAGAGAGAGAGAGAGAGAGAGAGACTATAATTGAATACCTGTGGCTTTGTTACAAGAGAAAATAAAACTTTTGAAATAATCACACACACACACACAACAAAAGCAAAAGCAGAAAGAAAGAAAGAAAGAAAACTAAAGAAAGAAAGAAAAAAGAAAAGAACAAAAGAAAGAATGAGAAAAGGAGAGAGGAAGGATAGAAAAGAAAAGAAAAAGAATGAGAAAAGAAAGAAAGAAAGAAAGGAAAAGAAAGGAAAAGATCAAAAGAAAGAATGAGAAAAGGAGAGAGAAAAGAAAGAAAGAAAGAAAATAACAGAAAAAAGAAATGAGAAAAAGAGAAAAGAAGAATGAAAGAAGGAAAGCGAAAACAAGTAATCACAATAACTGTAAAAACAAAAGGAAACACAAATAACACTGGCCGGTAGAGCAGTTTAGTCCAACGTTTTACAGCTAGCTTGTTTGTCCGTTTGTTTGGGGCTGCTTTAAATTTTTTTTTTTTTTTAACGTGTTGGCTTGTCTTGTTATTTCCGTGTCCTTTCAATCCATGTATCTCAAGATAAGAAAGAGATCCCAGTTCTAATGTCAGGTACATGCTTCAATAAGAAAAAGAAGAAACAAATATTATTAACATATGTTCTTGTTTATCGTTCGTTCGTTTGCATAGCGGAGGAAAAGTGGTGTCTTCAAACACTATTCATTTATTCATTAACATCCTCAACAACAACAACAAAAATGAAGAGAAAATAACGAGCAGAATTCGCTTAACTAGTAAGGTGAGCTTGAAGAATACAATTTAAAACAAGCATTTTAAAAAGCCATTTTCATGAAAACTGATTTTTTTTTTGGTATGAGAAAATCGGTTATCGGGCCTGCGATGTACGCCATTTTGGAAGCCATGTTTAAATTTTTAAAATGTTTAAACAATTCGGGAAATGTGTAAAAATTCGGAAAATGTGTAAAAATTCGGAAAATGTGTAAAAATTCGGAAAATATATACAAATTGGTGAAAATACTCAAAAGTTCCAGGGCGACACCAGTTGGATAATTATATTGTCTATGAAGGTTAAAGAGCCCACGACATCTGCCTTCAATTAAAAGGGAACCTTATCTCTGGTTTTTACTTTTGTTTTTGATTCGTTTATTTTAGCTTATTTTATCATTATTTTTTCCCCATTTTATTGCGTATCGTTTCTTTTTTTTTTGGTGGGGGGGGGGGGGTTATATCATTTTATTTTATTTCATTTTATTTTGTCTGATTCTATTTTATTATATTTTGTTCTTTTTTTTATGTCAGGCTGATAAAGATCAAAAGGCTCGCACTCCGACCTCGGGGGTGATGTCTAAACATAACGCCAGGTGTGTGTGTGTGTGGTGGTGTGAGTGTGTGTGTGTGTGTGTGTGTGTGTGTGTGTGTGTGTGTGTGTGTGTGTGTGTGTGTGTGTTGTGAATATTTTCCCATCCATTCGGACATATTTCAATGGATCGGTGGTCTAGAGGTAACGCGCCTGTCTAGAAAGCGAAAAGTCCGGGTCGGAAGTGTGCGGTGGTTCGAATCCCGTTTGGACCCGAAACTTTTTCCCCATCCATTAGATCATGAGTGGTGGTCTGGGCGCTAGTCTTTCGGATGAGACGATAAACCGAGGTCCCGTGTGTTGCACATAAGTATTTAGCGCACGGTAAAAGAACCCACGGCAGCAAGAGAGTTGTTCCTGGCAAAATTATGTAGAAAAAAGCCACTCTGATAGGGAAACAAATACTGTTGCAGACAGGAAAAAAGAAAAAAATTGGGTGGCGCTGCTCTTGTGGCGACGCGCTCTCCCCCTGGGGGGAGAGCGGCCCAAGTTTCACGCAGAGAAATCTGCCGTGACTTAAAGTGGTATAAATAAATAAATAAATAAATTCTTACCGGCATGAACGACCTACTCTTCCGAAAGGAAGCAGGCTTTTCCGACCGTCACATTATACTGCTAGTCTAGCAAATCCACACACTCGTTTTTTGTCTTCAGAAAGATGCTGTGCTACTGGAACAACAGGATCCTAACTTAATCGTTCAGGCTCAGCCCTGCTGACTTGCTTCACTGCTTACTGACCTGGACTGTAGCCACAATAACAACAAGGATAACAAAGACTGCCGGGAACAAGATCATCATCAGTAACAGCAGCAACAACAACAATACTACTATTACTGCTGTTGCAATAACTACTACAACTACACCTACTACTACTACTACTACCACTACTACTACTGATAATGATGATGATGACGATGACGATGACGATGATGACGATGATGATGATGATGATTAGTAGTAGTAGTATCATCATCATCACCAACATCATCATCATCATCATCATCATCATCTTGTTATTATTATTATTATTATTATTATTATTATTATTATTGTCGTCGTCATTAGTAGTAGTAGTAGTAGTAGTAGTAGTTGTAGTAGTAGTAGTAGTAGTAGTAGTAGTAGTAGTAGAAGTAGTAGTAGTAGTAGTAGTAGTAGTAGCAGTTATAATGATACTAGTGCCCATACTGCTACGACTAAAAACAACAATATTTATGTGATGACCATGATAATAGAACCACTATCCCGTCTCTGCTTCCTGTTGCTGTTACTTTTGATGACGATGATGATGATGATGATGAGGAGAGGAGGAGGAGGATGGTGGTGATGAGGAGGAGGAGGAGGAGGATGGTGATCCATTGTCGTCAGTACACTACCGAAAATCGCGTTGAGAGCTGAACCTGGTTGTTAAGTTGTAAAGGCTTGATTTGATTGGTGTGCAAGCTTAACATGATTATTCATAACAAAACAACCAACCAATCAAAGTTCGATGCATAAAGTACACTGCTGACTTAAACAAAACAATATGGAAAATAGCACTCATGTGTTTATTTGTCATCCAGTCCACGTGTGTATGCAGCAGTTTTTGTAAAGTTTGTCATTGTTCCCACTGGCACAGAGAGAGAGAGAGAGAGAGAGAGAGAGAGAGAGAGAGAGAGAAGAGAGAGAGAGAGAACTTTACTATGAACTGATTTATTGTACCTCGGCCTTTGGCCACAGTGCAATTCAAAGAGATAAGAAAGAAAGAGAGAAAGAGAGAATGAAAGAGATAGACAGACAGACAGACAGACAGATAGACCTCTCTCTATATCTAGTAACTCTCTTTTTAAGCAAGGAAGAATAAGACAGCATTCAAGCGCAGTGTAATTCAAGCATTTCCAAACTTCGAAATATTGTCGTCTTCAATTTAACGTCTGTTCACTCTTAAAGCCATATTAGAATATTATTCCATGTAGATCATCATCACTTAGTCGTTTGGGGAGTAGTGGCATCTATCTATATAGAATCGTGTGGGTTACGTTCTGATTTATTTTCCGCCTTTTCCAAGTTTCAGGGGCATAGCCTATAAAATTATAATAAATGCTGCCTGCCTTAACCGACTTATGATATACATCTGCCGTGACAGATGTTCTCTCTCTCTCTCTCTCTCTCTCTCTCTCTCTCAGCCAGGGTATTTATGTGCCTTTGAACTATCTTGAGTTGCTCTCTTTCCTTGCCTTCTCCCCGTCGTTGCATTAATCTTTCCGTTTTCGTTTTTTTGTTATTTAACCAAAAGCTTTTACAAAAATATTTTCATGTGAAACGTGAAGGAATGAGAGATGAGTCACTCTGTGTGTGTGTGTTGTGTGTGTGTGTGTGTGTGTGTGTGTGCTGTGTGCGTGTGTGTGTGTAAAGAAAATCTTCAATTTTAACGTCTTTCCACTTTAAGTGATACCAGACGACCCTAAAATAGGAGACTGAATATGAGAGAGAGATATCTACTCTGTGTGCGTGTGCGTGTGCGCGTCCCTGCATGCATGCGCGCGCACGCTCGTATGTGTAATAAATGGTAATAATAAAGGAAATAGTATTCTTAACATGAACAAATCAAGAACAGAAATTTAAAAAACAAATTGAAAATCCAACAAGAAAATCCAACAAGAACTGCAATAACTACAACAAATGCCCTATAGGATTTAACAATAAACATTTAGCAATGTCAACCATTAACATTATTCAAAACTTCTTCAATGGAGTTCTCAGAAAAGGCAGGGAGATGAGGTTTTAACTTAACCTATGTGTGTGTGTGTGTTTGTGTATGCGTGTGTGTGTGTGTGCGCGCGCGCGCACGCGAGCGTTAATTTCATTCTTTTATATCGAGGATAATGGAATGTACACTCGCGCGCGCGGCGCGGTGTGTTGTGTGTGTGTGTGCTTTTGATTTAACGTCTTTTCACTATTAGTGATATTAGATGACGAAATTATTAACGGTAGAGTGTGTGTGTGTTGTATGTGTTGTGTGTGTGTGTGTGTGTGTGTGTGTGTGTGTGTGTGTGTGTGTGTTGTGAGTGAGTGTGTGGTGTGTGTGTGTGTGTGTGTGGAGGGGGGGATATTCAGGAAACGAGTGCGCTTAATAGTCTACCTTCATACTGAAATGTGCCTTCAATGGTCACTCGTGTATGTGATTGTGTTGTTGTTGTTGTTTTTTATGCTGTTTTCTTCATGAAAATAGCGCGTTTCATTATGTGCCTCCATTTTAAAATGTGAGTTGAATGTATACTTCTGACGTGTGTGTGTGTGTAATTTTTTGTGTGTTTATACTTTCTTTACTGATTTTTCATGAAAAGATTGTGTTTAATAATCTGCCTCCTTGCTAAAATATGCCATGAAATGTACATTTGTGATTGGTGTGTGTGTATGTATGTGTGTGTGAGAGAGAGAGAGACTTGTGTGTGTGTGTGTGTGTTGTGTGTGAGAGAGAGAGAGAGACGTGTGTATGTGTGAGTGAGAGAGGTGTGTGTGTGTGCGCGTGCGTGCGAGCACCTCCTTGTGTGCATGTGTGTCAGAGAGAGAGAGAGACAAACAACAGTGAGAGAATCTTGATGGAAAAGAGATTTTGTCCCTATGCAATTGTATGGTCAAAACAAATTTTCAGAAACAATGTCATGTAATTTTCTTTATTTTATTAAGATTATGCATCAATATTGGAAAGAGAAAACAGAAGACAAGTGCCTTTGACGTTACCAGTAGTCTTTGAAAATAATTATGTTACAACATTAGTTTTGTTGTG
>CM054151.1:10688007-10690507 GCA_028751875.1 Rapana venosa | reverse complement strand
GAAGAAGAAGAAGAGAAGAAGAGAAGAAGAAAGAAAGAAGAAAGAAGAGAGAAAAAAGAGGAGGAGGAGGAGAGCAAAGAAGAAGAAGAAGAGAAGAAAGAAAAAAGAAGAAAGAAGGAGGAGGGAGGAGGAGGAAACTCAGAAGAACGTAAGAAGAAGCAGAGGAGAGAACTTTCAGAACTCGTTACAGCCAGTACACAACTCTCTCTCTCTCTCTCTCTCTCTCTCTCTCTCTCTCTCTCTCTCTCTCTCTCTCTCTCTCTCTCTCTCTCTCTTCAAAAAAGAAAGACAAATTCACATATGAATTATTTCAGAAAGCAAACAAAAACAAAAAATCTGTATACATGTACCCAAAACGTCCCTGCCCTTTTTGTTTATGGAGAAGAAGAAGAAGAACAACAACAACAACAACAACAAACCAACCTGGCTTCTTTTGTTGCTTCTGCTTGTTTCGTTTATTTCTTTTCTTTTCTTTCTTCGTTCCTCGGCTAGAGCTCCGAGGTTCCATCACTGGTGAAGTTTTACGTACGCGACCGTTTTTACCCACCATGAAGGTAGCCGCATTCCTGTTTTTCTTTATTCTTTTATATCGAAGATAATGGAATAAGCACCTATGTGCTTTTTTTACATCCAGTCCCCGTTGTGTATGCGGTTTTGTAGATTCTGTCATCTGTTCCCACCGGCACACAATAGCCTACTCTTACGAAAAGCGGAACAGGATTTAACGTGTGCGCGAGCTGTTCTGCGTGCGTTCGCGCACGGGGCCTCGGTTTATAGTCTCATCCGAAGGACTTTTGGGGAGAGTGGAGTCTGCACTGATGTTAACTCCAGGGAAAAAAAATCCCCCTTGAGCGGGAATCGAACCCGGGTCGTCAGATTGCGAGCGCAATGTTCTAACCACTAGGCTATCCCGTCCCCCCCCCCCCCCCCCCCCCCCCTTCGGGATGACGTCTAACCACAACATCTGCGTGCATGCGTGTTTCTGTTAATTCTGTCGACCTTTCCTACCGACACGAAATATGGCCTTTCTCTTCCGAAAGGCGGATAGGGTTGTAACGTGTGCGCAAAATGTTGGTGCATGCATTCGCACACACGGGGCGTCGGTTTATAGTCTCATCCGAAGGACTTGTGATCGTTTCAATATGGAGACGCTGCGTGCAAAAATCATGGATACGGGTCAACATTGAGAAAATGAGATAATAATAAATAATAATGTATGGAATTTATATAGCGCTGAATCTTGTAAAGCAACAAATCAAAGCGCTCAGATGACTTTTTATTTATCGAGGATAATGGAATAAGCACTCATGTGCTTTTTTACATCCACTCCCCGTGTGTATGCGGTTTTGTCAGTTTTGTCATCTGTTCCCACCGGCACACAATGGCCTACTCTTTCGAAAAGCGGAACAGGATTTAACGTGTGCGCAAGATGTTCTGCATGCGTTCGCACACGGGGCCTTAGTTTATAGTCTCATCTGAAGGACTTACAGTGTATTCTAAAAAGAAGAGATTTTTCTGAGCTAAATTAAAAAAACTGATTTCCATTATCGTTATTACTTTTTGAGATACACACGTTTTGAGTCTCCAGGTGATCGATCAGTGACCGCGGCTTGAGCGGCGCTCACTTTAGAACAAGCACGCAGCACGAAACTACAGCTGGCGCTTTTATCCATGATTTTTGGCGTGCAGCGTCACATAATAATAATGATAATCATCATAATAATAAATAATACATAATAATAATAATAATAATAATAATAATAATGATGATGATGATGATGATGAGAATAATAATAATAATAATAATAATAATAATAATAATAATAATAATAATACAAAATAAGAAAAAAATTATGATCCTCTCTTGGGCCTCATCTGTATTTCAATGAGTCAAGACTGTGCACAGATGTGGGGATACAGACGGAAGCTTTGCCGGACCATGGTCATCTCTAGTTAAGTCGGAGGCCTGTCAGAGGTTACGGGAAAACTCACTTGGGTCATATTTTCCTAGTCAGACAGGCAAACAGCAAGTCTAGGATAAGACTCTGCAATCTGGCTCGAGACTAAAATGAATGAATGAATACATAAATAGATAAATGAATAAATATAACACACACCATCAAATTCAAATTTGCGAGTCATTAATAAATCTATAAAATTTTATTTGAAAAAAGTCCCACTTATATCCTATAATAATGTCAATGTTCAATACGCTTTCATCATAGTTTTAAAGACTGGTTCCCACTTGCTAGCAAACCCTTGTATCATACCACTTCAACTTCAACATCAAATAAATCAACGCGTCTCTTCAAAAATATAATACACATATCTTGTAATTTCTCATCAAACACCACTTGAACGTCATCAGAAGAAGTGCACACGTTTTCCAATTTCCCATCAAAGACAACCAAAAATGGACAGCTTCCGGTTTATAATCACATTCGGATGCGCTGGGCCTGACTTGTCAGGCGCATAACGGCAGCGCAACGTATTTTCGCTC
>CM054151.1:10675507-10683007 GCA_028751875.1 Rapana venosa | reverse complement strand
ACAAAGCGCATCGTTCTAACCACCAGGCTGTCCCGTTCCCCAAGGAGGGAGATCGCCTTGAACCAGTGCTTCTATGGTGGCTTGAACACGGGCCGTGGGTTCACGAGCGCAACGCTCTAACCACTAGGCCATCTTGCCCCTTAAATAATGAATGAGGGGATGAATGGGGGACGGGATAGCCTAGTGGTCAGAACATTGCGCTTGCAATCTGACGACCCGGGTTCGATTCCCGTTCAAGGGGATATTTTCCCCCGGAGTTAACATCAGTGCAGACTCCACTCTCCCCCAAAGTCCTTCGGATGAGATTATAAACCGAGGTCCCGTGTGCGAACGCACGCAGAACATCTTGCGACACACGTTAAATCCTGTTCCGCTTTTCGTGTGCCGGTGGGAACAGATGACAGAATTTTAAAAAACCGCATACACACGGGGACTGGATGTAAAAAAAACACATAAGTGCTTATTCCATTATCCTCGATATAAAAGAATAAATAAATAAATAAATGATAAAACAAGTTCACATGACTGTGTAACACACATTTCGCTAAGCCTTAGTAGCTTGATGCCTTAACCCCTGCTAGCGGGAATTTTGTTTGTTTGTATGTTTGTATGATTGTTTGTTTGTTTGTATGTTTGTTTGCTTGATTTGCTTCTTTTGTTTGGTTTCGTTCGCTTGTTTTGTTCGGTGGTTGTTTTGTTTTGCTCGTTTGGTTGGTTTTGGAGAGGGTTTTTTTTTTGTTTTTGGTTGTTGATAGTTTGGGTTTTTGGGGGGACGTGTGTTATGTTATATAATAGAAAGCTGATGCTTTACTCCTGCTGTTTTGTTGTTTGCTGTAAGAGAGAGAGAGCGAGAGAGAGAGAGAGCGAGAGAGAGAGAGAGCGAGAGAGAGAGAGTCTCGGTGCGGTGTGTTTTGGTGTGTGTTTGTGTATATGTGGGGGATGGGGGGGGGAATCTTTATGTAGATATTGTGGCTCAATATCTTTCTCTTGCCCAGTTTGTTGTTTTGTTTTTTGCTTACGCTAAAAAAAATGATGGTAGCGTGATACCTCTCCTCTGCTTCTCTACTGTTTGTTTGTGTTCTGTTTTCCCAACCATTGAGGCTGCCGCGCTCCGACTTCAGGGATGGTGTCTATGTAGGGCACCTGTGTGCATGCATCTTGTAGATTTTCTCATCCGTTCCTACCGGCTCGAAATTGCCTACCCTCCTACCTCTGTGAATGTCAACCTGTACACTCCTTCACGTTCCCTCCGCTCTGCTGCAGATACCTTGTGCCTACGAATACCTAGATTCAACCAATGTACCGTTGGCCGCCGCTCTTTCTCTATTTCGGGTCCATCGACCTGGAATGACCTCCCTCTCTCTCTTCGCCAGAAGCCTAGCTATGACACTTTTAAATCAAGCCTCAAGACATATTTATTTCAAACCTAAGATTTCCCCCTCCTGTCTCATATCAGAACTATCCCACCCTTCACTAACCCATGTCCTATCACCCTGCTAAAGTATATGACCTGTGTGTGTGTGTGTGTGTGTGTGTGTGTGTGTGTGTGTGTGTGTGTGTGTGTGTGTGTGTGTGTGTGTTTTACATTTGACTATTGCAATTTTATTTCATAGATTTGGTCTGCAGCGTACCATGTTTGTAATATCTGTTTGAACTATTGATTATTTGTCATTGGTTGTATGACTGTGTAAGATAAGGTTGAATGCATGCGCTTTGATTTGTCTTTGCAAGATATAGCGCTATATAAGTTCCATTTATTTTTATTATTATTACTCTTTCGAAAAGCGGAACAGGTTTTTAACGTGTGCGCATCAAGTTCTGCGTGCGTTCACACACGGGACCTGTGTTTATAGTCTCATCCGAAGGACTTTCTGGAGGAGTGAAGTCAGTAGTACTGTAAACTCCAGGAAAATATAAAATTCCCTAAAACAGGTACCCTTGCAGTGGCTCGATCCCGGACCGTCAGATCACGAGGGCAACGTTCTAACCACTGTTGAAGTTCCCCTGGAGAGGATCGAGGTGCAAGAATTGAGAGAAGAGAGAGAGAGGACTTATTATTATTAATGATCCCACCCCTACTCTCACTCGATGACAGTGCCTTCAGTCCGCCCGTCGGCCCGGCCTGGCCTCCTCCCCCACGCCCCTCACCTGCGCCCTTCCCCTATCTCTCATTTCTACTTCTACGACTTTGTGCGTGGTTGTGGTGATCCGTCAGCGCCTGGGGTTTATCACAGTTCTTGATTAAACCATTGACGCTGGGGGCAACAGCAAAGTGAGAGGCTGTATGACCAGTGGCTTTCTTTCCCACTCATGGAATTCCACTTTAAGCTTAGTCTTTAGTGATCGACTATGACTCTCTGACTAGGAGGCTTGACTCGCACAGTCCTTATGTGCTGCAGCCCTGGGGGCTAGTTGGCCTTTGGAGAACATCTCCAACGCTGACTGTCCTTATGCCCACTTGGCCGAGAGAGTGGGGATGTACTGTGGGCAAGGCATCTCCACTATAATCAAATTTCTGCCCAATTTCCGAAACAGCAGCTGCCTCCTCTGCTGTTTTGGAGGTCATCGTCGAACACGACGGACTAACATACATACATACATAGCGCCCCCATTAATGATAATAATACTACTACTACATGGAATTTATACAGCGCTATATCTTGCAAGAAACAAATCAAAGCGCTTTCGTTCATCCTAGTCTTTCACATTCAGCCAATTACAATTAATAGATTTTTACAAATTCAAATGTAAACACACGCACGCGCACAATTAATAGTTTTTACAAATTCAAATGTAAATACACACACAGCCCCCCCCCCCCCCCCGCCCCCCCCTCCCCCCACACACACACAAACACACACACAAAGGTTGTACACTCCGGCAGGGTGATTGGGGGGGGGGGGGGGGGAGTTTGTTGTTGAGGGCAGGGACAGAAATGAGATGAAACAAGAGGGGGAATCTTAGGTTTGAAATAAATGTGTCCTCCCCCCTACCCCCCACCCCCCAATTGAATAAAAATGATTAAACAGACTATGCATTCAGAGCTTGAAAGAAGACGTCGATATCAAAAAACCCTTCCAGAACCAATCGGCACCAAAGGGAGCCTGACCATTACAGTCTGCAACCTCCCACCTCCCAAACTGTACCTCAAGTCAATTCAGTTCAGTTCTTTTATTGTCCTCTAGTAAAGGAAATCTGTTTTGCAGTGAGTAAAAATATATCTAAACAAGTAATCAGATATAGACATATATGAATTTGAACGCACGTGATAAAAGGTAGCATTTATTTGGTTAAAACATACACGAGCGCGCGCGCGCACACACACACACACGCACACACACACACACACACACACACACACACACACACACACACACACACTGCTTCAACATATAACGCAAACTAAAACAAAAAATCAAACAATATGAAAATAGCTGTTGAACATTACGATGAAACTGATGAGACATATCAAAGAGATATTTTAAAAAAAGAAGGCGCTAAAATCAGCATTTAGCACAGAGTAGAGTCAGACAGCCAGATGTCCACTGACAGCCCAGCAACCCCAGTAACCCCCACACCTCCCTCCCTCAGTCTGCACACCCAATCCCTGGCCACATCCCGCTTCACCCTGCAAGTCACCGTCACAAGTCCGTGCTACAAACACCAGGCATAACTCTCTCTCTCTCTCTCTCTCTCTCTCTCTCTCTCTCTCTCTCTCTCTCTCTCTCTCTCTCTCTCTCTCTCTCTCTCTCTCTTCAGACAGAAAGCCTTCTTCCCCAGCACCATGATTAGCAGACTGGAAAAGCCTTCCTGCTCAAGCTGCTCTCAGCCTCACTCTGGAAGGCTTCAAATCCTGAATCTTACCACCAACACCCCCCCCCCCCCCCACCCACCCACCCACACACACACACACCCCTCTTCCCCCCAATCCTTTGGATGAGACTATAAACCAAAGCCCCGTGTGCGAACGCACGCAGCGTTAAATCCTGTTCCGCTTTTCGTAAGAGTAGGCCATTGTGTGCCGGTGGGAACGGATGACAAAATTTACAAAACCGCATACACACGGGGACTGGGTGTAAAAAAGCACATAAGCGCTTATTCCATTATCTTCGATATAAAAGAATAAATAAATAAATAAATTATAATAAAAATCCCCGCTCCCCCTCCCCCTCTCTTCAAACTGTACCTCAGTGCAAATCCCCACTCCAGCACCCCCCCCCCCCCCCCCCTCCCAATAAAGTGTACAGAACCTTCACAATGATGAAGGCGGTAAAGAAGGGAAAGAAGAAGAAGGTAGCAATTGAGTTGTTCATCCGTTGATAATCATTAATGTTAAAGCTTCTGCCTTAAGCGGGCCATGGCTATCTGTTGGTGGGCTAGTGTTGGTTTATTTCTGTTTCTCAGAAACTGTTAGGTGGATTATGACCAAATATGGTGATGACCTTGATTAATTGATACTTTTTGAAGACAAAAGATATTTCAGTTACACATTTTTCTATAATTTTGCGAAAATAAGTAAATAACTCTGAAATATTTTGGTAAATATTTTCACTTCAGGTGGTCACAATATCTTTTACATTTTTATTTTGTGGATGATTCCCTTTGGTTTAGAGACATTTTTTAAAAACCAACATTTTTTCTGGAATTTGTACTAAATAAATATGCATGCTATGTCTGATGTACATAATATGCAGCGCGTAAAAAATTTGTAATTCTTTGTAAAATTTAACAAAAATAAAAGTGTTCAATTTACACCTATTAGTTTAATGCCTACCATTTTACTACAGGACCTATGGATTAGTAAAAGCTATCTCCATGTCAAGTTTTGAGGCTATAGCTTAAACATAAAGGAAACATTGTGGAAAAACAGACCACAGCTTGACGTTTTTTGAAAAAATCTGCATGCAAAAAATATAAAGTAATCCTACCTTACAGTCTAATTCGCCACCAGCTCCTTCTTCAGCCTGCTCCTCATCTCTGCCAAGCCTCCCGAGTCTTCTCTTCTTCCTGTACTCCTTGGAATTTAGCAGGGCCTGCCTTTGTGATGTGATTATGAGCAAAGCATCTTTGTTGGTAAAATAAAAATCAAGCTGAGGAATGCCCAGCACTAATGTTCATATTGTGCATAATATCACCCAGTCTGGAACAGTCATCACTGAAGATAACAACCGCTACAGCCACTGCAGTTTCAACAACACTCTTGCCATAGTGTATTGTTTCAGGGCAACATTTCTAGATAATGTTGTTGATGCTCTCATTGCCTTGTATACGCAAAAGTTCAGTTCTTGGCACATCTTTGAAAATTGTCTTGTATCTCCTCCATAACTGCTTCTGGTAAATTGTTGACAGTTCCTGCTGTCTCTGCATTTTGGTAGCCACACCAGTCCACACTGATTCAATTCTGCATGGTCTCCTCCAATACACCTCATCGCAAAAGTGGAGCGTCTGTTCACTGAATAGGTATTCACGGTTTCCTCTGAGATAACTGGACGTAAGCGGAAAGACTCCTGCTTATCACATTTTTTATTTGTGCACGTGAAAGCAAACTTGTTACCCAGCCCTTTCCTTTTCATCTTCATAAAGTTTCACATCACTATGGCAGAACTTACAAGACAATTGCAACACAATGTTGCGGTTGGGAATATCAGCATCAATCAACCTGAAGCCTTCACACTCTTGACTAAGGTTACTGTGTATAATTTTCTTTCATTCAGTGTGGGAGTGGAACTTGAGCATTCACTGGATTTAACTTCATCTGAACATACATTTTCTTCACTGTCAATTTCCATATTAGTCTTAGAATTTTCTCTTTCCAGCTCTTTTATCACTCCCTTGGATTTTTCTCTTACAATCTCGTTGACCTCTTCTCTTCTTATCTGAAGGCATGGTTGTGTGTACCACGGGTCACAGACTTCAGAATTGTATTTATTTTGAATTTAAACTACCACAGAAAAAGCCACAGCATGAGCACAGCCATTTGCAAAAGGGAAGTAACTCGGGCAAAACTCGATTTAGGTATTGACTTAAAGGGTGTGGTTCGTTTTTTTCTAAACAGTTGTAAGGAACCAAAACAGTGAAGTTAGACTATAAATCCATGTTTTGAGAAATAGGGCCCACCTAATTTTGGCCCCAATATCTCCTCATTGGTGTTGAATTAAACTATATTTCAAACTGTGGATGAAGATAGACATTTATGTAAGCAGTGATATCAAAAATCAATGGATTCTCAGAAAAACGATTTTTTTTAATAATTCAGGTAGGTGGAGTATACCTGCAGATAGGAAAAAAAACATTGTTTTTGTTTTTAAACCCCAAATCCCCAAGCGCTGGGGTTCACAAGAGTGAAGAATGGTCAGAGAGTCTACAAAAAACCCCAACAAAACTGGGAACATTTTGTTTACATTTAAACATAAAGTTAAGCATAACTTTCTAAGATTGTGCAGGTGTTTGAATTCAAAGGCCATTCAAAGTATACGTTTGTGAAAGTGTCCCTGGCTGTGTCTAGATTAATCACCAGTATTAATTCAAAACAGGGGATGGGATAGCCTGGAGGTAAGAGCATTGCGCACACACACACACACAAACACACACACACACACACACACACACACACACACCAGTAAGCACGCACGCACACAAAACTCTTTCCACTGGGGGTCTTAGTTAAAGTCTTTCGGATGAGACGTTAAACCCAGGTTCCGTGTGCAACATAAGTATTCAGCTCAGTAAAAGAATCCATGGCAACAAGACAATTGCTTCTTGCAAAAATCTGTAGAAAAAGCCACTATCATAGGGAAACAAATAATTTTGCATAAAGACAGGAAAATATGAATTAAAAAAATGATAAATAAGGTTAACCGGTGACGCTGTCCTTGTGGGATAGAGCAGCCTGAATTTCTTGCACAGAAATCTTTGGTGACTGAAAATGGCGTACAATAATTATTATACTATAGAAGCCCTGCCATGTTCAAATCAACGACCAGCTTTAAACCTTAACTACTATAGGGAGAACGGGAAGGAGTGGGGGGGGGGGGGGGGGGGGGGGGGGGGGGAGACCATCTTCGTCTCTTAGTTTGACGTAAAGCACATGGATTACAGTAATTATAATAGTGATGCCTAAACTATTGGGACTGATCAAACGTTTCCTCATCATTAATTACCGAGCTAATTAACGATTTTGTCTTCTGTCGATCTTTTACACAGATTAAGCCAGTGTTTCCAAAACTGGGGACGGGACAGCTCAGTGGTCAGAGCACTCGCTTTCCCCAGCTAAGGTTAAGGAGCATCGAGTGTGGTTACCACTTGGATGGGTGACCGTTTGTGCGCCTTGGCTTCAGTACAGTTCCCCCAGTTCACCCAGCTGTAAGTGGGTACCTGACCTCTTTAGGGTCAGGGAAGGTAAAGCAGCGAGGGAGAGGAGATGGGCACCGTCCTCAATATGCTGGCCCCTTGAGAAGTTGAGGTCTGACGACTCACTCCCTTGCGACCACATAGGTTAAG
>CM054151.1:10655507-10665507 GCA_028751875.1 Rapana venosa | reverse complement strand
AGTCGGTCTACTTCTGACCTCTCTGGTGCCTATTTACCACCGTCTCTCCTTTCCCTGCAGTGAAAAAAGATACTGGATGTATTGGTAAATGAGAGTCAAACTTCTGTAACATAGACCTACACAGCTCATACAAATTTCCAACATCACTCAGTCAAGAGTGCTAAATTTAGCGCGCCCCTTCCTTTTACCAAGACTATATGGTAACCTTTTGCGAGCCTTGGCTTCAGTACCCAGTTCACCCAGCTGTAAATGGGTACCTGCCCTCTTTAGAGTCAGAGAAGGCAAAGCAGCGAGTGAGAGGAGATGGGCGCCGCCTTCAATATGCTGGCCCCCTTGAGAAGTTGAGGTCTCTGATGCCTCGCTCCCCTACGACCACGTAGGTTATGGGACACCTTCGCCTTTACCTTTTAAGTGCGGTCGACTCCTGCTGTACTTAGCACCAGCTGGTCTGGGCTTGGGATGGGATGGAACGGATAGCAGCTGAGAGCAGCTGAAAGTGGAGAGACTGACAGCTGCGACATGCATGTAGATGCCTCCCTCACGCTGCTTATCTCTTGGAGCAAGCAGAACACGGCTGGCATGATATTATATTATAATTATCATTCATCCTCCTGTATGTCATTTCCTGCAATAACTACAGCCCTTTACGAAGAGAGCCTCGTAACATCTGGACTGGACCCGAATCTAAGCCAGTATGTCTGTGATACTTCCACATAGGGGGGAAAGTTCAAACCCTTGAGGCTGGTAAAGCCATCTTGGCCATCTCCTCCTCAGCTCCTCTGCATGGAGTAAAGTACCAGGGGAGGACGTCAGGTACCACCATCTCCCCAACGGCGTAAAGGACCATCTCTCCAAGCGTAGAAATGAGCATCTCCCCTACAGCATGAATGACCATCCCTCCTACGACATGACAGACCATCTCTCTCTGTCTCTCTGTCTCTCTGTTTCTCTGTCTCTGTCGCTCTCTCTCTCTCTCTCTCTCTCTCTCTCTCTCTCTCTCTCTCTCTCTCCTCTCCTCTCTCTCCCTCCCTCTCTCCTCTCTCTCTCTCTCTCTCTCTCTCTCTCTCTCCAAGGGCATGAAAGATCATCTCTCTCCAAGGATATTAAGGACCATCTCTCCAATGATATAAAGGACCATCTCTCTCCAAGGATATGAAGGATCATCTCTCTCCAAGGACATTAACAATAATAATAATAATTAATAATAATAATAATGTATGGAATTTATATAGCGCTGAATCATGTAAAGCAACAAATCAAAGCGCTCAGAAGCCTTTTTTTTATATCGAGGATAATGGAATAAGCACTTATGTGCTTTTTTTTACATCCAGTCCCCGTGTGTATGCGGTTTTGTAAATTTTGTCATCTGTTCCCACCGGCACACAAAGGCCGACTCTTTCGAAAAGCGGAACAGGATTTAACGTGTGCGCAAAATGTTCTGCGTGCGTTCGCACACGGGGCCTCGGTTTATAGTCTCATCCGAATGACCATCTCTCTAAGAACATGAAGGACCATCTCTCCAAGGATATGAAGGACAATCTCTCAAAGGACATGAATGACCATCTCTATCTAAGAGCATGAAGGACCATCTCTCCAAGTGCAAGAAGGACTATCTCCCTCAGGGAAAGAAGAACCATCTCAGGGCTATCTGGCATCCACTACAGAGAGAACTTTGTAGCCGAAGAAGCGACATTTATTGAGAAAGTTGTATTACATGTCCTTTCATGGCTTAAAGTAGTAGCAACAGCAAAAGGAACAACAGTAAAAACAGCTGCAATTTTACACATGCAGAAGCTGCAGTAGTAATCAACCGTAGCAGCAGCAGCATCGGCAGCAGCATCGGCGGCAGCAGCAGCAACAGCAGTAGTAGTAGTGGTGACGGCGGTGGTGGTGGTGGTGGTGGATAGTAGTAGTAGTAGTAGTAGTAGTAGTAGTAGCAGCAGCAGCAGCAGTAGTAGTAGTGGTAGTAGTAGTAGTAGTAGTAGTAGCAGTAGTAGTAGTAGTAGTAGAAGACGATGACAGTGTATGCGCAACAAACACAGATAACACAAACCACTCAAGATTAATCCACTATGCCTGAAGATCATTAACATAAATGCAATTAAATAGATAGATAGATAAATAATTTTTTGTCTAAAATCACTTGATGTGAATAGACGTTAAACTGGAGATATCACATAAATGAAATATCATAATTAAAATGCAGGTTCTATTTTAAAACTAAGTGCGATTGACGTGTGTGTAGGAATCCACTTGATACAACAGCATAGGGTTATTTTCTCAAGAGGCTGTGCTATCATGTGGCTGAATGGAGGAATGATTAAAGAGTGGAGAAGAATAGAAGAAGAGAGTTACACAACTGCATGGTGTATTGCATTGCGCACTTAACGTTCATGAAATGGAGAAAATGTACATGGCTTTTGATGGCTTTGTGTCTGTCTGTTCTATCAGTCCTGTCCTGTCTATCTGTCTGTTTCTCTATCTTTCCTGTATGTCTGTTTCTCTGTCTGTCTGTCCTGTCTGTCTGCCTGTCTGTCTATCTGTCTGTCTGTCCTGTCTCTCTGTCCTGTCTGTCAGTCTGTTCTGTCTGTCTGTCAGTGTGTCTGTCTGTCCTATCTGTCTGTCTGTTTCTCTGTCTGTTTCTCTGTCCTGTCTGTCAGTCTGTATGTATGTCCTATCTGTCTGTGTGTCTGTTTCTCTATCTGTCCTGTCTGTCTGTCTGTTTCTCTGTCTATCTGTCCTGTCTGTCTGTCTGTCTGTCTGTACTGTCTGTGTGTCTCTTCTGTCCTCTCTCTCTCTCTCTCTCTCTTCTCTCTCTCTCTCTCTCTCTCTCTCTCTCTCTCTCTCTCTCTCTCTCTGCTATCCTGCCTGTCTGTCCTCTCTGTCTGTCTGTCAGGTCTGTCTGTCGGTCTGTCTTATCTGTCTGTCTGCCTGTCTGCCTGTCTTGTCTGTCTCTCTCTCTCTCTGCCTATCCTGTCTGCCTGTTCTCTCTGTCTGTCTGTCTGTCTGTCCTGTCTGTCTGTCTTGTCTGTCTGTCTGCCTGCCTTGTCTGTCTGTCTGCCTGCTGTCTTGTCCTGTCTGTCTGTCTGTCTGTCTGCCTACCTGCCTGTCCAGTCCTGTCCTGTCTGTCAGGTCTGTCCTGTCTGTCCTGTCCTGTCTGTCTGTCTTTTCTGTCTGTCTATCTTGTCTGTCTGTCCTGCCTGTCTGTATGTCTGTCTGTCTGTCTGTCTGCCTGCCATGACGGGACAGTGAGTGGGTAGCGTTGGGGATGGCGGTGCTCTTGGTGAGAGATTATAGCACTGATGACACCTCACCAGTGTATTGATTGTTTGATGTACTGGTTGATTGACTGATTGATTGATTGATTGATTGGTTGACTGGTTTGTTAGTTGATTGCTTGATGGACTGATCACTGAGTCTGTTGATTGATTGATTAATTGAGTCATTCATTCATTCGTCCATTTGTTTGTTTGTTCGTTAATCGAATCATTCATTCGTTCGTTCATTTATTCCTTTGTTCAAACATCCATTCAGTTTTCTACCTACATCTCAATTTATTTAATCATTCATTCATTCGTTCGTTCATTTATTCGTTCGTTCGTTCGATTGTCCATTCGTTTATTTGTTCGCTTATTCAATCATTCACTCTTCATTCATTCATGCATTCGTTTGTTCGTCCATTCGTTTGTTTGTTCGTTCATTCAATCATTCACTCATTCATTCATTCGTTCATTATTTCTTTCGTTCGTTCACTCTTTCATTCACTCATTCATTCCATCGCTCGTTCATTCATTCAGTTTTCTAATTGCATCATAAACAGATATCTATCATTCAGTTACTTGGTGTTGCTCTGTTTAGAAACCTGAATTCCCGTGTTTTGATATATTGCTCTGCTTGTTGCTCAAAGTCCACTTCTGTGTTTGAATATCCCATCTACGTGTTTTGAAATAGTGTCTAAATTGTTGCACACAGAGCTTATGCTGTTTATAGGTAATGTAATTTCCACCTCACTTTGATAAAATGCATTCCCTCCTCTCACCCCTCCCCCCCCCCCCCCCTCCCGACCTATTTCCTGTCGGCTGTGCTTTCAATAGCATGAATGATTTATAAGAGCTGTTCATTTCTGTGTGTGTGTGAACACGCACACGGCGCCGTACACACACACTACACACCACACACACAACACACCACACACACACGAGAAACAGATGACAACATTTACAAAACGCATACACACGAGGACTGGATGTAAAAAAGCACATGAGTGCTTATTCCATTATCCTCGATATAAAAGAATATAAAAGAATAACTAAATAAATAAATAAGCACACACACACACGCACACATACCCACACACACAACACACATGTCGAAACTGTTTTGTCGGCAGAAGTATATTTAGATAACTATATTATAACCCAATAAACCCAACCTTAGCATAATCAAAATATTTCTCGAGCACTGTGTGCATTCACATACATGTATGCAAGGAGGGGAGGAGGAGGAGGAGGAGGATAAGAAGAGGAGGTGAGAGAGAGGGGGAGAGAGAGAGAGAGGGAGGGAGAGAGAGGAGAGAGGAGAGAGGGGGGAAGAGGGAGAGAGAGGGAGGGAGAGAGAGGGGGAGAGAGAGGGAGTGATAGGGAGGGAGAGAGAAGGAGGGAGAGGGGGAGAGACGAGGGAGAGAGGGGGAGATAGGGGGAGAGAGAGAGGGGGAGAGAGAGAGGGAGAGAGAAAGAGAGAGGGAGAGAGAGGGGGAGAGGTAGAGAGAGGGGGAGGGGGAGAGAGGGGGGAGAGAGAAAGAGAGAGAGGGAGGGAGAGGGAGAGAGAAAGAGGGGTGGGGAGAGACGGAGGGAGAGAAGGGAGAGAGAGAGAGAGAGGAGAGAGAGAGAGAGAGAGAGAGAGAGAGAAGAGAGAGAGAGAGAGGAGAGGAGAAAAGAGAGAGAGAGAGATGCACTGATGTAAATTTTTACAAGAGAAAGGCAAATGAATAATTTTCATTTTGTCCTTTATACTTCTTTAACTCTTCGACGAGTCATAAGAAAGAACGACCTACTGAACGGGCTTAAACCAGATTCCTCCATTTTAAATGGCTGTCTGGTGTCAAAGCCTGGCCTTCTGTAAACGGCTTTCTTATCAATGTTGATGGTCAGAGGGGGCTCGGGTTTTGGTTTTTGCTTTGCTGCTTTTTTTTTCTATGTTTTGGGTTGTTTTTGTAATGTTTTTATTCTTGTTTGTTTTTGTTTTTGTTGTTTTTGTTGGGTTGGTCTTTTCTGGTTTTTTGTTTGCTTGGGTTTGTTTTTGTTATGGGAATTTTTTGTTTGTTTGGGTTTGTTTTTGTTATGGGAGTTTTTTGTTTGTTTTGTGTGTGTTGTGTGTTGTTGTTGTTGTTGTTGTTGTTTTGGGGGGTGTTTGTTGTTGGATTTGTTTGTTTGTTGTGTTCTTCGGCTCGAGCTCCGAGATTCACCAAAAGTTATTTTGCGTGTGAGACCGTTTTTGTCCACCATTAAGGTAGCCACATTCCGACTTTGGGAATGATGTCTAAACACGACACCAGTGTGTATGCGTTTCGTTGTTGACCTGGTTTTGTTTTTTTGTTCTGAATTTGGTGGGGTGGGTTGTTGTTTTTTTGTTTTGGTCAAGCGTTCTATCCATCACGAATGCTCTACTCTTCCTAAAGCCAGAACGTGTGCGCAAGATGTTCTGCGTGCGTTCGCACAAGGGACATCGGTTTATAGTCTCGTCTGAAGGACTTTTGGGGGAGTGGAGTCAGTACTGATGTTAACTCCAGGGGAAAGAAGTCCATTGAAAGGGTATCTCGTTGGTGACTCGAACCCGGGCCGACAGATCACGAGCGCGACGCAGAACCAGTGGGCCATCCTGACCCCTGACTGTATTTTCTTTGGGGGGGGGGGGGGGGGGGGGGGGGGGGTTCTGCCTTCTCTTCCGTATCCCCCTTTCAATAAATCCCTAGAGAATTGGTCTAGTAAGGCCACTGGATCTCATAGCATGTACATACCAATGCAGCGCTCTTCGTGTAATCGATGTCAGCAGATCCTTGTATTGTCCCACCATACGTTAGCGTGCTATGTGGCGTTGTTCTTTGGCATGGTCAGTGTGATGATGCTTGAGTATCTTGCCATGAGGTGGATCGGTGGTCTAGAGGTAACGCGCCTGCCTTGAATGCGAAAAGTCCAGGTTGGAAGTGTGCGGTGGTTCGACCCCTTTTGGGCCATGCATTAGACCATGAGTGGTAGTCTGTCTGCCTGTCTGTCTGTCTCTCTCTCTGTCTGTCTGTCTCTCTCTACATTAACCCTTTCGCCTCTTCCTGTTTCGAACCCTCATTAAGTCCTATAACAGGTGGCGCTGCTCCTGTAGCGACGCGCTCTCCCCGGGGAGAGCAGCCCGAATTTCATGTAGAGAAATCTCGTGACTTCAAGTGGTATAAATTAAAATAAATTTTTAAAAAAAAATATATATATGTATATATATATATATATATGTATGTATATATACTTAACAGTTCCCGAAATATCGTGCAAAATATAAGGGGTCTGTCTGGGTGAAAATACACCCAGGAGGTATGGAGCAGGTTTAGGGGTCGGCTGGGCTTGAAACCCTCCTTACCAAACAGTGACAGGTTCAGTGAAGGTCAGGAAAGGCTACGGCGGTCTTTTCGCCCCATCATGCCTGTCTGTCTGTCTGTCTGTGGCCCGTCCACCCCCACCCCCCTCCCCGCTAACACAGAGGTCACCAGAGAGCCAAAGTTGCTGGGTGACTGTGTTTGTTGACATTATGAGCTGTCAGTGTGGCACTCACACTGCTCACGGGCTGTTAGTCAGTCAGCTCACTGCCAAGCTTGTCAAGGGCGCGCGAATGTATGGTAACATGTTGATGTCAAACTGTCACGCTGCTCTTTCCTTTCCCACCCAGTAACTCTGATAGATAGATATATATACGAACTAACGTTAGTTACAATGATGATGGCATGTTGAAGCAGGGAGGTTGTGTGTGTGTGTGTTGTGTAAGTGTGTGTGTGTGTGTGTGTGTGTGTGTGTGTGTGTGTGTTGTGTGGGTTGTGTGTGTTTGTGTGTGTGTGTGTGTGTTGTGTAAGTGTGTTGTGTGTGTGTGTGTGTGTGTATAAGTGTGTGTGTGTGTAAGTGTGTGTGTGTGTGTGTGTTCTGTGTGTGTGTATGTTGTGTGGTGTGTGTGTGTGTGTGTGTGTGTGTGTGTGTGTGTGTGTGTTGTGTGTGTGTGTGTGTACACCGACTATTATTATGCGTTTCGATTCTAGTCATCTTTGACGCAGTTAAGGTTTTGTTGTATACTTGTTAACATGCAATGAATATATGACTATAGAAGAACACGTAATGACATGTATGAAACAGTCAGTTGCGTATTAACAAACACACAATGGCTACAATCATAATTTTACAGATCACTTCGATTGTTATTGCTGAGTGCGTGAGAGCATTCTTTCTTCTTCGTCGTCGTCGATCGCTCAGACAGCAACTATTGTTGTCTGTCATATGAGCGAAAATGCGTTGCGCTGCCCTTAAGCCCCTGACAAGTCAGGCCCAGCTCATCCCGACGTCGGCGCGGGAGATAATTGTTATCTTTTAAGTTCTTTCTGGAAAAAAAAGTACAGGAGAATGGACCAAGAAGGCAGAAAACAGACAAGAAGGAGGTGACACACAGGAAGAAAAGGAACAAGGCAGAAACAAAGAGAGGGATAGAGATCAGGGAATTCATAACACAGAATCTCCAGATGAGTTGAGTTGAGAATTATATTAGAGTCCCAGCCGAAATATCTCCGATTTCGGGACTGTGGATGTAAGTCATCCCACTTGAGCTCCTCGGGCCACCCTAAAAAACAGTACAGTTCTGAACAAGCAACAGAGAGGCCCGCGCATACAAAGCATTTCCAGGAGGTGGGGATGCTGTTTATACGGACTGACAGGACCCCCGGCAACCCTAGGGGAAGCTGAGAGGATGACAACATTTCACTTCCATCTCAAGAGTGACTGAAGTCGCGAGTTCGGATCTCGCCAGCAGCGTTTGGTGAATGAAGGGTGGCGGGCATTAGTCTTCACCATCTCCATGGTCATCCTCATGCGCGGACCTGCCAGTGCCTTCATTCGGGACGGGATAGCCTAGTGGTTAGAACAGTGCGCTGGCAATCTAAAGACCCAGGTTCGATTCCCGTTCAAGGGGATATTTTCCCCTGGAGTGAACATCAGTGCAGACTCCACTCTCCCCAAAAGTCCTTCGGATGAGACTATAAACCGAGGCCCCGTGTGCGAACGTACGTAAAACATCTTGCGCACACGGTAAATCCTGTTCCACTTTTTGTAAGAGTAGGCCACTGTGTGCCGGTGGGAACAGATGACAGAATTGACACAACCGCATATACACGGGGACAAGATTTTTTTAAAAAAAAGCACATAAGTGCTTATTCCATTATCCTCGATATAAAAGAATAAAATTTTAGAATTAAAAATGTTAAAAATTCCATTTTTGGATAATTACGCAAGCAGATAATAAAGATCACATAATGCATGTCAGCGTCCCGTGGGCTATGTATACAATCACGACCGAACCCAACATGCAGAGAAATGGGCTCCACCAAGTTCAACTTGCGCGAGGGAGCTTCATATCAAGAAGGGAAAAAACGGGAGTGAAAAAAGAAAGCCGTGTGTGAAAGGCTCTTGAGGTCCGGGGGTCTAGATGCAGTCATCTGTGTCTGATTGCCAAAAACGAAAACCCTGGTGAATCTGTCTTCAGGCCACTGTCTCTTCTGACTAGATGATAACCCACATCTGCAAATGGTGCATCAGTAGTCTAGAGGTAACACACACCTGCCTTGAAAGCCAAAACTCCGGGTCCGAAAGAGTGTGGTGGTGGTTCGATCCCCGTTTGTGCCTGAAACTTTTCCTTCCCCCATCCACTAGACTGTGAGTGGTGGTTGTCTGGGTGCTAGTCTTTCAGATGAGACGGTAAATCGAGGTCCCGTGTGCAAAACGCGTTTAGCGCACGTAAAAAAACCCAGGGCAATAAAAGAGTTGTCCTGGCGACATTCTGTAGAAAAAAAGCCACTATGATAGGGAAACAAATACGCATAAGATGTCGACAGGAAAAGAAAACAAAAATAATGGGTGGCGCTGCCCTTGCGGGGACGCGCTCTCCCCGGGGAGAGCATCCCGAATTTCACGCAGAAAAATCAACCGTGTCTTAAGGCGATAAGCAATACAATATACAATACAAATATTATCCGATTAAATTTCAGCTAGACGTTGTTAACACTAAGCTGACTCTACTAGAGGATCTGGCTTAGGAGAGTTTTATGGTCCTTCAAGCTACATGTCTTTGAGGGTTCAATCCAATCCAATCCAACACAATCCAATCATGTTTTTCATAGCTCTGCCGACCACAGTGGTCATTTCGAAGCTGTCACCTTGTGAAATTTGTATCTCAGATTTAAAACTATGCAACTCTATACAGATTAAAACTATGCAACTCTGTACAGATTAAAACTATGCAACTCTGTACAGATTAAAACTATGCAACTATATACATATAAAAACTATGCAACTCTATACAGATTAAAACTATGCAGCTATAGACAGATTAAAACTATGCAGCTATATATCAACAACTATGCCAACGTAAACAGATTAAAACTTGCAACTATATACAATTAAAACTATGCACTTATTACAGATTAAAACTATGCAGCTAATTAAGTTTTATAACTATGCAGCAATAACGCTAAAACTATGCCAGCTATATACAGCTAAATCATGCAACTCATCCATATGAAACATACATAGATGATACAATTAAACCACTATGCAAACCAACTTCTAGATTAATAACTATTGAACTCTGTACAGATGTAAAATCTGTAACTTATAATAAAACTATGCAACTCTAGTGACAGATTAAAACTAATGCTTAGGAACAGATTAAATAATGCTGCTATTATAATTTAAAAATCTGACAA
>CM054151.1:10645507-10653007 GCA_028751875.1 Rapana venosa | reverse complement strand
AGAGAGAGAGAGAGAGAGAGAGAGAGAGAGAGAGAGAGAGAGACTGGAGAGAAACGGAACAGCCTAGTGGTTAGAGCGTTGAGCTCGTGATCTGACGGCCCGGGTTCGAGCCACCACTGAGGCACCCAGTCGAGGGGATTTTGTTGTTGTTGTCCTGGAGTTAACATCGGTACTGACTACTCCACTCCCCTGAAAATCCTTTAGATGAGATCCTATCAACCGAGATCCCGTGTGCGAACGCACGCAGAACGTCTTGTGCACACTTTAAACCCCGTTCTGCCTTTCGGAAGAGTAGTTCAGCGTTTTGCATGCAGGTAAGAATGTATGACAATTTTTTTTTTTTAATAGAAAACTGTATACACGTTGGTGTCGTGTTTAGACATTATTCCCGAAGTCGGAAAGCGGCTACCTTAAAAATGGGGGACAACCGGTTTTATATGAAGAAAAAAATATCACCATTGGTGAACTATGGAGCTCTAGCCAAGAGACGGGGAAAAAACCCAGCAACTAAAGTACTATTGTGTGTGTGTGTGAAAAGGCAGAAACAAAGAGAGGGATAGAAAAGCGGGAATTCCCAGCACAGAATTTCCAGAAAGTGGGGATGCTATTTATTTATTTATTCTTTTATATCGAGGATAATGGAATAAGCACTTATGTGCTTTTTTACATCTAGTCCCCGTGTGTATGCAGTTTGGGAAATTCTGTCATCTTGTTCCCACCGGCACACAATGGCCTACTCTTACGAAAAGCGGAACAGGATTTAACGTGTGTGCAAGATGTTCTGCGTGCGTTCGCACACGGTACCTCGGTTTATAGCCTCATCCAAGGACTTTTGGGGAGAGTGGAGTCTCCACCGATGTTAACTCCAGGGGAAAATGATTCCCCTTGAACGGAAATCGAACCCGGGTCGTCAGATTGCGAGCGCAATGTTCTGACCACTAGACTATCCCGTCCCCCTATTTATACTGTCAGAACCCCGGCATCCCGACAGGTGAATGGCCTTTTTCATAATTATGCGGAGTGGCTGTGTGAATCAACTTCAAACAAATCTGGTTCAGTTTTAAATCCCTTGTTTCAAACTTAACTAAATGGGAGATGTAGGCACAGCAGGGCCACTGGGAATGGTGCTTCGTGTCAACCGCTCAAGTCGGGTTTTTTTCTAGAGAAGAATGCCTGTGATCACAGAAGATGGTATAAGTTAATTGGTGATAATTATTTGTTTTGATCTGCAAAAGTAAAAGAAACAAAAGGTGAAGGTGTTCTCATAACCTATGCGGTCGTAGGGGAGCGAGGCATCAGAGACCTCAGCTTCTCTAGGGACCAGCATATTGAGGGTGGTGGCCACCTTCTCTCTCTCTCTCCTTTGCTGCTTTACCTTCCCTGACCCTAAAGAGGGCAGGCAGGTATCCATTGACAGCTATAGAAGCCGTTCAGTAAAGACCTGCAAAGAAAAATGCAAAAAATTAAGGACATTCTAAGCAGAAACATATTTTTGCTTGATTAATGATTTCTCTCTTGAGATAATAAGTATTCTTGAGTCTTGGACCTTGTTTGTTTACTTGTTAATTTGTGTGTGTTTGTTCAGTTTTAAATTGGCAACTTTATAACCCAAATCACATTCACTGACCACTAAACCAAAGAAAAAAACCGGAAAAGAAAATGGACATAGACTTAACAAAGCACTCCAACTTTTCTAACTGTTCCTAAGATATATATAATATAACCCCCGCAGCCTAATCCCCTAAACTCATTCTGCCAGCTTATCGACAGTGCTCTCCCCTACCGTGTCGCTGCATGACGCTGTCCACACACCGTTGGGGGGCGCTGCTGGCAGTCAAGATGGCGGAGATGGCAGCGCTGTGATGTTGGCGATGGTGCTCCCGATGGCGCAGCGGTAAAGGAGGGTGCAGACGGCGTCAGGTTTCTGGAGAGCTGAAGGGAAAAGAGTGCAAACATGGCGTCCTGCTGAGAACCCGGTTTCCGTGCAGTGCACTGTGGCACCGCCAGAGTCTTTCAAGTGCCGGCATAGGAGGAAGAGGAAAGAGAGAGAGAGAGAGAGAGAGGAGTACAGACAAGACACAGCTAGCTCGCCTAGCGGTGTAGAGGTGAGGAGAGGAGGAGCTGAGAGCCAGAGACAGGCTGTTGTGTGACGGATTCAAGCAGTAGGGCTATAGGCCTGTCTAGTACCTACCTACCCCTTTTCCAGGGCAGTTTGGGGGCATAGATAGATTTGCTGTTCCATCTGTAGTATCATATAGTGAATGGCTCTTTTGGTATTTTTTTTCTTATTTTAATGTTTGCTGGTTTGGTTTTGTGTGTGTAGGTTTTTCTTAAAAGGGTCAGGGATGGGAAGACGAGAGAAGATGGGGTCTGGGTGGTGGTAGGTGTTTTCTTTTCTTTTCTTTTCTTTCTTTCTATTTTGTTTTGGTCAGTTTATGAATTCACATGAGCAGTTTACAGCTCCGTATTTTGCCATGGATGAGAGTATGGCTCTAAAAAACCAACACAAAAAAACTAAACAACAAAATAAATAAACAACAACAACAAAACCAAGTGTCAGATCGGTCACAACGTTCTCAACAGGGTGCAGAAAACTAAACCCTCTATGTCGTTGCTGAAGTGAACGTAGACTGGCAAAGGAATAAAGAGCCGATGCGCACACAGATAATCTGTTCACGATGTGTGTGGATGTCAGCTGAGCTGAACCGTCTCTGCACACACCGTCACAAACACACACAAGGCAACGTGATCAGTCATTGTACATCAGGTGCGTAGACAAATAAAAAGGGAAAAAAAGAAAACACCTACCTCCATCCTACACTAACACCACAAGGTACCAGCGTCCCACACGTAACCTCACGAAGTGTTACAGACAGGATAGCTCAGGGGTCAGAGTCACTTGCTCTCCCCCAAGCTAAGGTTTTTAAAAGCAAACTTGAGCGGGGATGACTCGTGGATGGGTGATCAACATCTACATAATCAGCACCCTCAACATCTTCATAATCATCATCCTCAACATCTACATAATCGTCATCCTCAAAATCTACATCATCAGCATCCTCAAAATCTACATAATCGTCATCCTCAACATCTACATAATCAGCATCCTTAACATCTACATAATCGCCATCCTCAACATCTTCATAATCATCATCCTCAACATCTACAAAATCGTCATCCTCAACATCTACATAATCAGCATCCTCAACATCTTCATAATCAGCATCCTCAACATCTACGTAATCAGCATCCACAACATCTTCATAATCATCCTCAACATCTACATAATCGTCATCCTCAACACCTACAAATCATCACCATCATCTTCTCAACATCTACAGCAGTACCAGCTAACATCTACGTCAACATCTTTACTTTAACCATCTGCGTCATCCTTAGCATCTTCCTCAACGTCTACACAATTATCATCTTCTTCAGCGTCTACATCATTGTCATGATTATCATCTTCAACGTGTATATCTCTCATCAGCATCATCACCTTCAACGTCTATGTCATCGTCACCGTCACCACTTTCACCTTCTACATCCACGTCATCGTCACCGTCACCACTTTCACCTACATCTACGTCATCATCACCGTCACCACTTTCACCTTCAACATCTGCATCATCGTCACCGTCAGCACAGTCACCTGCATCTACGTCATCGCCACCGTCACCACTTTCACCTACATCTACGTCATCGCCACCACTTTCACCTTCAACATCTACATCATCGTCACCATCATCACCTTCAACATCTACATCATCGTCACCACCATCACCATCAATAGCTACATCACCTTCACCATTAATCACCATCTCCATCATCTGCATCAATAACCCCCTCAGCATCTGCATCATTGCACCATCATAGTCCTTAACATCTTCATCACCATCTGCAACATCTACAATTGTACAATAATCATAGCTATCTTAAACAGTACTACACCATCATGAATATCTGCAATATCATAACCGCCTTTTTTGTAATATCTACATCATCATCACCATTAGAGAGAGAGAACTCGAACTCGAAAGATTTATTCACAAAAAGGCCGTTGGCCCATACATGAAGGGGGGTTGCCAAACTACTTAGTATTTTAGTGAGAAAAATAAGTAACACAAAAAAAACAAAATGTTATTGTATACCCACAACTACCACAACAAAAATCAGTTCCAAAAAATATGACTTAAGAAACCAAGATATCTCTTATTCTAAAGGCTTTACACAATATAAAGCAAGGCTGCGCACAATCTCAGGGTGACGAGCCTAGATGCCATGAGTAGACAGAATCTAAATAAATTAGGCTGTCTACTATACTTTTATGGACATGTAATTCTGTCTTACATCTTCTAATACTGGACAGCACAGCACAAAATGAACTTCATCTTCCACTGTTATTAGACAGACAGACAGACAGAGACAGAGACAGAGGGACACAGAGAGAGTCTCACAAAGTGCTGTGGTAGGCTGAGGATGGAAGATGCGGGGGGGGGGGGGGGGGGGGGGGGGGGGGGGGGGGGGGATGAGGGCAGAGTGTGGAACTCGTAAATGAAATTTCATTGCAAATAAATCAGCGTGAAGGAAGCAGCCCAAATAAAGAAGGGCGACTGCGAACCACACAGCTTTATTTAACAAGCTCCCGTGTTTGTTGCTGCTACCTGTAATGATGTTTGCTAAACATTTTGCCATTCCATCCTCTCTCTCTCCTTCTCCTCTCTCTCCCTCTCTCTCTCTCTCTCCTCTCTCTCTCTCTCTCTCTTCCCATCGGCTTCCAATCTCCACGCGCTAGGCCCGCTAGGCTACCTCGCGTTAGTGTGGCTTTTATGACGGGGGTTATCACTGGTGCTTTATTGCTGTGATTTACGATAGACTTGAACGCTTACCGTGTAATGGTCTGTAGTTATTTCGCATTTGTCACACAAGAGTTTGTGTGCACGTGCTCCTCAATTCTGTGAAGAAATAGATAGCGCATGATTGATAGTTGGGGAGAGAAACGTTTTGCTGCTACTATGCCCTAGTTTTAACCTTTAAAAAAAAAAAAACTTCTTCTTAAGGTTAGGAGTCTTCATCTTCACCTTCACCTGTCTTCGTAATCTTGTAGACCGTTGGGGCACCACTGAAGATTTTGCAGCCACCTTCCTCCACTCCTCGTAGTTTTCAGCTTTCGGTAGCAAGTTTTAAGGTTAGGAGTCCTCACCTTCTACTTTTACCTATCCCGTTCTTGTAGACCGTTGGGGCAACACTGAAGATTTTGCAACCAACTTCCTCCAATCTTCGCGGTTTTCAGCTTTCCGTAGCAATTCGTTCCATCCAAGGCCTCTGATGTCTTTCCATCGTTTTCTCTGTCTGCCTCTTCGTCTCCCTCCTTGTACTGTTCCCTGTAGGACAGTCTTGGCCAGTCCAGATGTTTGGAGTACACATGGATAAAGAAAAAGAACCACCTATCATTAAAAAATGGATTTTTTTTTTTATTACCTATGATACGAATCAGAATTTCTTTTTCTGATAAGCTTGCTGCATTGCATACAGCTTGCAAATTGGCATAAGATACATCCATGTTTGGGTCGTGGGCACATAAAAATCTCAACGAGCAAAGAAATCCTTACGCATAAAGTTTTCGATTTGATTTGCTTTAGAACACTGATGCTTCTGCTGCTGCTGCTGCTGCTGCTGCTGCTGCTGCTGCTGCTGCTGCTGCTGCTGCTGCCGCTGCTGCTTCTGCTGCTGACAATGAAAACAACTATGATGCTACCAGTCATAATGGCGCATTGATTAGTGTTATGGACCTCCTTGGTGGACGTACAGATTGCTTTGAAGCCTAGTCATACAAAAAACAGTCATTATGTACCAGGGCTACTGAACTCCTAGTTGATCTAAACAGGAGTTGCAATGATTCAGGTCTAAGCGGGAAGACTAGGAGCACTTCATTATCATCACTAACTCTGTTCACGTGAGTCTGACATTGTTGTTCCAGTCTGACATTGTTGCTCCAGTCTCAAGTAGTTGCTCCAGTCTCAGACAGTTGCTCCACATAGTTGCTCCACATAGTTGCTCCAGTCTGAGGTAGTTGCTCCAGTCTCATATAGTTGAGACAGTTGCTCCAGTCTGAGATTGTTGCTCCAGTCTGAGATAGTTGCTCCAGTCTCGGATAGTTGCTCCACTTTCAGATAGTTGCTCCTCTTTCAGATAATTTCTCCAGATAGTTGCTCCAGTCTGAGGTAGTTGCTCAAGTATGAGGCAGTTGCTCCAGTCTCATCTAGTTGAGATAGTCGCTCCAGTCTGAGATAGTTGCTCCAGTCTGAGATAGTTGCTCCAGTCTGAGGTTGTTACTCCAGTCTGAGATAGTTGCTCCAGTCTGAGGTTGTTACTCCAGTCTGAGATAGTTGCTCCAGTCTGAGATAGTTGCTCCAGTCTGAGGTTGTTACTCCAGTCTGAGATAGTCGCTCCAGACTGAGATAGTTGCTCCAGATAGTTGATCCAGTCTGAGGTAGTTGCTCCAGTCTCATATGGTTGAGATAGTTGCTCCAGTCTCAGATAGTCGCTCCAGTCTCGGATTGTCGCTCCACTTTCAGATAATGGCTCCATTCTCGGATCGTTGCTCCAGTTTCAGATAGTTGCTCCAGTCACAGAATGATAGTGGCTCCAGTTACCTCACCAAACACTGCAAGAAGTATCTGTCTATAAGACAGACAGAGCGAGAGACAGAGAGGCAGAGGGGAGGCCATAAATCAACTTTCATTTCAACAAAGCTGTGTGTGCTTGAATGCACTTGAACGGCAGAGAGAGAGAGAGAGATAGAGGGAGAGAGAGAGAGAGAGAGGGAGGGTGAGAGAGAGGGGGGGAGGGAGAGAGACAGAGAGAGAGGAGAGGGAGAGAGAGGAGAGAGAGAGGAGAGAGAGAGAGAGAGTGGAGAGAGAGAGAGAGAGGAGAGAGAGAGAGAGAGAGGAGATAGAGAGAGAGAGAGAGAGAGAGAGCTGCAGTGGCTGCGAACCATAGCAGTTTATTTAACAAGCAGTCAGTGTTTGTTGTCGCTACCTGTAATGGTGTTTTCTAAACACTCACCGCCATTCCATACATACAACACACACACACACACACACACACACACACACACACCTACAGCTCCTCTCTCTCTCTTCTCCCTCTCTCTCTCTCTAGGAGTAGCCCCCCCCCCCCCCCTTCCCCCTCTCTATCTCCCCACGAGCCCCTGCTGTGTGGGATTCATTACCAGTTACCGCTGTGGCGCTTTGGGGTGTTATTTATTAGAGACTGAACCACTTATCTGGTAACAGCTTTTAGTTATTATTTTGCACTTGAGCGCACAAGAACGTGCGTGCACGTGCTTGCTGAATTCAGCGAAGTCAAGAAAGAGTGACGGAATTAGTTCTCTTGAAAGAAGTACTTTGCTGTGTTAATTAATGCCCTGAGGGTTGTGTTTTTGTCATGACTTGTTTCATTTGGGTGTGTTAAGGGTGTGTGTGTGTGTGTGTGTGT
>CM054151.1:10638007-10643007 GCA_028751875.1 Rapana venosa | reverse complement strand
TGCAGATTCCACTCTCCCGAAAAGTCCTTCGGGTGAGACTCTAAACCAAGGCCCCGTGTGCGAACGCACGCAGAACATCTTGCGCACCCGTTAGAACCTGTTCCGCTTTTCGGTAGAGTAGGCCATTGTGTGCCGGTGGGAATGGATGCAAAATGTACAAAACTGTATACACACGGGGACTGGATTTTTAAAAAAAGCACTCGAGTGCTTATTCCATTATCCTCGAAAGAAAAGAAAAATACACATCTCACGTTTTCAAGGGCAGGTATGAGTGCAGGCTCCCGTAGGATGAGTCTGAAAGCTGAAACCTTTTTAAGCAGTTCGCTTTGTTGTTAGCTAGTTTTCTTATTGTTCTTCTCTTTCTTTTTCTTCTCTTCCTTCTCCTCCTTTTTCTTCGTGGCAATTCTTCTCCCTTTTCGTCTTCTGCTTCTTTTTCTTCGCAATTCTTTTTCTTCTTTGCAAGTCTTCTTCGCAATTCTTCTTATTCTTCTTGATATTGTTCTTGATCTTCTTTTTCTTTTTCTCCTTCACAATTCTTCTTCTCCTCCTCCTCCTCGTCTCCTCTTCCTCCTTCTTCTTCTTCCTCTCCTTCTTCTTCGTAATTCTTCACAATTCTTTGTTTACAATTCTTCTTCATAATTATTCTTCTTTGTGTCACTGCTCGCTCTATTAAGAATAATTCCTGAGTGTTTAAGTGACCCTATAAACTATGATGCAGTGGGCAAAGCGTTCATATCGCAAGGCCTTTTACTTGGCCGATGCAGGACAGAAATACGTTCTTAGAAAGAAAGAAAAACAACCACTACCAAACATTAAAAATAACTACAAAAATAACAGCAACAAAACGAGAAACCCACGTTTATTTAAACTCTTGGAATGATGACTACTTATCCGTAGTTTTCGGAAAATAATCTGCCATCTGCTGATGCCTCCCTCTTCATTAGATCAAATTGCGTGACTTTCAACATGAAATACAATGGATTTTAAAACACTTTTAAAGGGTGGGGAGGGTGGCAGAGGTCTTGCTGTTTGGTTTCTTTGTTTGCTTTAAAAGGGAGGAAGGAAAGCAGAGAAAAGGGAGATAGGAAAGAGGATGGAGAGAATTCACAATAATCGTCCCTGAAGTCGGAATGCAGCTATCTTCAGAGTGCCCCCCCCCCAAAAAAAAAAAAAATCCGGGCACCTACGCAAAAATCTCACCATTGGTGATCCTCAAAGCTCTAACCGAAAAAACAAACGTTTACAAAAATACAAAACAAAACAAAGACGAAGACGAAGAATGGAAACACAAATTTAGAGGTTAGGGTTGCAAACGGCACCACTTTATTTTGTATGCAGGCGATGTTTGTTGTCGCTACCCAGGGATGGGGTTTCCTAAACACTTGTCTGTCATTCCACATACACACACACACACACACGCACACACACACACACACACACACACACACGCACACACACACACACACGCACGCACGCACGCACGCACGCACACACACACACACACACACACACACACCATGCATCCCTTCTCCCTTCTGCCTTGCCCCGGGAAAAACTCCCACTGTGCCGTGCCGTGCCGTGCTGTGCCGTGCTGTGCCGTGCTGTGCTGTGCTGAGCCGTGCTGTGCTGTGTGCTGTGCTGTGCTGTGCTGTGCTGTGCTGTGTGCTGTGCCGTGCTGTGCTGTTCCGTGCTGTGCTGTGCCGTGCTGTGCTGTGCCGTGCTGTGCTGTGCTGTGTGCTGTGCCGTGCTGTGCTGTTCCGTGCTGTGCTGTGCCGTGCCGTGCCGTGCTGTGCTGTGCTGTTCCGTGCTGTGCTGTGCTGTGCTGTGCCGTGCTGTGCTGTGCTGTGCTGTGCTGTGCCGTGCTGTGTTGTGCTGTGCTGTGCTGTTCTGAGGAATAGTTTTGATACAAAAACAAATATCGTATAGAGAGGCACTCTTGAAACCATTCAACAGGTCAACACCATCAGCGTGATTTGGAGAGCAGTGCCGTGCAGGGCCACTTCACATTGGTGGCCTTTCAGCAGGCCTGCTGGTGATAGCTCCCTATGGACTTGTAGCCATGAAGGGTCAACAGAACAAGCTCTGGTGCAACCGTTTGGAATAATAAATATCAGAATGGGCAGGCAGCGTAAGAGCTGAATCATTTGTCTGTCAGTCAAGATGACGGGACGGGATAGCTCAGTGGTCAGAGCACTCGCTTTCCTCAAGCTACAGTTAAGCAGCGTCGAGCGTGGTTACCAAGTGACCGTTTGCGGGTCTTGGCTTCAGTACAGTCCCCCAGTTCACCCAGCTGTAAATTAATGGGTACATGCCCTCTTTAGGGTCAGGGAAGGTAAAGCAGCGAGGGAGAGGAGATGGGCGCCGCCCTCAATATGCTGGTCCCTGGAGAAGCTGAGGTCTCTGAAGCCTCGCTTCCTTACGACCGCATACATTATGGGACACCTTTACCTTTTTTTTTTACCATTTATTAAAGATGAAGAATCCGCCTCCAATCCGAAAAGTGCACATTTCATGGATCATGTAGGTACGTAAGTAAGGCGCCTAATCTCTTATGAAAGCGCTAAGCCCTTACAAATAGAGACATCAGAATTATTCGGACTACCGGACATAAAGATCAAATGGGCAGCCACACATACACTTTCACCCTAATTTATTCTCCTCACTGGCTACCCTTCTCATTAATTAATAAGCCTCCCATATGAAAACATCTCGCCCTCCCATATTACCTCATTTACCCCCACAAACTTACGCATGCACGCATGGGCAGAATTTGTTTTGAAATAGCAGAAACAAAGAAAATAAGCATGAAAAATTGGGGAATGAATTCTTACAGCAGAAAACAAATAAACACAATTATTACTGCAACAGAGGCACCCCAAACAACAAACAAACAAACAGCAACAACAAAACAACGAAAGAATAGATTGAAATTAATGAGTTGAACACAAACATTTCCAAAAGCTCTTTTACACCCCCATATTATTTATTTTATTTCGAGGATAATGGAATAAGCACATATGTGCTTTTTTTACATCTAGTCCCCGTGTGTATGCAGTTTTGGAAATCTTGTCATCCGTTTCCACAATGTAGGCCATCTTCCGAAAAGCGGAACAAGTTTTAACGTGTGCGCAAGATGTTCCGCGTGCGTTCGCACACGGGACCTCGATTTATAGTCTCATCCGAAGGACTTTTGGTGGAAGTGGAGTCGGCACTGATGTTAACTCCAGAGGAAAAAATCCTCTTGAACGAGATCCGAACCCGGGTCAGCAGATCACGAATACATCACTCTAACCTCCAGGCTATCCAGTCCCCGGGATAGCACAGCAACACCAAAACCAGACACTGATCCCCCCTGTAGCGGAAAATCTGTCAATCTGGTTCCCATAGCCTACCTACCACACGCTTTGTATGGAGGGAAAGAAAGTGAATAACTTCAACCTGATGTGGACTAGAGTAGAATAGACGGGAGGGAGAGTGGGCTGTGCCTGGGAGCCACACAACTGTATTTTGCAAGCAATGGGTGTTTGTTGTCGCTGCCTGTAATGATGTTTCCTAAACACTTGCCCCCGCCACGCCACGCCATTCCACACTGAATGAAGCACACACCCACCCACACACACACACACACACACACACACACACTCACTCACTCTCACACACACACACACACACACACACACAACCTCTGGCCCTACCAGACTCTCTATCTGCTCTTTCTGTGTGTAGTGTGGTGTGGTGTGGTGTTGTGTAGTGTGGTGTTTTGTGGTGTGGTGTGGTGTAGTGTGGTGTTTTGTTGGTGTGGTGTGGTGTTTTTGTGGTGTGGTGTGGTGTTTTGTGGTGTGGTGTGGTGTAGTGTTGGGTGGTGTAGTGTTGGGTGGTGTAGTGTGGTGTGGTGTGGTGGTGTGGTGTAGTGTTGTGTTGGGTGGTGTGGTTGTGGTGTAGTGTAGTGTAGTGTAGTGTTGTGTTGTGTGTGGTGTAGTGTGGTGTGGTGTGGGTGTTGATGGTTTGGTGTGGTGTGTGTAGTGTGGTGTAGTGTGGTGTGGTGTAGTGTGGTGTGGTGTAGTGTGGTGTAGTGTTGTGTTAGTGTTGTGTTGTGTTGTGTGGTGTGGTATGGTGGTGGTGTGGTGTGGCGTGGTGTAGTGTGGTGGGGTTTGGGTGTGGTTGTAGTGTGTGGTGTGTGTAGTGTGGTTTTGGTTGTAGTATGGTGTGGTGTGGTGTGGTGTAGGTTACACTTAGGAGAATTTTAACACAGGAATAGCGATAAAATAATCAAACTACAAAATCTGTTAGACAGTTTTAACACATAGAGGGCAATATAATTATCCATCTATGGTCATTATCTCTTAGGAGAATTTTAACACAGAAATAGCGATATAATTGGCCAAGTATTATATCTGATATAAGAGTCTTCTTAACAACTCTTAGAAGAATTTTAACACAGAAATAGCGAAAACATGATCCAAGTATAAAATATGTTAAAACAGTTTTAACACAGAAATTGCAATGTAATCATCCATCTATTATCCATAATTATTCATCTATCACTATTGTTAGAATAGTGTTAAAACAAAAATAGCAATATAATGACGCAACTGTCACATCTGTTAGAAGAGATTAACACAAAATATGGAAACAACAACAAAATGACCCACTGCATGCCCCTGATCTTTGAGAGCGTTGCCTGACCAAACACCAGAGCTGCGGCTTTACAGTGCAGGGCAGAGCCTCCTCCAGCTGGTGGCCTCTAGGCGGACCAATATTGACAGATCTATACGCCTGTGAACGTCTGCCCGTCACGGGCTGCAACAGAAGAAGCCTCAGTGCAGGTGATTGCAGCAAGAGACAGGAATGGGCAAGCAACTTGAGAATGGTAGCGCTGATGTATGGCCAAAGATCAGGTAACAGACCAAAGAAATCTCAAAACCAGACCAAACCAACTATAACTCGCCTCCCCCCCCCCCCCCCCCCCCCCCCCCCCCCCCCCCCCCCCCCCCCCCCCC
>CM054151.1:10590507-10633007 GCA_028751875.1 Rapana venosa | reverse complement strand
GAAAAGCATTGGTATTATTAATATCGTGAAGTGGTCAGAACACAAAAAGGGTCAATATTCACTGATCCACAGAACCCACGTCAGCTTGTTGCTCTCACTGAAAAGTTTAATCAATCAGCTCGCTCTGCAGTATTAATATCAGAATGAAGGGGAGGTAACATCTTTGTCAGACTGATGGCAATCCATTTTTATTGGCTTTCAATGCTATGCGAATTTTTATTTCGCTCCTCAGGCTTGGGCTCTGAGGTTCCTCAATGGAGAGACTTTGCTTGTATGCAGCCGAATTTGCCCATTGTGAAGGCAGCTGCATCCCGACTTCGGGGATACACTGGTATGCTAATAAAATCAAGTTTGTGGGTATGACTCAGTCCCTCACACGGTTCGTTTCTTTTAGCTTGCTTTCTTATTTCTTTGTTGGCAAGGCAAAACTGGCTAGGCAAAACAAGGCAAAGTTGGCAAAGCAAAGCAAGGCAAAGCAAAGCAAAGCTGGCACGGCAAGGCTGGCAAAACAAGGCAAAGCTGGCATGGCAAGGCTGGCAAAACAAGGCAAAGCAGGCATGGCAAGGCTGGCAAAACAAGGCAAAGCTGGCATGGCAAGGCTGGCAAAACAAGGCAAAGCAGGCATGGCAAGGCTGGCAAAACAAGGCAAAGCAGGCATGGCAAGGCTGGCAAAACAAGGCAAAGCAGGCATGGCAAGGCTGGCAAAACAAGGCAAAGCAGGCATGGCAAGACTGGCAAAACAAGGCAAAGCAGGCATGGCAAGGCTGGCAAAACAAGGCAAAGCTGGCATGGCAAGGCTGGCAAAACAAGGCAAAGCAGGCAAGGCAAGGCTGGCAAAACAAGGCAAAGCAGGCAAGGCAAGGCAAGGCTGGCAATGCAAGCAAGGCAAGGAAAAGCAGGCATGGCAAGGCTGGCAAAACAAGACAAAGCAGGCATGGCAAGGCTGGCAAAACAAGGCAAAGCTGGCAAGGCAAGGCTGGCAAAACAAGGCAAAGCAGGCATGGCAAGGCAAGGCTGGCAATGCAAGCAAGGCAAGGCAAAGCAGGCATGGCAAGGCTGGCAAAACAAGGCAAAACAGGCATGGCAAAGCTGGCAAAACAAGGCAAAGCAGGCATGGCAAGGCTGGCAAAACAAGGCAAAGCAGGCATGGCAAGGCTGGCAAAACAAGGCAAAGCAGGCAAGGCAAGGCTGGCAAAACAAGGCAAAGCTGGCAAGGCAAGGCAAAGCTGGCAAGGCAAGGCTGGCAAAGCAAAGCTAGCAAGGCAAAACAAGGCAAAACAAGGCAAGGCAAAGCTCGCAAAGCAAAGCTAGCAAGGCAAAACAAGGCAAGGCAAAGCTCGCAAAGCAAAGCTAGCAAGGCAAAAAAAGGCAAGGCAAAGCGAGGCAAGGCAAAGCTGGCAAAGCAAAGCTAGTAAAACAAGGCAAGGCAAAGCTGGCAATGCAATACAAGGCAAAGCTGGCAATGCAATACAAGGCAAAGCTGACAATGCAATACAAGGCAAAGCTGACAATGCAATACAAGGCAAAGCTGGCAAGGCAATACAAGGCAAAGCTGACAATGCAATACAAGGCAAAGCTGACAATGCAATACAAGGCAAAGCAAGGCAAGGCAAAGCTGGCAAGGCAATGCAATGCAAAAGGCAAAGCAAAGCTGGCAAGATAATACAAGGCAAGGCAAGGTGTGCAGATTTTCTTTTAAAGAGAACTTTTGGGAATTCGCGAAATGATTACATATGGCATTTTACTAATTCAACTTTCCTTTCACATGTTGAAACTTTTGGCACATTCATTTCAAATGACAGTGAGGTCGTCTGTTTGGTATGAAATAACACTTAAAAGTAACGTTAAACCTTGACTGATCAATAAAATTATTGCAACAATTAAAACCCTTTTCAGAGACAAGGTTATTGCATGAAAGTTGGATAGTGTAGGCAATACTGTTCACAACAATAAACGGAACTTCTAAAAACACAGCCGTCGTTCATTGTTCACATTCAAAATGCATACAACGAAAGAAATAGTTGAGAAGCAAAACAGTTGTATATGTGGACAGTTTACTCATTAACGATATATTGAGGGGTGCGGGAAAGGGAGTTGTCCACTAGAACTTGGATGAATATCTTCCATATCATGAAAATATAGACAAATGAGAATTCAGCGAAATTCATCACCAAAGTCTCCATGGTCACATTTTGTTTTCTTCAAGAGGGGAATTCAAGAATCTAACCTTTTGAACATAGCATTGTTCCAATGATTTCAATGTTCTGAACATGTAAGCTAGTGATTCTAGTAATACATTTTTTAATTTTAAAAGTAAGCTTAATATAAAGAAAACATTATAATACTCTGAACAGCTGGGATTATCTCGCATGAAAACGCTTTTGCTGACCAGAGGAAACGTCAAGTTTCGCTTAACTGTGTAGTTATTCTTTTACTTGAGGATAAAGGAGTTAGCACTGGAATGTATTTTTTACATCTAGTCTTGTGCGCCTGCTGTTTCGTGAATTTGTGTCATCCATTCCCACCGGCACACAATGGCCTACTCTTCTGAAAGGCGGAGCAAGTTTTAACGTGTGCGCAAGATGTTCTCTGTGTGTTCACACACAGGACACCTCAGTTAGGGTATTGTTTGCCCCAACATACACAGGAACCACAACTACCTTTTTCATCAGCACCCAACGCTATTCAGAATGTCAGATTAGAAAATATATATATTATACTCTACTGGTTTTATTCTCTAATTAGAAAAAAAATATAAATATTGAGATTTCTTTTTTTCTGGGGCATGCAGCTTAGTACTAAGTACTACAACATCAACCTCATGGACACAAAAATCAGATGAAGACAAAGACTTGTGTCTGGCAGGGCAATTCAAAGAATGACAGATTGTACCGATATCCTAAACCAGGACTGTAGGCAGGCCCCCATCCACGTCACTCACTCACTAACACCTTCTTACGGGAACACAGAAATTTATCATCTCTTTTTGATGAGTAATGGGACTGCAGGCACTGCAGACAGACTGCCAGCACCAACCGGGGAAAAGATAGGGGGGCCATATTTTTTTTCATCATCTCACCTTTCACTTTAGAGTGTAAAGTTAGGGAGGGAAGGTTCGAACTCTCTCAACCGTATCCAAAGAGCCAACATTTCCTACTTCGTTTGTGCCCATTCACCCACGAAGTTCAAGACAAGGGCAAGGCAAATATTTAATTTCCTTCACCCCACCACTCCAAATTAGACCTGTTCTCAACTGATGGCTTTTACAGATTTCTCGTGCCGGAAGAGTTTGTTCAAGAGGTGTAACTCGTCAACGTAAATCTGTCACAGCTGAACTCCCTTGGCAGGTTATCGGTGTCGACATTTGTTATGTCCCGAGCTGGCAAGATAACCAAGTTAAAAAAAACAAAAAGAGTGAAGAGATAAAAAGACCGAGGAAAGTGGAGTGGGGGAAGGGGAGGAAAAGTAAGGGGTGAAAAACTAACAAGAAAAATGAATAGAAAAAAAGGAACGAAAGAGCTCGAAGAGGAAGAACGAATATACGAAGAAGGAGGAGAAGAAGAAAAAGAAAAGGCAGAAGAAGAAGAAGAAGAAAGGAGGAGGAGGAGGAGGAGGAGGAGATCAAGAAGAAGAAGAAGAAGAAGAAGAAAAAGAAGAAGAAGAAGAAGACGAAGAAGAAGAAGAAGAAGAAGAAGAAGAAGAAGAAGAAGAAGAAGAAGAAGAAGAAGAAGGAGGAGGAGGAGGAGGAGGAGGAGATGAAGAAGAAGAAGAAGAAGAAGAAGAAGAAGAAGAAGAAGAAGAAGAAGAGGAGGAGGAGGAGGAGGAGGAGGAGGAGGAGGAGGAGATGAAGAAGAAGAAGAAGAAAAAGAAGAAGAAGAAGAAGAAGAAGAAGAAGAAGAAGAAGAAGAAAGAAGAAGAAGAAGAAGAAGAAAAAGAAGAAGAAGAAGAAGAAAGACAATCAGTAATAATAATTCTGTTCAAAATATGCCGCCTGCCGTACGATGATGTTGACACAGAAGAGCAAGAGCCATCAATTCAAACATCCTCGTCTATTACCATCACCATCGTCATCATTACAGTCAATATCCTCTCTGCCATCATCATCTAGTCGTCGTCGTCGTCATCATCATCATCATCATCATCATTATCATCATCATCACCATCAGTAGCATTAACATCACGGGTCACCAACACCACTACTACCACAACCACCATAAAAAGTAAAGGTAAAGGTGTCCCATAACCTATGTGGTCGTAGGGGAGCGAGACCACAGAGACCTCACTTCTCTAGAGCCAGCATATTGAGGGCGGCGTCCATCTCCTCTCCCTCGCTGCTTTACCTTCCCTGACCCTAAAGAGGCAGGTACCCATTTACAGCTGGGTGAACTGGGGGACTGTACTGAAGCCAAGGCGCGCAAACGGTCACCCATCCAATGTTAAACATAGACAGACATGAATTTGATGAAAAAAATTAGACTAGGTATTACTGAAATTGCTAAGGATTTTTATCGCTAAAGGCCTGCCTCTCAATGACTTTGATCTTCTTCTTTTCTTTTATTTATTTATTTTGTTTATTCTTTTATATCGAGGATAATGGAATAAGCACTTATGTGCTTTTTACATCCAGTGTATGCGGATTTGTGAATTCTGTCATCTGTTCCCACCGACACACAATGGCCTACTCTTACGAAAAGCGGAACAGGATTTAACGTGTGCGCAAGATGTTCTGCGTGCGTTCGCACACGGGACCTCGGTTTATAGTCTCATCTGAAGGACTTTAGGGGAGAGTGGAGTCTGCACTGATGTTAACTCCAGGGGAAAATATCCCTTTAAACGGGAATCGAACCCGGGTCGTCAGATTGCGAGCGCAATGTTCTGACCACTAGGCTACCCCGTCCTTTTTCCTTTGTGTCAGCACGGTAAGGAAGACGAATGCTGTTTTGTCTTGTCCCTTCATGCTCACAGAGCTCAGAGAACGGTACAAACATGCTGAATTTTACTGATACCTAAAACAGATCAGAGTTAGCTTACTTTTTGCAAGCCCTCATGAAAAAAACTGGTAAGAAATTTAGCAATATATTTGTTCAAAATATCAAAAGTTTTGCAGCTTGCTGTCCTGTTGTTTATGTGTGGTCACTATTTGTGATAGCCTAAATATGGTATGATGAAAAAATGCTTAGTTTCTACTACTTTTGCAAACCCTTATGACGATGTTTTGATGTCAATGTTCATTTTTACCCCTTCATAAGAGGCAGTGGCCTGTACATGAATAAACAAACCGAATCCAAGCACGCGCGCCCGCGCCACACACACACACCACACACACACACACACACACACACACACACACACACGTGCACACACAAGAAAGTGCGCATGCACGCACACATGGGTGTTCGCACGAATGCATGCCCACATGCACTCACAAAGTAAAACAGGGAAACAGGCCTGCGCACGTCTAATATGAAAAGACAGCACATCCTTTATAACCACACCGTCACCGATCCCTCAGATTCCGAATCCTTTGGCGCACCTTCGAAGCTTTGTCAACCACCTTTCTCCAGTCCTCGTGTCTCTCAGCCGCCCTCAGGGTGTCTCTCAGCTCCATGTCTGTCCACTCTCGAATGTTGTCCTCCCATCTCTTCCTGTGTCTGCCTCTTCTTCTTCTTCCTCCCCTCACTGTGCCTTGTAGGATTGTTTTAGCCAGACCAGAGGAGCGTGTGACATGGCCAAACCACTTCAGTTTTCGTTGTCTGACGAGTGTTTGAAGGTCAGTATAGGGCCCGATTTCATTGCGGATGCGTCTCTTGACTTCTTCATTCATGATGTGGTCTTTGTATGAGATGCCTAAAGAGTCTTCGGAAGCACCTCGTTTCTACAGCTCTTATTCTTCTCTCTAAGTCCTCTGTGAGGGTCCATGATTCACATGCATACAAGACGATTATATAAACCATACCAGGACATGAAAAAAGACGTGTAGGTCACTGGCTGATGAGTGTGCCAACGATCAAACGAGGAGTCGACAGAAAAGCAGACATACTGCTATGGGCATTCTTAAAACCATAGAGTTGAACAAGTCTTTTACAATATTAGTTTTTTCGCTCCTCGGCAAGAGCTCCGAGATTCAACGATGGTGAGATTTTGCCTGTGCCACCATTTTTTAACCACCATTAAGGTAGCCGCATTCCGACTTGGAGGATGGTGTAAAAACGCGACACTGTATGCATGCGTTTTTGCTTCTTTTCTTTTTTAAATCTGTTCCTGCCGGCACGAAATGGCCTACTCTTCCGAAAGGTGGAACTGGTTTTTAACGTGTGCGTAAGATGATCTGCGTTCGCACACAGGGCCTCAGTTTTATAGTCTCATCCCGTTCAAGGGGATATTTCCCCTGGAGTTAACATCAATGCAGACTCCACTTTCCCCAAAAGTCCTTCGGATGAGACTATAAACTGAGGTCCCGTGTGGGAACGCACGCAGAACATCTTGCGCACACGTTAAATCCTGTTCCGCTTTTCGTAAGAGTAGGCCATTGTGTGCCGGTGGGAACAGATGACAGAATTGACAAAACCGCATACACACGGGGACTGGATATAAAAAAGCACATAAGTGCTTATTCCATTATCCTAGATATAAAAGAATAAATAAATAAATAGATAAATAAATCCGAAGGGCTTTTGGGGGAGTTAGTGGAGACAGTACTGATGTTGACTCCAGGGTAAAATCCCCTAAAAGGGGCGCTACTGTGGTGGCTTGATCCCGGCCGGCAGATTACGACCTTCTCCTCCTCCTTGTTTCATAAAGTTTTGGAGCTTACCAGCCGCCAAGGTCCAGTGGTTAGCGCCTTGGATTTCGGACTGGAAGGTCGCGGGTTCGAATCCCATAAGAGTCATAGGGATTTTTTCGGACTCCGGACCTCTCCTACCCAGAGTGAGTGTGCTGTGGAATCACTGGGAAGACTGGGACCACACAGTCGAGCTTCATCCACTTAACGGATGCGAGTTTGAAGGTGTTGCTCAAATTACCTGACCAGCACTGCAGGTGTCTGTATCTCTCGGGCCCGGGGACATATTATGACAGTAAGCGTAGAGTACAACCCTGTCAAGTAGTCTTAAAGCACATGCACCTACACAGCAGCAGCATTACGTCATCCTCATTGTCATTGATCATCATCCAATTTTAAAAAATTGCCTCTGATTGGGTGGTCCCAGGCGCTTTGGTCTCATGGTGATCTCAGATTCGATTTCTCCATCCACTTCTGTGCCAGTGGTGAGTTTGTTGTCAAACCCTTTGGGGTTGGAGGTTCAGGGGGTATAGTCGTTGGAGGGACGTTGTGCTGGTCACCTACCTCGGGTGGGCGACTCACTAAGTCTGGTTCCGCGACTGAGCTGATACTGTCGTTAGTAGGGGGCTTAGTAGGTGGTGTCCTGCGTATGTTAGCTCAGAACAGGCACCACCTAACACCGCCAAAGGGACCCAACAGCAGTGCAGGGTCCCTCAGGCTGGTGGCCCCACGGCGGCCTAATATTGATGGGCTCCCTGTGAACTTCCAACCCTGGGGATGAGACAAAATGAATATAGGGAATGACTGTGGCGGGGTAATTAAGATGAGCGGCGTGGGAACAACAGGACGAGGACGTCACAGATGATGAGACAGCAACCAAAAAGAGGTTTTGGAGCTTACAATCAAGGTATAGAAATAGTAGGAGTTGTAAGAGGAGGAAGCTGGCGTGGTTTGGTCACGCCACGCGTCATAACTCTCTTTCCAAGACCATTATCCTGCAGGACAGCATTTGAGGGAGGAAGACGCAGAAACAGACAGATGAAGAACTGGATGATGCAGAACATCAAAGACAGGACCAGCCTTGACATGACTGTTTTGTTGCCAAAGGCTGAAGACAGACAGACCAGCCTGGAGTCCTGCGTGTCCCCCGACGACCATCATCTTGGTCAGGGGACTGCTGCTGCTGCTGCTGCTGCTGCTGCTGATTGATGATGATGACGTACAGTAGTGCAATTGCTGCTTCTCTTCCTCTTTCTTCTTCTCCTACTACTGCCACCACCAACACTACTACTTCCACGACTGTACATATATACAATTATTTTACAACTTTTGTCGTTATTGACAGCACAACTGAGTGGCGCTGCTGTTGTGGCGACGCGCTCTCTCCGGGTAGAGCAACCCGAATTTCACGCAGAGAGATCTGCTGTGACTTAAAGTGATAAACAATACAATATAATGCAATACGACACAATACAATGAATACAATACAGTGACAAAACACAATAGTAATCCGTTGTTGAAGCAACCTCTATGCAACGGTGTTTGATAAAATAATGTCTTTTTAATGACAGATGGTATAACGCCACTTTACTAGACTCCAACTTTTATACTTTCAACTTCAGTTTCTTTTGCAAATTTTAAACCTGGAGCACAGACAGAAGACAATAACAACAACATCAATGACAACAGCAGCAATAACAACAACAGCAGCATTAACAACAACAACAGCAGCAGCAATAACAACTCCATCTGGTGGGGCTGCTCTTGTGGCGAGGCTCTCTTCCCGGGGAGAGCATCCCTGATTTCACACACAGAGAAATCTGCCCTGACTTTTAAAGTAGTATAAAAAATAAAAATAATAAAACAAATAAAAAGGAATCCTGCCAGCCTTTGAAAACAGCTGCCAACTAAAACACAAAACAGCTCCCTTTTTCTCTCACTGCCTAATGCAGATGAAAATCTCTTTTATCCCCCCAACCCCCCCCCCCCCCCCCCAACCCCTCACCCCTTCCACTTTCCCCGTGACGCAATCTCATCAACCAATCAAACACGCGAAGAGTGATCACGGGACGCCATCAAACGATGACGAAGCAAACATAGCCAGCACACGACAAAGGCGGTCACTTTCGGAGCCTTCAGCAGACAGAGGCTGTTGGGCGGAAGATAAGGAAGGGGGTGGGGGTGGTGGTGGTGGTGGTGGGAGGCGGTGCTGACAGACAGAGGGCAGATCGTTGATACATTCCGAGAGGAAAGAGCCAAAAAACATGGTGCTTGATGACAAGCCCTTGGCTTTGATTTGGCGCTGACCTGACTACGTGAAGTTTGGGGAATAGGCTAGGCCGAGTATGTATGGCCTTACTCAGTGTGTGTGTGTGTGTGTGTGTGTGAGATATGAGAAGATGCACGTGTTTTATATCATACACGCACATAGTAGGTCATGCTTCTGCTTCTGCATCTTTTGAGATGGTGATTGATAGTCGTCCTTCTTTGCTCTGTACTCTGGGTCTGGCCCTTCATGTGATAATTGTTTTCTTTTTTTTTTATATAGAAGAATCAGGCACAGGAACAGAGGGTTTATCAGAGACGTGAACACATCAGAGACAGGAACAGAGAGCTTATCAGAGACTGGAACAGAGAGCTTATCAGAGACATGAACAGAGGGCTTATCAAAGACATGAACAGAGGGCTTATCAGAGACATGAACACGTCAGAGACAGGAACAGAGGGCTTTTCAGAGACATGAACAGATCAGAGATATGAACAGATGGTTTATCAGAGACATGAACAGATCAGAGACATGAACAGAGGGCTTATCAGAGACATGAACAGATCAGAGACAGGAACAGAGGGCTTATCAGAGACATGAACAGAGGGACATGAACAAAGAGCTTATCAGAGACATGATCAGAGACATGACAGAAGGCTTCTCAGAGACATGAACAGAGGGCTTATCAGAGACATGAACAGAGAGCTTATCAGAGACATGACCAGAAGGCTTCTCAGAGACATGAACAGAAGGCTTCTCAGAGACTTGAACAGAGGGCTTCTCAGAGACATGAACAGAAAGCTTCTCAGAGACATGAACAGAGGGCTTATCAGAGACAGGAACAGAGAGCATATCAGAGACAGGAACAGATCAGAGACATGAACAGAGGGCTTATCAGAGACAGGAACAGAGAGCATATCAGAGACAGGAACAGAGGGTTTATCAGAGGCATGAACAGAGGGTTTATCAGAGACATGAACAGAGGGTTTATCAGAGACATGAACAGATCAGAGACATGAACAGAGGGCATATCAGAGACATGAACTGAGGGTTTATCAGAGACATGAACAGATCAGAGACATGAACAGAGGGCTTATCAGAGACAGGAACAGAGGGCTTATCAGAGACATGAACAGATCAGAGACATGAACAGATCAGAGACATAAACGGATCAGAGACATGAACAGATCAGAGACATGAACAGAGGGCTTATCAGAGACATGAACAGATCAGAGACATGAACAGAGGGCTTATCAGAGACAGGAACAGAGGGCTTATCAGAGACAGGAACAGAGGGCTTATCAGAGACAGGAACAGAGAGCATATCAGAGACAGGAACAGAGGGTTTATCAGAGACATAAACGGATCAGAGACAGGAACAGAGGGCTCATCAGAGACAGGAACAGAGGGCTTATCAGAGACAGGAACAGAGAGATTATCAGAGACATAAACAGATCAGAGACATGAACAGAGGGCTCATCAGAGACAGGAACAGAGAGATTATCAGAGACATAAACGGATCAGAGACAGGAACAGAGGGCTTATCAGAGACAGGAACAGAGGGCTTATCAGAGACATAAACGGATCAGAGACATGAACAGAGGGCTCATCAGAGACAGGAACAGAGGGCTTATCAGAGACATAAACAGATCAGAGACATGAACAGATCAGAGACATGAACAGAGGGCTCATCAGAGACAGGAACAGAGGGCTTATCAGAGACATGAACAGAGGGCTTATCAGAGACATGAACAGAGGGCAGAGATATGAACAGAGGGCTTATCAGAGACATGAACAGATCAGAGACATGAACAGAGGGCTTATCAGATTCCTCACTGCAAGCGTAACATATAGCATGCATAGTTACTACAACCTTCTCTCTCAGACAGACAGAGAGAGAGAGAGAGAGAGAGAGAGAGAGAGAGAGAGAGAGAGGAGAGAAGAGAGAGAGTAGAGAGAGAGAGAGAGAGAGAGAGAGAGAGAGAGAGAGAGAGAGAGAGACTTAAAAAGGGCACTAGGGTCGTGAGCTATAAACATTTTTTTAAATGTGTTGAAGTAAACGACGGGCGCTATGGCCGAGTGGGTAAGACCACTTGACTTCATGCCTTGCATCCATGAAGTTGTGGGTTCAAATCTCGGTGGCAGCGTCTGGTGAATCAATGTTGGGAATTGTTGGGATCTCCCAGGTCAACTTCAAGTGCAGACCTGCCAGTGCCTTAATTCCCTTCGTGTATATACACATGCAGAAGATAAAATATGCATGTTGAATATCCCCTTGAGTTAACATCAGTGCAGACTCCACTCTCCCCAAAAGTCTTTCGGATGAGACTATAAACCGAGGCCCCGTGTGCGAACGCACGCAGAACATCTTGCGCGCACGCTAAATCCTGTTCCGCTTTTCGTAAGAGTAGGCCATTGTGTGCCGGTGGGAACAGATGACAGAATTGACAAAACCGCATACACACGGGGACTGGATTAAAAAAAAGCACATGACTGCTTATTCCATTATCCTCGATATAAAAGAATAAATAAAATAAAATAAAATAAAATGAAGATCCCATAATATTTCTTGTCAGCGTTCGGTGGGTTACGGAAACACAAACATGGCCAGTATGTATCATGTACACACACAAAAAAGTAACTGCTCTGAAGTGGGAACGTGTCGGCTGAGGCCAGCGGGCAGACCTCCTGCAGAGTGACGAGCACAGGAGAAGACCAGGCACTATAAATAAAACCCCACCCGGTAAGGGAAGGCAGAGAAGAGAAGAGAAGAAGTTAAAGTCAACCTAAACAATAATGTCGCTACGTGGGCTCGATACATTTTAGATATTCTAAAATTATGTCCCTTCATTGCAGAAAAAAACAAACCAAAAAACCACCACCTAACCTAATTGTGGGTGCCTTCACTCGTTTACCTGAGAAAGTCTGTAAAATATGAATCCTAACTTGTCATGACAATAATAATAATAATAATAATAATAATAATAATAATAATAATAAATGGAATTTATATAGCGCTACATCTTGCAGAGACAAATCAAAGCGCTTGCACTTAACTCATTTTTACACAACCAGTAACAATTAATAGTTCCAGCAAGTCCAAATTTTAATGTGCTCCCACACACACACAAAGGTCACACACCCTGGCAGGGCGGTAGAATCTCGGCTGTTGAAGGCAGGGAAAAGCTATGAGATGAAGCAGGAGAGGAAAATCTTAGGTATGAAATAAATATGTCTTGAGACTGGATTTAAAAGTGTCATAAGAAGGCTTTTGGCGGAGAGAAAGAGAGAGGGGGAGGTCGTTCCAGATCGATGGACCAGAAATAGAGAAAGAGAAGATGAAGAGAAGAAGAAGAAGAAGAAGAATGTATGCAATTCGTATAGCGCTGAATCATGTAGGCATATTTGTTACTTATGTTCTACGGAAGTTTTAGAAAATGTCGTGAGGTCAACTTTGTTGTAATGAGGCAGGTGTTCCGAGATCAGACAAGATCTTTTTTTTTTTATCATGTCTGTTGCCTCCTACCATAAGAAAATAAAAACTGGGGAAACCGACAGTCAAGTTACAGGTGTGATACAGTATGTGTAAACACACACGCACACACCCCCACCAAAATACCTTACGAAAAAAAATCACCCTCAAAACAAATAGAAAAGCAGAGAATCAAACAAGCTAAGAGAAGGAAGAGAACACAAAAATTCAAACACAAACACATACAACACACACAACACAACACACACACACACACTAAAAACTTCCCTGCAAAAACAAAAACAAACAATATTTTTTAAAATGAATGTGCAAGCCTCTACTGAAACGCTGTATAAAAAAATATGTCAAGTACTTTAAAAAGATTAAATAAAATCTGTAAAAGTAGCAATGCATCTCGTAGGTAATAGAATGAATGTAGCAAGGAAAATGATCGTAAGCAATTATAAAAAAAAATTAACATCTCAACTATCTAAACAATATTATCAGCTCGAGATGAACAACAGCCTCTCCCTTTCCCTTTCATTTATTGCTGTTGTGTGTTCGTGTGAATTTCAGAGGAAGGGACGTAATTCATAGTACTTAGCACAAACTATGGCATACATAGTTGCTACCCTTTAAAGCGTAACAAAAACAAAACAAAAACGCACACACACACACACACACACACACACACGCGCGCGCACACACACACACACACGCGCGCGCGCGCGCACACACACGCGCACACACACACATACACAGTGCGCGCGCGCAGTGAAATTCTGAGGTTTCTTCTTCTGTTTGGTGGTTATTTTCCACAAGTCTATATTTTAATGGGTTTATTCATAGTTTCAAAGGTTTCTACTAACTGTAAATATCAAGACGAAAAAAATCCAGTAAAGTTCATCATTCTAACCATGTGTTAGTTGGTGTGTGTGTGTGTGTGTGTGTGTGTGTGTGTGTGTGTGTGTGTGCATCATTCTAACCATGTGTTAGTTGGTTGTGTGTGTGTGTGTATATATATATACTCTATTCTATATATGTTATATAAAAAACAATTTTAGAAGATTTAAATATATATATTCCAGATACATCCGGTGTGTGTGTTGCATTGTGTGTGTGTGTGTGAGAGAGAGAGAGAGAGAGAGAGAGAGAGAGAGAGAGAGAGAACACATATAGTATATGCTAATTTTTTTTATTGCAGATTTGGTTTAGGGAAACAGTTTGCTGATGATAGATGTGAAATGTCTGTTGAAAAGTGTGCAATACAAGTTGAAGAAGGCGTGAAGCATAATATTCTTATACTTTGCAACTGTATGTAGTTTCTGTTTCTCTGAGCACACATGCATTGGGTGTTTTTTTCTCTGGAGTTAACATTAGTCCCCACTTGAGTCCACTGCAGATCTTCAGGATGAAATTACAAACCAAAGTACTAACATCTTGGGACACATTAAAGACCTATCCATCTGAGAAGATTTAACAGCGGGCACGAGGAATAGTCTAGTAGTTAGAGTACGATTCCCGTTCAAGAGGATTTTTCCTTTAGAATTAACATCAGTGCCAATTCCACTCTCCCCAAAAGTCCTTTGGATGAGACTATAAACAGAGGTCCTGTGTGCGAAAGCACGCAGAACATCTTACACACCCATTAAAACCCATTCCGTTTTTTCGGAAGAGTAGGCCATTGTGTGCTGGTCGGAACAGATGACAAAATTTACAAAACTGCATACACATGGAGGCTGGATGTCAAAAAAAAGCACACGAGTACTGATTCCATTATCCTCGAAATAAGAGAATAAAAGTGTTGTGCTCATGATCTGACGGCCTGGGTTTGAGCCACCACTTAGGCACCCCCTTCAAGGAGATTTCTCCCCTGGAGTTAAATCTGTACTGACGCCACTCCACTCCCCTGAAAGTCTGTCCACTCTCCAGTCAGCTTTTTCCTCTGTCTTCTTTTTTTATCCTCACCCTTTCTTATGTGATTTTTGTTATCTTGTAATTCTTGTTTAGTAAACTATGAAGCTGTATGCTTAGAATATTATGCTCTTTACGTTTTGCATGATTGAATATGTTTTATTTGTTTTGTTTGTTTGTTTGTTGTTTTTGTTGTTGTTGTTTGGGTTGGGGTGTTTTTGTTGTTGTTTTTTTTTTTGTTTTTTTTGGGGGGTGTTCTTCGTTCTTTTTTGCGCAGAGGGCTGGTTGTAAAGAGTATGTTTGTTTATGCCAGAACCCTCACTAAATAAAACTCAATTCAATGCAATTCAATTCATCCAACTCAACTCTCTCTCTCTCTCTCTCTTCTCAAACAAGCACACTAAGTTTGTAACTCAAAATGATTTATTGACGTTGAAAGCAATAACTGATGTATCAGGTGTAGAGCATGGTTTTTCTCCAGTGATGTCTATCACATGCCAAAATTTACTTTGTACTGCAGATATTCTAAAACACACACAAAATCAAAATTAAATTAGCACACATTCTTTCCTTAAAATCAAAATTAACTTAGCACACATTTTTACTTGAAATCAAAATCAAATTAGCCCTCATTCAAAATTAAATTAGCATATGTCTTGAAATCAAAATTAAACTAGCACACATTCTTTCTTCAAATCAAAATTCAATAAGCACACAATTTTACTCAAAATCAAAATTCAATTAGCACACATTCTTACTTCAAATCAAAATTTAATTTGCACACATTCTTACTCAAAATCAAATTTAAATTAGCATCCATTCTCACCTAATATTCCAGTAGAAAAAAAAAAGAAGAAGAAAAAGCAATAAACATTTTGCTAATACATTCTATTTCTGAAAGCTAGAATTCTTAAAAAATGACAGTCTTAAAAAATATTTAACAACAATAGATTTTAACCCTTGCAACAGCTTGCAAAATATCAAACAGTGGGATGGATTCAAAAGGGATAATGGGGAGAGAGAGAGGGAGGGAGGGAGGGAGAAAGAGAGAGACAGAGAGAGAGAGAGAGATGGCATTTGAGAGAGAGATGGGAGAGAGAGAGGAGAAAAAATGGAATGAGAGAGAGATGGAATATGAGAGACAGAGACTAGAGCTTGAGAGAGAGAGAGAGAGAGAAGAGAGAGAGAGAAGAAGACAGACAGACAGACAGACAGACAGAGAGAGTATGAGGAAGAGAATGGAGGAGAGGGGTGGAAAAACATGGACAATAATCCCACAACCTTCCACGATGCCCTATGGGTGTTTCCCAAATTTTGGGGGTATTTTTTTCTGCATAGTACACAAATAGACCTGTACCTGCTTGTCGTAATTCTACTGTGAGGTAGACAGTCATAATGTAGTTCCTTAAGACTGTGATATAGACAATGTGATATAGACAATATGATAGGCAATGTGATATAGACAATATGATAGACAATATGATAGGTCAATGTGGTATAGACAATATGATAGTCAATGTGGTATGGACAATATGATAGTCAATGTGGTATAGACAATATGATAGTCAATGTGGTGTAGACAATATGATAATTAATGAGGTATAGGCAATATGACAGTCAATGTGGTATAGACAATATGACAGTCAATGTGGTATAGACAATATGATAGACAATGTGGTATAGACAATCAGCACAGTTCCTAGTAAAGCATCAAAAGGCACAGAACAGTAAACAAGGTGTTTGTTCAGTTGGACTGCTGCCTTCTACATTATACAGGTAAAGTAACACAGGCATGAGACATGTATAAAACAGTTTCCATACGTAAAAATCAACACCCTCAACAATAACAAAAACATCTTCCATATGTAAAAATCAATTCCCTGAACAAAACAACAACAACAAATACTAAAACATGTAGATTGAATTATCAACTTTATTTGAACATAGCTGCACACTTCTATGGGATAGCCTAGTGGTTAGCATGATGTGCTCGTGATCTGTTGACCCGAGTTAAATTCCCGTTCAAGAGGATTTTTCCTCTGGAGTTAACATCAGTGCAGACTCCACTCCTCTCAAAAGTCCTTTGGATGGGACTAAAAACCAAGGTCCTGTGTGAGAACGCACACAGAACATCTTGTGCACGTGTTAAAACCCGCTCCGCTTTTCATAAGAGGCCATTGTGAAAGGATGACAAAATTTACAAAACTGCATACACATGGGGAACGGATGAAAAAACCCACATGAGTGCTTATTCCATTATCTACGAAATAAAAGAATAAAATAAATAAATAAAATAAAAATACACCTACATTTATTTTAATGCTGTCAATCAAATACACAGGGTTGGCATATGAAGTGTATACTTTCAATTTTCTTACACAAAAATCAACATACACAACAACCTGAGATGAAGTCAACTGTATTCTTCACTACTGACACAAAATGACAAATGTGTGTCAGTGTTTTAATCATAGCATACATAAATAAATTTTGCAATTGAGTATCATGATTTCATAACAATAATGACAAGTTCTGATGGAACTGTGGTGCATGCACGTGCACACACACAGATATTCTACACGAGGTCTGATCAATTTAAAAAAAAAAATTCATATTTTACACACACACACACTGAATTCTAAATGAGGTCTGATCATTTTAAAATTTGTATATCACACACACACACTACATACGCAACACACCACACACACTGCACCACATCACATACCACACCACACACACCAAAAGACCTGAGTGTTTGCTTCAGCAGAGCCATAAGAAACATGCTACAGATATGCTATGCCCACAACCCATGCCTCCCTCAGTCAACAACAGCTAATAATTATTACGATATAATCATTCTAACTTACTCCTGACAATTTTTTTTTATTCATTATAAATTTAAATCTCAGCAGAGATTTCGGATTTAGGAAGAAAATCCCCTGTGAGGATGTCTGGGGTCTGTCAGCATAAATAGCATCCCCACCTTCTCGAAACTCTGTGCTAGGAATTCCCTCTTTTCTATCCCTCTCTTTCTATCTGCCTTTTTCTTTTTCTATCTGTCACTTTCTTCTTGGTCTTTTTTCTGCCATTTTAGTCCATACCCCTGCCTTTTTTCCAGAAAGACTTAAAACATAAATCTCTCTCATGCCGAAGTTGGATGTGCTGGGCCTGACTTGTCAGGTGTTTAGCGGCAAATCACCGCATTTTAGCTCATATGACAGACAACAATACTTGTCTGAGCGTTGGATGAAGAAGAAGATGAAGAAGGAAGAAAAGAAAATCCCAAACAAACCACAAACTGTGCCTGCCATATAAGACACACTGCAGTGCAAACGCCTCTACCTGCTTCTTCAATAAAGAAGGACACCTTGAAAACAACAATAAACACAATCACTTGTCCCATCACTACTAACAGCTGATTTCAATGGACAGTTGTTACCAATACATTAACTGAAAACACATCCCTGAAGGTGAAATGCAGCTGCCTTACTGTGGGCACGTGGTCGCATATGCAAAATCTCACCTTTGGTGAACCTTTTCCGTTCATTCTTTTCTTTTATTTCAAGGATAATGGAATAAACACTCATGTGCTTTTTGACACCAAGTCCCCATGTGTATGCAGTTTTGTAATTTTGTCGTCCGTTCCCACCAGCACACAATGGCCTACTCTTCCAGAAAGCAGAATGGGTTTTAAGGTAAGATGCTCTGTGTGCATTCACACACAGGACCTCGGTTTATAGTCTCATCTGAAGGACTTTTGAAACAATATTCTAGGGAAGGAACGGGAGGTTAGGGAGAGGGGGTGGGGGAATCAAACGTATGTTCAAAACAAGTCATGTTTACTGCTATGACAACCAGAAATGTCACCTAATCTGACGTTAAGTGGCTTCAGAAATCAAGATGATCGTTTGGGGGAAAAAATGTTTTGATCAAGATGAAGGGACAAAAGCAGCGATATAAATGCATTAAAAAAACCAGTAATGCTTTTCAAGAAACACACCCCTTAAAGCACCTTGATGAAATACTGGAATACCTGATAAATACTACTAGTTATATCACAATAATATATACATTGAAAGTAAGGAAGTACAGACATCACTGATATCATCTATCATATCAATAATTGCTCCCTTCACTTTCATCCTCGCTTTCTCATTTATATCACAAAGTATATGATACATATACTGTATGCAAAAAAATTAGTTAAACTTAACCTGCATGCTGTAAGTGTAACAGAAAAACTGTGGCCTGAGTCAACCTTCTTCTTCTCTTGTTCACTTTTTACACCGTCAGATGTGTTTGGGAGAAATAGTGGCAAGTCCTTTCCAGCTCCTCTTGTGGGCTGTACAGCTTGGTTTGTAGGGTTATCTCCATCAGCCACACAATCTTCCTCAGGTCGCTGAATATCATGCACCTCTGATGGATGTGCTCACCAGTCTGGTTTTCCTTGGCCTGATTGAGTGAGTTACACTTTCACCTTTTGGAGACATGTATACTTGCCAAGAGTAACATATTATATGATTGAGAAAAGATCTTTGATTTGGCTTTCTGTCTCTGGTTTTGTTGTTGTTAGTGTGTGTGAATGTTGGAAAACAATGCTAGAGGAGATGCAAGCGTGTGTGTGTGTTTTGTGTGTGTGTTGTGTGTGTGTGTGGTGTGTGTGTGTTGTGTGTGTTGTGTGTGTGTGTGTGTGTTTATGTTGTGTGTGTACATGAGCGCATGTGTATGTTAAGTATATCACATTCCTGTGCATGTAAAGTCTGCATGCATGAATGAATGTGTGAATGAGTGCCATGGTGCACTTACACACTTGGGTTTCTCACTCAAAAAGTTCTGCCCAAAGATCAGTAGTAACGCACATTCCCTAGAGCTTTCTTCTCCATGTAGGATGGGCTTTTCAGCACACGGAGCACAGCAAAATGACACAAATCATAACAGAACCACGGAACAATCAGCTCCACAAATGACCTGAGTTACCAGACAGCTTAAACACTGCAGCAAATACCCATAGACATCTGTCTAATACTACTTCCTAGTGGACAGACATTAGAACGAAGACACATACCCACTGAAATCATGACCCAGACGGCAAGCAAAAATGCTAATCAAACCATCACAAACCACCCCTCCCTTCCCCCCACCCCCCCCCCCCACACACACACAACTTCCTCACAACCGACAACAACACCTCATGAAAAAGTTCATCACAAGCGACGAAGGCCAAGATGGCCACCAGAGGGCCATACACACGGCCAGAACCGAGTTCTTGTTGCAGCCCCACTTGCGTGGGCGGCCGTGGATGACCAGCATGTAGTGGTCGAACTGCTTGGCGGCCAGCTGGTCCTGGGGGAAGGGGTAGTCAGCGCCCAGCCTGCAGGCCGCGGCCAGGCCCGAGATGACGGCGATTTCGTGGGTGTTGATCAGCGTGTAGGAGCCGCAGTAGAAGGTGTTCCGGGTGCCTTGCAAGTACCTGAGATGATATCAGATTCGGGTGTGAGTTTTCAGTTTTATAAAAAAAACAAAAAACCCATGAACAGACAGAACCAAACAAAAAACAAACATAAACCAACAACCACCAGCCGTAAAGTTGCTGAGCACCTGTGAAACATGTAAATTCTTTAAATTCACGCAGGGAAATCAAATTTGTATCTAGTAATTGTTTATTCTAAAAAAACCCATGATTTTGGCCCTTTTTAGACCCGTGTCTAACCTTAACTGTTAACGTTACCCAGCTCAGTAAAATCCCGTTTGGGCCCGAAACTTTTCCCCCATCCGTTAGACCAAGAGTGGTGGTCTGGGCACTAGTCTTTCGGATGAGACAATAAATCGAGGTCCCGTGTATTACACAAAATTTTCAACGCGCATAAAAGAACCCACGGCAACAAGAGAGTTGTCCCTGGCAAAATTCTTTGAAAAAAGCCACTCTGATAGGGAAACAAATACAGCTGCAGACCAAAAAAAAAAAAAAGAAAAAAAGGGTGGCGCTGCTCTTGTGGCGACGCGCTCTCCCCGGGGAGAACAGCCCGAATTTCACGTAGAGACATCTGCGTGACTTAAAGTGGTATAAAAAATAAACTAAATAAAAAAACAAACAACCTGACCTCATGAAGGGCACAGTGAAGGCAAAATGGCGCCAGGTGTGCGAGAACTGCCGCCACCACCTCCTCAGCAAGACCTTGTCCTCCCGGATGTCCTTCTCCGTCCACAGCTCCTTGACCTCATCGTCCAGGAAGATGGTCTGAAACACGTTGCGCCCCGACCCCTTCAGCTGCGGCTGGTAATTGGACAGGTTAAAGGACATCTCGATCCTCTCCTGGTCCGCGGGGTAAGTACGCACAAAGTACTGGTCCGTATCATAGTGCACCTCGTAGTACCTGTTCATGTAGTCGTCATCTTCGTGAGTGACGATGAGATCGTTGTAGTAGCGCACATTCCCTAGCGTTTCCTCTCCATGTAGGACGGGTTTTTCAGCACACGGAGCACGGTCTCCGCATCGCAAGCGAAGATGATGTTGTCGAAGACTTCTTCGTGGTCGCGCTCGTCTGTGACGTACACTTTTCCCCTGGTGCGGCGGACGATTTTCACGCCCCTGTTGCTGTAGAAATTGGCCCCGCTCTTGGAGATGATCGTCTGGTACATCTTCTCCAGTTTGGGGAAAGCGAACATTTCCGGCGTTTGGCTCAACAGTCGCTCAGCGTCGTAGTCGAACAAGCGCAGATCATCGTCCAGAAACACCCTGGCCACGATCGCTGCAGAAACGTGCGGGGTCTGATTTCCCGTACCGAAGAACAACGCAGTGAGGGGGAACACCATTTCGTTGCGGAAGTCTGCAGAGAACCCAAACCACTTCAGCACTTTATAGATGGGAACGAAGATGAAGAAGTTTTCAAAGAGGTTGATGATGCGAAGGCATCGCTGAAACTTCTTGATTTCCGGGGCCAGCCTGTGGATGAGGTCCGTCTTGGTGTAGTTGGTCCAGGCCGTCTTGCCCTTGCCAAGGAGATCATCATGTGGACAGGAGACCCCTCGATGCCGTGCTCCTGCATCAGGTTCAGAGTGTTGCGGTAGGTGGGACACCCCCCCTGAACCCCGTCGTTGATGAACGTGTCGCCTGCACACACACAACAAACACACCAATACCAGTGATTAATGACACAGGTGGGTTTTTTTACTTAAATTCAGAAGTTGTTTAACCAGTGATTAATGACATAGGGTTTTTTACTTAAATTCAGAAGTTGTTTTGAGGGTATTGTTTTTAACCACAACTATAGCTTGATGACAGATGCCAATGTGACAAGCATAAGTTTAGCAGTGAATAGATCATGCACTTTTAGATGAGTAGAATTTTGTAACTAGCAACATACCAAAAAAAGTGCACTCTTTATGTGCGTGTTTTTATTTTATTTATTTATTATATTTATTTTATTCTTTTATATCGAGGATGATGGAATAAGCACTTATGTTCTTTTTTACATCCAGTCCCCGTGTGTATGCAGTTTGTAAATTCTGTCATCTGTTTCCACCAGCACACAATGGCCTACTCTTACGAAAAGCGAACAGGACTTAACATGTGTGCAAAATGTTCTGAGTGCGTTTGCACACGGGGCCTCAGTTTATAGTCTCATCCAAAGGACTTTTGGGGAGAGTGGAGTCTGCACTGATGTTAACTCCAGGGGGAAATATCCCCTTGAACGGGAATCGAAACGTGTGTGCATGTATGAGTGTGTGTGCGTGTACACATGCATGCATGTGTGTATGTGTGTGTTATGAGCACACACACAACAACATATTGTATTATAGTTACAGTAGTTAGACAGTTCCTTAACCCTTTTTTCTGAATTGTTTGCCTTTTTGTGTCTAATATCACTTAATGTGAATAGACGTTAAATTGAAGAACAGCAACGCACACACACATCACAACACATCTACAAATACAAAAAAAACCCAACATACACCACACATGGCTTCTCCACGCTGCCCCCTCAGTTACCTCGGATATCAGTGGAGGTGGCCACACCGCCAGCCACGGGGGCTTTCTCCCAGATGTCCACCGAAAACTTGTCCGGGTTCTTCATCAGACAGTAGGCAGCTGCTGTGCCCGCCGCCCCCGCCCCCACCACCAACACGCGCCGCCGCTGTCCCCCCCCCGCCATGCCCCTGTCTGCCAGCTCCCTCACCTCTGGAGGATCTCTGCAATCACCACAGAGGATAATTTATTTATTTATTTTATTCTTTTATATCGAGGATAATGGAATAAGCACTCATGTGCTTTTTTTTTTTACATCCAGTCCCTGTGTGTATGCGAGTTTGTAATTTCTGTCATCTGTTCCCACCGGCACACAATGTTCTACTCTTACGAAAAGCAGAACAGGATTTAACATGTGCGCAAGATGTTCTGCGTGCGTTCACACATGGAGCCTCGGTTTATAGTCTCATCCGAAGGACTTTTGGGGAGAGTGGAGTCAGCACTGATGTTAACTCCAGAGGAAAATATCCCCTTGAACGGGAATCGAACCCGGGTCGTCAAATTGCGAGCGCAATGTTCTAACCACTAGGCTATCCCGTCCCCTGCATATAATGACTGCGTGATGAATCGTCACAGAGGATAATGATTGCGTGATGAATCGTAACAGAGGATAACAGAGGATAATGACTGCATGACAAACATCATAGAGGATATATATTTAAAAGGTAAAGGTGTCCCTATAACCTATGCGGTCATAGGGCAGTAACGCATCAGAGACCTCAGTGAGGGCAGCACCCATCTCCTCACCCTCGCTGCTTTACCTTCCCTGACTCTTAAGAGCCAGGTATCCATTTACAGCTGGGTGAACTGTGGAACTGAGCTGAAGCCAAAACATGCAAACGGTCACCCATCCAAGTAGAAACCACCCTCAGTGCTGCTTAACCTTGGCTGGGGGAAAGCGAGTGCTGTGACCACTGAGCTATCCTGTTCCCAGAGAACAATTACTGCGTGACAATCATCAATGACAACAACTGCATTACACTTAGTCAATTAGAGAGTACCAATAATGAAAACTAACACTGCTATTGTAAAAATCAGGGAAGTACTTTCCATTTTCATTTTGTAGAACATTCATCTCTTCATCACTTATCAACTCCATCTATGGGTAAGATTAATGGAATTAATAACTGATCAAGATATGTTCTCTCTCCTGAAATGGGTTTTTCATAATAACAAAAATAATACATCATAAGCATGAATATCAATACTGACAGTTTTATGTTCAGTTATTCTGTCATTCTTTCCCATAACATTACCAAAACTGATACAAAACTTTGCTTATCATTAGCTAAACACTGCTGAACCATTCAATGATTGTTTATCAGGTTAAATACAATTTTCAGAACTTCAAGTTGAACACTTTCTACACTGTCATCACAGTTTTCATAATCACACCTGCACTACTATGTACTTGACAAACCTGCAATTATAAGTTTACATTCATGTAAAGATTTCTTAACAAAATTCAGATGTAAATCCAAGTTTTAAATTTGCAGTTGTGCAAATCAGAAAGACTGTTGTCACAAATAATAATTAATCATAATAACATATGCTACAAACAGCTCACTTTGTACAGTTTGTTCAGTTTCATGACCTCCAGAACTTCACCATGACCATCTGTAGAGATAAAAATACTGATTCTCAAGTCAAGTTACTTAACTGATCTGTAGAATAAACACATGAGTGTAAAGAAGGTAGATTTCCCTTTGACAGCACACTTATGTCAAAACCATGATAAAATAATAGGCCTACATGAACAGTAATTCATCAAGGGATATATATATACTTAGTGGTTAGAGGAGTTAAAGAAAGATTACAGAATTTTTAAGACAATCATTTCTCATTTTAAAATCAAATAACAAAGAAATATTTCACTGATAGTGTCATCTCTTAAATCATTCAAACTATCAGTATCTCACTCTCTGTAATTGGTTGCATACTCTGTTATCTTCAAAACTCTTAGAAAATACATACAATTTATTATAATTATGGTAAAAAATTTTTTTTTAAAGACGACAAAGAAGAAAGGATGTAAATAGGTGAAAAATACTCAGATGTGAGGGATAGACTTTAAAACATCTCACACTTGAAAGGATTGAATGAAATTGTCATTAAAACTTTTTTTGTTTGTTTTTTGTTTTGTTTTAAAACTGAAATGGCAGATTGTAGAAGACCCAGATCAATTATCCTCAACTTATCTCACTCGTCAGTGAATGCAGAGGTCATATCTCTCATTATTTTTATGCAGACCATGTTCCTAAGCTTGACTCTCCCTGAAGCCAGATCTATTGGTTTGTTCATTTCAAAGAATCAGGGTTAGACAACAATTAACTAGAACAACAATCTGGAATTGAACACTCTTACAAAGTTCATAAGTTACTGAACTTAATGTCATTTTACTAATCTTATTATGTCTACTGTCACTACTGTATATGTATGATAAATTGTAGCCTAGTTCTAATATAAAATATGACACATTGCAGTATATGTTAGTGTTGTTAAGGTGAAATTTAATCACAAAAACAAAGAATTTTAAACATCAAATAATGTCTTCTAATGAAGTAATATATGACATATTTAAATAAACATCAAATAATGTCTTCTAGTAAAGTAATATATGACATATTTAAATGTTACATGCAAGTTCTTTACAGCACAAAGAATTTTTAACATATATCTATCTCTGCGAAAGAGCTAAAATGATAACTTCAAACACATCTTGATGAGCAACCCTTCATCCCCCCCAAACCCCCCCCCCCCCCAAAAAAAAAAACCCAACAAACAACAAAAACAAAAACCCAAAACAAACCCCACCTCAAACCCTTCCAAGTATGAACATGAAAAGAACAACAATCTTGAAAATAACACTGTTAATGATAAATTAGTAATAACTAGTACAATACTATTGTTATCAAAAGATATTACATTATCTGTGTTTCCTTTGATGTCTGATCTACATAATGACACACACTGGTCACTCTATCTCTAAAATGCAATGTTAGAATGAATATGTTTTTAAATGTTATTTTTTTAATCAGTCCAAGAGTTAGTGAAATGCTTTGTCTGCACACAAACACGGCATCTAATGATAAATCACTACCTTTAACTTGTGCAAATGTGCACACACACTCACGCAAACTACACACACACACTGAGAAATTTATGCACCTCTTCTCAGAAGTTTCCAGATTCACAGTGCAGCTGTCTGCCTTTTCAGCCATGTTTATCACTGTCAAACAGTATTGAAACACCACTGACTCCTCAGAGCAAAGAACATGTGTACCAGAGCAATTAAAATACAAGACTGTCCACAGGCAGTATTTTTTATAATACTAGGGCATATCAAATTCTCTAATCTATGTCATATTTAACCTCCCACACAATCTTCAGAATTATTTCCTGCACCCATGAACTAAAAAACAAAAAATCAGAATTATTGGTAGTGGTACTGGTCGGCTGCTTCTGTTACCTGGTGTGTTTTTTTTTTCCAGACAACTCACAAAAGCCAAAGCTATCTTCACAGTAATTATTAACACACAGAGTATGTTTGATTCCCCTGACAAGAAGATAAGCCTATATTAATTCACAGCTGGAGTGGCTGTAATAGTTTAGATTTAGATTTCTACTAACTGTTGACCATCCTGAGCCTCCACCCAACTGCTAACAACTGGATGTAGCATCCAAAAGATCCTGACCCAAAACAAGATCTATTTAACCCACTCACAAAGTCCCAAATAAATGATCACATTTGTTTCATAGGATTTTGATACAGCAAAATTCAGTCAGCTGTAGGCACATCAATGGCACTGAGTGCTGTCTCGCTTACATCAACGTCCCTACAGTGATTTCCGATTTGGGGGCTGGGAGGAGGCTGCCTGGTGCCAATAAACATGCAGAGTTGAATACAAATGAGCACCTTCTACATAAACTATAAAGCATGCTGATGTCTTTAAGTTTAAACTACCACACTTTCGTCAGAAGCTTTCAAGCCTGCGTACAAGTGCGATCCTATCACTAAGCCTTTACAGTTAAACATGTAAACGGTGTCACTGTTGTCTTCGAGGCTTCGGACCATTATGCAAATAGCAGAAAAACATCTTGAACTCCACAAGAGGCCCAACCCTCTAGCTACCAACAAAACATCTAATTTATTTCAACTTGTCGAAATGCACCGTCTGCTTTTAGAGGAGCAAACGTTAAGTTTCACTCTCAACAGAGAAAATCGATAGATCTTTACCTGGTCACCAGAACTTTTGCTCCTTAAAGTGCAGGAACTCGTGGCATTGTATTCTTATATGGTAAACAGTTTATGTAAAAATATTTTCACCACGTGAACGTTCACGTTCCCGCTTGTGTAATTGAGCCTCGATAATTTCCGGCTATTTCCGTACGGTCTCGGGAGACGTGCGTGGGAGTCACTGTGCCCACAAGAACGGACTGCACCGGTAAAAATTGACCATTTAAGCCCTACCCCACCCCCTTTTTTCTATGAAGAAAAAAAAAAGAGAAAGAAACACGCCCCCGATTCCTGACAGTTATACTATTTTCAGTTTTCTTCAAGTTTTGTAACAATGAATCTGTAATAAAGGGGAAAGGAACAACGCAAACAGCACAAGCTGGTGATTCCGAACCCCCATGCTAGATTTCCGCAATGATAATAACTATTCTTCTCTACTCCCTTTATTTCTTCTTTCCTCCCTTACTTTCTTTCTTTTTCTTTCTCCCACCAGACCTAAATTCTGTTCTAAATCATAAAAAGCAAAGACAAAAACAAAAAAACCTCCCTATTCCAAACCTTTCATCCTAATTTATTCATCACACACACACACACACACACACACACACACACACACAGAGTCAGTTTCCTGCAACTAAGGAGTGTGTGTGTGTGTGTGTGTGTGTGTGTGTGTGTGTTCAAAACTTTTCACCCAGTTATTCACTTATCAATCTGTTCATTGATTGATTGATCGATTGATTGATTCACTTATTGGTTTATTTATTCAGCTGTAGCCTATACGTAGTTGTAACAGCATCAACAGCAGTAAAAATGGTGGTGGTGGTGGTGATGGTGGTGCCAGTTGTTAGTGGTGATGGTAGCCGCAGCAGCAAGAGAACTCTTACAGTCATGTAGTAGTAGTCGTAGTAGTCGTAGTAGTAGTAGTAGTAGTAGTAGTAGTCATAGTAGTAGTAGTGGTAGTAGTAGCAGTAGTAGTAGTTAGTTGTAGAGGTAGTAGTAGTAGTAGTAGTAGTAGTAGTGTAGTAGTAGTAGTAGTAGTAGTAGTAGTAGTAGTAGTAGTAGTAGTTGCAGCAGCAGCAGTAGCAGCAGCAGCAGCAGCAGCAGCAGCAGCAAGCAAGTGTTGTAGTTGTAGTAGTGAGGTTAAAACAGGCGGTTAAGTCTACCAGGTGTGTGTGTGGTGTGTTGTGTGTGTGTGGTGTGTGTTGTGTGTGTGTGTGTGTGTTTTCCCCATGACTTATCCATTTCTCGCAATTGTCGCATGCTTTCTGACTGATGACACAGTGCTAGTCCCGCTGAGATAAACATGATTGTTGTTGTTGTTGTTGTTGTTTATTATTATTATTATTGTTATTGTTGTTGTTGTTGTTGGTGGTGGTGGTATTGTTGTTGTTGTTATTTCAACAGATGGGATGCAGCGTATAAGTATGGGATATCCTGCCTCCTTGTGAACAATGAACTAAAGAGACCTCTGGGTTTTTTGTGGGTGTTTTTTTTTTAAAAACCTATGTTCGTCACTTTGCATCGCTGGCTGGTGTGCACAGTTATCTTTATGATTATTTTTATAGCAACATCCACCTAACAATTTAGTGATCAGCCTGGCAAGTTCTTTCCGACAAAATTGCTATCTTGAAGTGTACCATGCACACATACACAAACATACAGAGAGTCTCACACCACACACATATGCACGCACGCGCGCGCGCGCGCACACACACACACACACACACACACACACACACACACACACAAAACACACACACGCACGCACGCACACATACATACACGCACGCACGCACGTATGCACACACACACTCACTCTCTCTCTCTCTCACATACACACCCACTCTCTCTCTCTCACATACACACAATCACACACGCACACACACACACAATCACACACACACACCACACACACACACACACACACACACACACACACACACACACACACACCATATAAGACTGAACTCAAGCGTAAGTAAGGTATGGACACTAAGTTCCTTCCTCCTTGTTCTGTTCTTTCCAGCAAACCTTTCGCTGGTCTCGTGGCCGAGCACCCGTCCAACTAGATAGCAGGAGGTCTAGGGTTCGAATCTGATTTCAAGGTTGCCCCCCTCCCTCCCAGACCCCCACCCCCACCCCCCTCCCACAAGACCATGAGTGGAAGTCTGGATCTTCGTCTTGGGGGTGGGACAACTCCCCCTTCCTCCTCCCTCCACCCTCACCTCCCCCCCTCCCTTCCCCCCCCCCCCCCCCCCCCCCCCCTCCCGATGGGGATGCCAGGGGTTCTTTCGGTGTGAGTAGCATCTCTACTTTTTGAGAAGTTCTGTGCTAGAAGTTTCCTCTTTTTCTATCACCCCTTTTAATAATAATAATAATAATAATAATAATAATAATAATGTATGGAAATTATATAGCGCTGAATCTTGTAAAGCAACAAATCAAAGCGCTCAGATTTTTTTTAAATATCAGGGAAAATGGAATAAGCACTCATATGCTTTTGTTTTACATCTAGTCCCTGTGTGTATGCGGTTTTGTAAATTTTGTCATCTGTTCCCAACGGCACACAATGGCCTACTCTTTCGAAAAGCGGAACAGGATTTAACGTGTGCGCAAGATGTCTGCATGCGTTCGCACACGGGGCCTCGGTTTATAGTCTCATCCGAAGGACTTTGACATTCAGTTCGATTTTTTTGTCAAACTGGGAAGAAAGGGCGAGGCTGGGAACAAGAACATATTAAATCAGTTCCGTTAAATCCTGTTATGGGAATCGAACCCAGAACCTCACGGTTTACTTGTTGGCAGGCAAACGTCTTAACCATCCTGCCACCATCCTTCTTTTGTCTCAATGTACCCAAGGAGAAGACTGTCGACCTCCGTTCAAAGATGTAGCAGAAGCTGAAGAAGCAAGCATCACCCCCTCCCTTCCCCCCACCCCCATCAGCATAACCTTCAGGCTCTCTATCAACGAACTGAAACTGCTCCATCAGACAGCTGAAGATGAAGAGGCACCAGGCACGGACTAGAATCGACAACAAAATGATCCATCACCTCTCAGAAGATGTGGTGTGGCAACCAACAAATCTGAAGTGTCACACGTCGTGCTGACTGGCCTTAAGCCTGCTTGAGGAACACGAAATGTGAGCTGCCGCCGAATTACCTGAAATAATCCTTTCAAAAACTTTTTTGATTGATTGATTTCATGTTTTCTTTGATTCCAGGATAATGGAATAAGCACTCATGTGCTTTTTAACATTTTTTTTTACATCCACTCCCCGTGTGTATGCATGCCCTTTTGTAAATTTTGTCATCCGTTCCCACTGGCACACAATGGCCTCGGCTACTCTTCCGAAAAGCGGAACAGTTTTAACGAGTGCGCAAGATGTTCTACATGCGTTTGCACACAGTACCTCAGTTTATAGTCTTATACGAAGGACTAAGAACCTTAGAACAACAAAGACCACTATCAAGAAAGTGCAGACCTTCATCAACAGCTGCCTGAGACGAATCCTCCAGATCCACTGGCCCGACACCATCAGCAACGCAGACCTGTGGCAACGTACCAACCAGCTGCCAGCCGAGAATGAAATCCAGCGCATGAGATTGGGATGGATCGGGCACACCCTGAGAAAGCCAGCCAGCAACATCACAAGGCAGGCACTATCATGGAACCCCCAGGGAAAACGAAAAAGAGGAAGGCCAAGAAACACCTGGCGACGTGACCTTGAGGCAGAAACCAAGAAGATGGGATATACCTGGAGACAGCTGGAGAGAATAGCCCAGGACAGAGGACTCTGGCGGACTGTTGTCGGCGGCCTATGCTCCAGGGGGAGTGATGGGCCTAAGTAAGTAAGAACCTTAGATCCATCGAAATGATATGATGATGGGCGTAGAGAGATTAGTTTTACAGTCTGGAAGGTAAAGTAAGTTCATTTATATTTGGCAAGTGTTGGCTAGTTGCTGTTGTCAGAACACGAACAATGACGTTGAGCAGCTAAGCGCAAGTGTGAGAGGGGGGACCATTTTGACAGGGGAACATATCTACACCAGGTTACCGCCGCTCTCACCGATATTAGGCTTTGCTCGTACGGCCTAGACCTAGAAACTGTCACCCTAGTGTGTTCAGTCAACCGCGAAGTTTTACATAAATTTGGAAGACCAGTGTCGTAAGAAATTATTATGCAAGAAATAAAAGAGATTTACGCAAGCAGTCCACTTTCGTCAATGAATAATGATTAAAACAGAATTCTGAATTATCATGTATATCACCCATCATTACTGTGTTTGCGTGTGTCGTTTAATCCGCGGACAGGACAGCCTCTGCATAAAATTAATTATTCGCCACAGTAAAGTCGGTTGTTGACCTCAGGGGCGACAAAGGATTGACTTTTGTTTATATAACTGTTTTAGTTTTCATGTACCAATTTATCAATACACAGCCTACTCCTTCGCACCAAGAGTTCAACGACTATTACAATAAAGCTGAGCATTGCAGGTCGATCTGACCTATAGTGGTTAGCGCAGTACTATTTCATTCTTCAGTGACTGTTAAGGAAGGGGGGGTAAGTAATTAACCCCTTCCCCCAGTGGGTTTTGTTTTTTTTCATCGGCAGACTTCGATCAGCCCTTGTGTAGTGAGTCTGACTCAGAAATATAACAGAGGGAAGACTGAGGATAACACTGTCAGGCATTGCCAGTTCATCATCCCAAGCCAATGAACTTGCCTGGGCTGAGTTTCTTCTTTTCACATCAAGTGATATTAGGCTGGGCTCGTGTGTGTGTGTGTGTGTATGTGTGTGTGTTTGCCAGCGCGCACTCATGCGTGAATGTGTGAACATCATTCATTTGTTATCCAGAGATAATTATTGTCGTTTATCTGTCAGTAGAAACTACAGAGTAAAATTAAAATGATGTGCATATCATCACAAATATTTTCGGGCCTCCCAACTTTGGATAAAGTATACCTCTGCATAATCTAGGAAAATGTCCCGCCTGTTTAATGAAATTTGCAAAGCTGAGCAAGCTTCAAGAAGCTTTTGCCGTATTTGCTGAAATGTGATCACCTTGTCAGTGTAACACTCCGTTAAAAATTGGATGGCTAGCTGATCATCCTTAGTAAAGGGGTATTTATCTCTCAAATAATTCAATCTTTCATTATACTAAATTGGAAATATCCGCTGGGACGTACATTCAATCACAACAACAACATAATAATAATAATAGTGTCCACGTCTTTCTGTTTAAGCTGGCAGTGTATGGTTTCTGAGTTTTAACGGTGGGAAGCCATAGCACAAAGACAGAATGTTTTGATGTTTCTCAACAGATGTTTGGTGTTTTACAACTGTGAAAGTAAATGTTGACTTCTCTGCAATCTCAACAGTTTTCTATTTTTTGCACATAACCATCTCTAAATTAGGCCTACCATAGGTATTTGCCAGTTATCTCGTGGGCGCTGGCTGTGAATGAAAATAAACAAAACAGTATCCATTTATTCCAGTTAAGGTCTTCTTCACGTTGATGTCTTTAACAATATTGTTTAGTGTGATTTTCATGTGAAACATTCTGCCAGTGTTTATAGCATAGGTGATGACGTGTATTTCTTTTTTCTTTTCTGTTTTTTTTTAAAACTCGGACTGACAAACAGCTTGTACCAGAGTTATACCGAGCAGTTATACATTTATTTGTACAGAACAAGGCAAGGTTTCGCCTAGTGTACTACAACAACAACATTGGAGAATGGTTTCAAACAACAGTTGGAGTAAGGCAGGGCTGTCTACTCTCACCCACTCTTTTCAACATCTTCCTTGAGAGAATCATGGCTGATGCACTGGAACATCATGAAGGATCAGTCAGCATTGGTGGCAGAACGATCACAAACCTCCGCTTCGCAGATGACATTGATGGAATAGCAGGATCAGAAAAAGAGCTTGCCAGCCTAACAGAACACCTGAATAAGGCCTCCAAAACATACGGCATATTAACACCAACGGCATTAGCACTGATATCAGGGTTAATGACCAGAAGCTGGAAACAGTTCAAAGCTTCAAGTACCTGGGAGCCATTGTATCAGACCAGGGATCCAAGCCAGAAGTAGTATGCAGGACTGCACAGACAATAACAGCTTTGTCAAAACTAAACACCATCTGGAGAGATAAAAATATCTCACTTATCTCCAAGATCAGACTAATGCGCTCCCTTGTCATATCCATATTTCTGTATGCCTGTGAATCATGGACCATGACTGCAGATTTGGAGAGAAGAGTACAGGCGGTGGAGATGAGATGCTTTCGGAGACTCCTTGGAGAGAAGAGTACAGGCGGTGGAGATGAGATGCTTTCGGAGACTCCTTGGCATCTCCTACAAAGACCACATAAGCAACGAAAGCGTGCATAACAGAATCCAGCAAACCATTGGACCCTATGAGAACCTTCTAACGATCGTGAAAAAGCGTAAACTTAAATGGTATAGGCATGTCACAAGATCCAAAGGACTTGCAAAGACAGTTTTACAAGGCACTGTCCAAGGAGGAAGAAGAAGAGGCAGACCAAGGAAGAGCTGGGAGGATAACATCAGCCCTATAACTCAACAAAACCCTGAGAAAGGCAGAACAGAGAGATGAATGGAGGGGGTTGTTGAGTCTTTGAGGGTGCCCCCACGGTCGTCAGACTACGGGACAGATAGATAGATAGACCTCGTAAAACAGCCAGGAGTAAACAGGAAAGGCTTGTAACTCTTTCTCTCACAAAATCTGGCTTGTGAACAAATTGCTTCCCTTGAAAGTTCGTCCACTCTTCTGTTTCTTTGCTTCGAACATCAAGCTTTCTTTTCTTCCTTCCTTCTTCCTTTCTTTCTGTCTTGCTTTCCTTCCTTCCTTCTTTCCTTCCTTCTTTCTTTCTTTCCTTCTTTCTCTCTTTCTGTCTTGCCCTCCGTCCTTCTTCCTTTCTTTCTTCCTTCTTTCTTTCTTTCTTTCTTCTTTTTCTGTCTTGCCTTCCTTCCTTCCTTCCTTCTTTCTTTCTTTCTCTCTCTCTTTCTATCTTGCCCTCCTTCTTTCTTTCTTTCTTTCTTTCTTCTTCTTTCCTTCTTTCTTTCTTTGTTTCTCTTTCTTTCTTTCTTTCTTTCCTTCTTGGTTTCCTTCTTTCTTTCTCTAGGTCTGTCTGCCTGTTTGTCTTTCTTTCTTTCTTCCTTTCTTTCCTTCTTGGTTTTCTTCCTTCTTTCTCTAGGTCTGTCTGTCTGTCTTTCTTTCTTTCTCCGCCTATCTGTCTGCTTGTGTATGTATGTATGTATGTATGTATGTATGTATGTATGTGTGTATGTATGTATGTATGTATGTATGTATGTATGCATGTATGTATGTATGCCATGTATGTATGTATGTGCGTATGTATATATGTATGTATGTATGTATGTATGTATGTATGTATGTATGTATGTATGCATGTATGTATGTATGCATGTATGTATGTATGCCACGTATGTATGTATGTATGTATGTATGTATGTATGTATGTATGTATGTATGTATGTATGTATGTAACTATCTACATATCTGTCTGTCTGTCTGTCTGTCTATCAGTCTATTCATTCATTTATTTCAAAATCTCTGTCAGTTTCTGTCTCTGTCACTGTCTCTGTCTCTCACTCTGTGTGTGTGTGTGTGTGTGTGTGTGTGTGTGTGTGTTTGTGTTTGCAGCGTGGGGGGTGTCGTTATGACTTCAAATAGACCTAGTCACCTCTTATCTAATCATAAATCAAGAGACTGACTCAGGCGTGTTGTGACTAACAATATTAAAAATAGATGATAATAAATATGCCTTTCCTCGCAAGTTTCCTTCGTTCGCAGCTATGTCCGCCAACTAGCCTTCTTGCGTTGATGTCTTAAAACAGGGTCTTTCCTTTTCTGGTTTTCTTGCTTGTTTGGTTGGTTTATCTATTTATTTATTTATTTTATTTATTTATTCTTTTATATCGAGAATAATGAAATAAGCACTTATGTGGGATTTTTTTACATCCAGTTCCCGTGTGTATGCGGTTTTGTAAATTTTGTCATCCGTTCCCACCGGCACACAGTGGCCTACTCTTACGAAAAGCGGAACAGGATTTAACGTGTGTGCAAGATGTTCTGTTTAATATGACCTGACTCTTTTCCTTTCAATTTTTCTGGTCTGTGTAACCTTCAGGATTTAATCTCTCTCCGTCTGTCTCTCAAAATAAAGATCTCTCTCCCCCCCCCCTCTCTCTCTCTCTCTCTCTCTGGGACTGTACGTAAAAATGCACAGGGTGCTTATTCATTATCCTTGATTTGATTTTGTTCTCTCTCTCTCTCTCTCTCTCTCTCTCTCTCTCTCTCTCTCTCTCTCTCTCTCTCTCTCTCTCTCACTCACTCTCTCTCTCATAAGAGATATCTTGGTTTTTTAAGTCATATTTTGGGGAACTGATTTTTATTGTGGTGGTTGTGGATATACAATAACATTTTGTTTTTTTTGTGTTACTTATTTTTCTCACTAAAATACTAAGCAGTTTGGCAACCCCCTTTCATGTATGGGCCAATGGCCTTTTCGTGAATAAATATTTCGAGTCGAGTTTTCTCTCTCTCTCTCTCTCTCTCTCTCTCTCTCTCTCTCTCTCTCTCTCTCTCTCTCTCTCTTCTCTCTCTCTCTCTCTCTCTGTCTGTCTGTCTGTCTGTCTGTCTCTCGCAGACCAAGAGCTGGATGTAAAAAAAGTTTTGTGCTTTTATTCTATTACTCTCAGAAAATAAAATTTCGTTATCGTGATCTTTCTCTTTCTTTCTCTGTTGCCCGATCTTTAATACTGACGATAATGATTTTAAGATCAAGCTTAGTCTTACAAGCTGTCCTTGTAAACATAGATACATTTTAACAATCAACAGAATAATTATGAAAAATCAATGACACATCAGGATTAAAAACACACACACAATACTAAATAGAGGAGAGAGAGAGAGAGAGAGAGAGAGAGAGAGAGAGAGAGAGAGAGAGAGAGAGAGAGAGAGAGAGAGAGAGAGAGAGAGAGAGAGAGAGAGAGAATGACAAATTCTTATATTTCGAGGATAATGAATAAGCACCCATGTGCTTTTTTACATCCAGTCCCCACCCTTAGGGATATATATGATAGTTTAAAAAATAAAGCCAATACCAATACACTCATACAGTAAATGGGGGAAAATCCACAGAGAGAGAGAGAGAGAGAGAGAGAGAGAGAGAGAGAGAGAGAGAGAGAGAGAGAGAGAGAGAGAGAGAGAGACTTAACGCGCGTTTAATCTGGAGATGACATACACAGTTTGCGTGCTGGCACTGGCATTGTAGTGGGATCAGTACCGATCAAGGTAAGGATTATGACGACTACCAAGCTAGCATAGGCACCTGGTGTTTGTTATTAATTTTGGTTGAGGTATTAAATTTTTTTCTAATTTTTTTCTCTGGTTTATTCGCTTGTGTGTTTTCAATATATATATATATATATATATATAATTATATATATATATATATATATATATAATATATATATATATATTCCCAAGTCTCACACACACTTATGTGCAGTTTGGATAAAAAAAATGGTGAGAATCTTCGTGTGTTTGTTGTATATTTTACCTGTACACACATTTTTCTTGGGTGAGTTTTTAAGCATTAAAATTATTTGTGGATTTAAAGGAAAAAAAGGTTAAACCCATAACTTTTCCCTAACAAAATATGACATGCTTGGCAGGATGATATCCAGCATAAGACAGAGTTCAAGGGGCCATAATTTCGATCGTGGCTTGACAAGGAAGAGTACAGGACCGCTAAGTAATCAGGTCACTTGTTCTCCCCTGAGCTAAGGCTGAACGCGTGGTTGCCTCGCGGACAGGTCCGCGCGTCTTGGCTTCAGTTCAGTCCCCCAGCTCACGCAGCTGTAAATGGGTACCTGCTCTCTTTAGGGTCAGGGAAGGTAAAGCAGCGAGGGAGAGGAGATGGGCGCCGTCCTCGATATGCTGGCCCTTGGAAAAGTTGAGGTCTCTGATGCCTCGCTCCCTAACAACCGAATAGGTTATGGAAACACCTTTACCTTCACTAGACAATAAAGCCATACGGTTTGAACTATGTGAATGGGTATTGCTCAAACTTGTTAACGAAACAGGTAATATATATATATATATATATATATATATATATATATATATATATATATATATGTGTGTGTGTGTGTGTGTGTGTGTGTGTGTGTGTGTGTGTAAGAGACTGAGAATTACAAGCCTATTCTGAATAAGTTCGCACCGGTAAATCTAGTCTGTCTGTCTGTAGGTCTGGGGTTTTTTTTCTCTGTCTTCTGTCTGTTGCCCCCTTTCTCTGTCTGTCTCGCACTCCCTCTCCCCCTCCTTGTCTGTCTCTGTCTCTGTCTGTTTCTCTTTTATTTATTTATTTATTCTTTTATTTCGAGGATAACGGAATTAACACTCATGTGCTTTTTCAACCAGTCCCCGTGTGTATGCAGTTTCTTTGTCTCTGCCTTCCTGTCTGACTTTCGTGATTGATAAAGATTAACCTACCACTCTGTCGGGGAAGGGGGGTGGGGGGAGGTGCAGATAGTTGTTTTATATCAATTTTATCTGTTTACCTTCATGTGGAACCTCAGGCCAAAGTCTGGTGCACACAGGGGCCGCATACTGGACACTGAATAGAACACCCTGCAGTGTGGATCGGTGGTCTAGAGGCAACGCGACTGCCTTGAAAGCGAAAAGTCCGGATCAGAAGTGTGCGGTGGTTTGATTCCCGTTTGGGCCAGAAACTTTCCCTCCATCTATCAAACAATGAGTGGTGGGCTGGATGCTAGTCTTCCGGATGAGAGGATAAACCGAGGTGTCGTGTGTTACATAAAACTATTTAGCGCACGTAAAAGAACCCACGGCAATGAGAGAGTTGTCCCTGGCAAAATTCTGTGTAAAAGAAAGCCACTCTGATAGGAAAACAAATACAATTGCAGACAGGGGGAAAAAGTAATGGGTGGCGCTGCTCTTGTAGAGACGCGCTCTCCCCCGGGGAGAGCAGCCCGAATTTGATGTAGAGAAATCTGCCGCGTGGTATGAAAATGAAAAACACAATGAATACGTGTTGGTTCTGGTCGATAGTGCTGCACGCTTTTCCACTGGGCTGCTTTGTCTTTCATTGTGTTTTTTTGCAAGATATAGCGCTGTATAAATTCCATGTATTATTATTATTATTATTATTATTATTATTATTATTATTATTATTATATTCATAAACGTCTGTTCCCCTGTGAAGCACTTACCCTCCATTCAGATCCGGTTGTAGCCATGATTTTCCATTGTTTCTTATCACTGTCCCATTTCTGCAGCGATTTTTTTTTGCAGAGTGTCTTTGCAACGAAGTTTTAGCCGTCCTTCAGGTCTGATGGCCCTCTGTCACTTTACCGTAGACATGACATACAATCCCGTAGTCTCAGAAATAACAAAGGGGAAAAAAATCAGTTATTTAAGGGGCCTATGTGCAAGAAAAAAAGTAGAGGGGTGGGTAGGGGATGAATGGGGTGTGAAGTAGGTAATAAAACGGATACAAAGCCAAATCACCACGTATTACAAAACGCACACCCCACAAGTAGGAGTCTTAATACACCCCCACCTAAGCAATGAATGACCGCACGTTGAACCGCAAGCCACAGTCGCTGCTGCTGTTGTTATTGCTATTATAAATGCATTCGCTGCCTCACTCGCACGCGTGTCTAGACTTCGTCCTACGCCACAAGGAGCGAAAATCGCCTTCACTCTTGAGGCCCGAGTCTTCGATACGACCGGAAGCTGGACTGGTGGCCAAAGTCACCACGCTCGGTGCCTGTTTGCTGGGTCGGCTGAGGACGAAGAATGGAAGAGGAGAGGAGAAGGAGAACGAGGAAGAAGAGCGTGGATTTAACGGCCTGCCGACCGCCAAGGTCCCTGAAGTGTCAATGAGTTCTCCACACTTTCAAAGCAGCGGCATCTCGCCTTCGCCAGGGTCGACTTCTTGTTTGCGAGCGGGATGGATCTTTCACAAGCGTGAGTGTTGTGTTGTTGTTGCGTTATGGTGTGTTGTGTGTGTGTGTGTGTGTTGTTGTGTGTGTGTTTATGTTGTGGTGTGGTGTGTGTTGTGTGTGTGTGTGTGTGTGTGTGTGTGTGTGTTGTGTGTGTGTGTAATAATAATAATATATGGAATTTATATAGCGCTGAATCTTGTAAAAAGACAAACAAATCGAAGCGCTTGTACTCAATCATTTACAGGCATGCAACTCTCCTTAAACATAATGAACAACAGATTTCAAAACCATGCGCGCGCACGTATGCACGCATGCACGCACACACACGCACACACACACACACACACACACACACACACACACACACACACACACACACACACACACACACTCGGAACAACACTTAGAAGGTGAAAAATGCTGTAGAAAATTAGGGACAGATATTTGGGGGGAAAGTCTCAGGTAGGAAATAAGTGTGTTTTGAGGCTGGATTTGAAGGTATCAAGTGAAGGCTTTTGGAGAAGTGAAAGAGGGAGGTCATTCCAGGTGGATGGACCAGAAACAGAGAAGGAGCGACGGCCAACAGTGGTTTGTTTGAATCTGGGTGTTCGAAAGCACAAAGTATCTGCGGCTGAACGAAGGGAACGGGATGGAGTGTACAGATGAAGACAGTTACAGAGATAAGAGGGTGCAGATTTGTGGAGACATTTGAAACAGAGGGTATTGATTTTATACTCCAGTCTTTGTGAGACAGGCAGCCAGTGAAGAGATCGCAGAAGAGGAGTGATGTGTTCAGATTTTTTCTTTCTTAGGACCAGTCGAGCTGCAGAGTTTTGTATGCGTTGAAGAGAGTGGATAGATGATGCTGGTAGGCCAGCCAAAAGAGAATTACAGTAGTCTAAACGTGAAAGAATGAGAGATGTGACAAGCTTGGAAGTTGCATCAGTGGACAGATACTTGCGAATCGCGCTTATGCGCCGTAATTGATAGTAGCAAGACTGGCAGGTCTGGGTGATGAATTTGTTCATAGAGAGTGTGTTGTCAAGAACTACTCCTAAATACTTCACAGAGTTGGACAAAGGAACTGACATATTGCCGATTTCTATTGAAGTTTTTGCGATAGAGGAAAGTTTATGTTGGGTCCCTATGAGCATGGCTTCGGTTTTATCGGCATTAAGTTGTAACTTGTTCTGAGTCATCCAGTTTTGAATGTCTTGAAGGCAGTAGGACATATTTGTCAGGAGGGAAGGCAAGTTTTCAACAGTGTGTGTGTGTGTTTATTTTTATTTTTTATTTTATTCTTTTATTTCGAGGACAATGGAATAAGCACTCATGTACTTTTTTTTTACATCCTGTCCCCGTGTGTATGCGGTTTTGTAAATTTTGTCATCTGTTTCCACCGGCACACAATGGCCTACTCTTCCGAAAAGCGGAACAGGATTTAACGTGTGCGCAAGATCTTATGCATGCGTTCGCACACGTGGCCTCGGTTTATAGTCTCATCGGAAGGATGTGTGTGTGTGTGTGTGTGTGTGTGTGTGTGTGTGTGTGTGTGTGTGTGTTGTGTGTGTGTGTGTGTGTTTCAGTTATGGTGGAATGGAACGAGAAACAAGAAGTGTGATGAATTCAGATAGCTGATGTTGTGTATCTTACGGTTCACTATACTGTGCTATAGAAAACCCTACTCTGCTTTCTTCATTGTGTTGTACAGTACTGTGCTGTACTGTCTAATTCTTTACCGTAACCCCACTCAGTGACTGTTCTGTGCTGTACTAGAGCTCGCCATACGTTTCTTGATTCCATTGTTCGGTAGTGCCTATTATATATAAAGGTAAAGGTGTCCCATAACCTATGTGGTCGTAGGGGAGCGAGGCGTCAGAGACCTCAACTTCTCAAGTGGCCAGCAAATTGAGGGCGGCGCCCATCTCTTCTCCCTTGTTGCTTTACCTTCCCTGCCCCTAAATAGGCAGGTACCCATTTACAGCTGGGTGAACTGGGGGACTGTACTGAAGCCAAGGAGTGCAAGCGGTCACCCATCCAAGTGGCAACCACGCTCAATGCTGCTTAACTTGGCTGGGAGAAAGCGAGTGCTGTGACCACTGAGCTATCCTGTCCCCTATCATTACAGTACTATGTAATTGGAGACGGGGTGGCTCAGCGGTCAGAGCACTCGTTCTCCCCAAGCTAAGGTTAAACAGCATTGAGTGTGGTTCCTCTTGCATGGGTGACCCTTCGTGCACTTCGGGTTCTCTTGGGGCCAGTATTTTGAGGGAGGTGCCCATCTCCTATCCTTCGCTGTTTTACCTTCCCTGACCATAAAGAGGGAAGGTGCACATGAGAACTGAGACATCATCATCATCATCATCATCATCATCATCATCATCATCATCATCATCATCTTTATTACTGTTATTATCTGTATTACTATTAGTAGTAGTATCATTATTATAATCATGTTCAGCAGCAGCACCATTATTGTCATCATCACCATCATCATCATTGTCATCGTCGTTATTGCTACTGTTGTTATTATCATCATTATTACCATCATCGTTATCATTATTATTATTATTATTATTATTATTATTATCATCATCATCATCACCACAATTATTATTATCATCATCATTATCATGATCAATACTTACAGAGGCTATCATCATTATTGTGATTATCGTTACCATCATTATCTTCATAACGATAATTGCTGACAGAGGCCATCATCATTATTGTGATTATCGTTATCATCATTATCTTCATGACGATAATTGCTGACAGAGGCCATCATCATTATTGTGATTATCGTTACCATCATCATCACGATAATTGCTGACAGAGGCCATCATCATTATTGTGATTATTGTTATCATTATCTTCATAATGATAATTGATTTATTTATTTATTTATTCTTTTATATCGAGGATAATGGAATAAGCAGTCATGTGCTTTTTTACATGCAGTCCCCGTGTGTATGCGGATTTTGTAAATTTTGTCTTCTGTTCCCACCGGCACACAATGGCCTACTCTTTCGAAAAGCGGAACAAGATTTAACGTGTGCGCAAGATGTTATGCATGCGTTCGCACACGGGGCCTCGGTTTATAGTCTCATCCGTAATTGCTGACAGAGGCCATCATCATCATTATTGTGATTATCGTTACCATCATCATCATCTTCATAACGTAATTGCTGACGACAGAGGCCATCATCATCATTTTTGTGATTATCGTTACCATCATCATTATCTTCATCATGACGATAATTGCTGACGACAGAGGCCATCATCATCATTTTTGTGATTATCGTTACCATCATCATCATCTTCATCATGACGATAATTGCTGACGACAGAGGCCATCATCATCATTTTTGTGATTATCGTTACCATCATCATTATCTTCATCTTCATGACGATAATTGCTGACAACAGAGGCCATCATCATCATGTTTGTAATTATCGTTACCATCATCATTATCTTCATCATCATCACGATAATTGCTGACGACAGAAGCCATCATCATCATTATTGTGATTATTGTTATCATCATTCTTCATCATCACGATAATTGCTGACTACAGAGGCCATCATGATCATTATTGCGAGTATCGTTACCATCATCATTATCTTCATCATCATGACGATGATTGCTGACAACAGAGGCCATCATCATCATTATTGCGAGTATCGTTACCATCATCATTATCTTCATCATCATCACGATGATTGCTGACGACAGAGGCCATCATGGGGAAGATGTGGAGGAAGAAGTGGGTGAC
>CM054151.1:10449927-10582507 GCA_028751875.1 Rapana venosa | reverse complement strand
AAAAATTTATTCCCTCACCTTCCCTCTCGTCTGTTAATTTAAAAAAAAAAAAACTAACCCATCACCTCCACCAGCCCCAATCTTCCCCCCTCCCCCCCACTCCCCCCCCCCCCCCCCCCCCCCCCCCCCCCCCCCCCCCCCCCCCCCTCCAACTCCCTCCCTCCTCCAACGTTCTTCATCATTTCCCTAACTCCCTCCACCACCACCCTGAACTGGCATCCTAGCCAGCAGTCGGTTTTTTCGCCAGACCGTGAATGTTTTCAGCGCCAAAAGCGTGTTGACTAGATGTTTAAGAAAACAGGAACAGGGTTTCCGATAAAACAGATGGTAGGTAGCCAGCCTAGTCTTGAACCCCTTCTACCCGGGTTAAACAAAAAAGAAAAATGGAAGGAGAGAAGGCGGTGAGGAGAAAGGGGGGATGAGGGGTGGGGGGGTGGTAGGAGTAGGGAGGTGGTGGTCATTTTGTGTGTGTGTGTGTGAGAGAGAGAGTATGTGTGCGAGACAGATTTGTGTGTGTGAGAGTGGTGTGTAGGAGAGAGAGAGAGGAGAGAGAGAGAGAGAAGAGAGGAGAGAGAGAGAGAGAGAGAGAGAGAGGAGAGAGTTGTACGTGAGAGTTGTGTGTGTGTGTGTGTGAGAGAGAGAGAGAGAGAGATGAGAGAGAGAGAGATGGGAGAGAGGGTGAGAGAGGAGAGAGATGAGAGAGAGAGAGAGAGAGTTGTGAATGTGTGTGAGAGAGAGAATGTGTGAGAGAGAATGTGTGTGTTGTGAGAGAGAGAGAGGAGAGAGAGAGAGAGAGAGAGAGTAGGAGAGAGAGAGAGAGAGAGAGAGAGAGAGAGAGAGAGAGTTGTGAATGTGTGTGAGAGAGAGAATGTGTGAGAGAGAATGTGTGTGTGTGTGTGTGAGAGAGAGAGAGATGAGAGAGAGAGAGAGGAGAGAGGAGAGAGAGGAGAGAGAGGAGAGGAGAGAGAAGAGGAGAGAGAGAGTGAGTGTCGACACGGTGTAAAGGAGTTGATGCCAAGCCATACAAAACCTGAGGACTGGAAGACGATTGAAAGTACTTGTGGATACAAGGGAAAAACAAACAGCAGGAAAAGTCGAGGTAGGGAACGAGAAAGTGTGGAAGAAAAAGAAATGAAAAGAAAGTGTGAGGGTAAGTGTGGGGTAGATAGGAGATGTCGAAGTAGGGGAGGGGGAGGGCGGAGAAAGAGAGAGAGAGAGAGAGATGGGAGGGGAGAGAGAGAGAGAGTGAGGTGAGGGAGAGGATGGAAGAAGGAGAGTGAGAGAGAGAGAAGAGGAGGAGATGAGAGAGGAGGAGAGAGGAGAGAGAGAGAGAGGAGAGAGAGAATTTGTGCGTCATTGAAGAATATTGAGAAAATATGGTGGATTAAAACACCATTATTGTAAAAAGAAAAGATTTTTTAAAACCAAAGATTCAAAAGAAATAAAGATCTATTGTAAAATTAATAATAACAATTATGGAATTCTTTTAGGTTGAATCTGGGAAAACTCTCTCTCTCTGCGGTGTGCAGTGTAAGCAGCATCGAGCGTGGTTACCACTTGGATGGGTGACCATTTGCGTGTCTTGGCTTCAGTACAGTTCCCCAATTCACCCAGCTGTAAATGGCTACCTGCCCTCTTTAGGGTCAGGGAACGTTAAGCAGCGAGGGAGAGGAGATGGGCGCTGCCCTCAATACGCTGGCCCCTTGAGAAGTTGAGGTCTGTGATGCCTCACTCCCCTTTGACCACATAGAGTATGGGACTCCTTTACCTTTACCTTGGTATTAGTTCAATGCATTACATTTTTATTGACGCTGATTCTTACACAAGGGGGACGGGATAGCTTGGTTTGAGCATTCTGCGTTGAGCTCTCGATCTCGGCTCTAACCCCATCAACAATGGGGGACGGGATAGCCAGTGGTTAGAACATTGCGCTCGCAATCTGACGACCCGGGTTCGATTCCCGCTCAAGGGATATTTTCCCCTGGAGTTAACATCAGTGCAGACTCCACTCTCCCCAAAATTCCTTCGGATGAGACTATAAACCGAGGCCCTGTGTGCGAACGCACGCAGAACATTTTGCCTGCGCACACGTTAAATCCTGTTCCACTTTTCGTAAGAGTAGGCCATTGTGTGCCGGTGGGAACAGATGACAGAATTTACAAAACCGCATACACACGGGGACTGGATGTAAAAAAGCACATAAGTGCTTATTCCATTATTCTCGATATATAAAAATAAAATAAAATTTGAAAAAGGGATTTTTTCCCCCAGGAGTTAACATCATTCCACCCCCCCCCCCCCCCCCTGCCCCCCTGAAAGTCCTTCCCATGATAATTGGTCTATCTCCTTGTTCAAGAAAAAGTTTAATTTTTGATGGTTTGATAAAAATTGTTATTTGTGGTTAGAGGTCAGACATCTGTTGATATTTTTGACAGCCATGTGTTAGGTAGTGAACTGACAGCATTTTCTTTGGAAGATCATCTTAGATGTCACACTGCTTTGAGCAGATGTGTCCATTTCAAATTCTTGTGTGTGTGTGTGTGTGTGTACAGCTTTGCTGTGTCTCTTGCCTTTAAGAGAGTTCATAAAAGACACACCATAATAAAGATCTCTCACTCACACACACGCACACACACACAGAGGATGATCTTTATACAGAAGACAACAGAAAACAGAAAGAAGACAACAGCAAAAAAACCATGACCAATCTCACACTGCAACACAGACTGACAGCTGCTTGTTTGACCAAAGACCCTTTAATATGTCTTCACAGCGAAATATCATTAACTGTCAATCTTTCCATCACAGAACCACTAACAGAAACCACCATATAAACACTTTCTGTCAAATGCATACAACATACATGATGAATTAAAACATTAATCAATTAAATTACACATTCATTTTTCAAGACATATAAAGTGAATTTATGCATATAACTAAATTGATGGGGGGGATGGGGAGGGGGGGGGGGGGGGGGGGGCAGGGGGAAGAGAGAGGAGATAGAGATAAAGAGGAGGTTAAAAAGACAAACTGCATCTTGAAAAGCAAAGTATGGACATTTTTCCTTGATTTAGCCCATTTAAACAACATCAACAACCCCCCCCCCCCCCCCCCTCCCCTCACACACCCCCCGGACACACACTATTTGCATAGCTGCAAATCTTTTTACCATCTGAAGATACAGAAACAAACATACACTGCATAACAATATCTTTGCCTTTGCTTCCTCTCTATACTATTTTTAAAAAACCAACACTTTTTGACAACTTGGTAGATCTAACAGAACATGTTTGTGAAATTACCCCTTAATCTGAAGAAGAACATTGTGGCAGCGACAGTGTCACTTGCACTGACGTATAATTTTGAAGATTTCTGCCTATGGATGTACATGTGGGCGACAGCCTATACAACTAACACATTTGTGAATTCTAGAGATAAACACACTTATGTAACTAGTAGAAGGAAAGCTGCAGTTCTTTTTACTGATTAAGACACTTTCTCATTCACAGTGAACAATATAAAAAAAGGAGAGAGGGCAGGAGAAAAAATAAAACAGAGAGAGAGAGAGAGTCTAATAATCACTGCTATACAAACCCACTTCACTCACTCAAGCCTCTCCCATGCACATCTTGCATCAACAACCACACAATTTACAAGTATGATCCCCTACACATCACTTCCAACACTAAAAATGGCATATATGTATCCTCAAATCACTCAATCATCAAAGACAGCAGACAAAGAAAGACCAAAGCTGTCATGAAAGGAACTAAATATTCATGGGGGGAAAAAGGGGGCGTTACAGCATCCATTTAACAATCACCTAATACACGATAAAAGGTTTCTCAAAAACCACTGACATACTAACATCAGACACTTTGTGGATTCTAACTCGGAGAGACCAGAAAACACAAGGAAGAGAGAGACAAGACAAGCTTAACTTCTTCTACTCATAAGTGATTTCCATGTTTACTTCATTAAATCTCTTCAAAGTTCATGTTCACGTCTCTCCCACACTCACAGTGCAGACAGAACCCCTGTACACAGTGCTGCAAGTTCCTTCCCTCCCTCCACACCTCTCCTCTTCTTCCCACAGTACAGCCTTCAAGATTGCCCACACACAACTCCACGGGCATCTCTTGACAGGGCTGGTCCCAGGCAATGAACAAGTGAATGAAAAATCAATGAAGCGATGTCCAGCGAACAGAGCTGTCATGACCAATGTGGACGATAACGTGTGTGTACGACGACGATGATGATGGCGATGGTGGTTACGTTTGTTCAGTCTTCCAGCAGCTCATCATCTAAATTCATATCCTGAACAGAAAAGAAAAGGATGCTTTTTAGTAGGATGACGGTCATCATTTCACCATTTAAAACATGTTTAACAGAGTTAGGTTATTTGTAGCACAGGTGACAGACCTCAAAGGCTGTGAAAGAAGTATACATACACACACACACACAACACACACACAGAAACAAGAACTAGAAACCAAGATACAGGTCTGTCTGAACCAAAGATGAATTCTTCATTAACCAGTCCAGGGAAAGCTGAAAGAGAAAACTGAGCACATCCAAACAACAGATTAACGCACATGCACCAAAGATCAGCCCAGCAGCCACATGTCATCAACACTAACAGTATTCTCCTGATTCCAAACTAACACTGGTCCCTACATCCTTTCCCCACAACTGAACTTTGACAGCAATTTGAGTTACTACCTTTGTTTTTGTTAGTAGTCATGATTGTTTTAATCTTCTGATAGTGCAGTAAACAAAAAAAAAAGTTTTAATCTTCTGATATTGCAGAACACAAATTTAGCTTCTTCATTCTACGTTATAATCTATACCATTCACTTCTCTGATTATCATCAAATCAAACCAACCCTGCCCCCTCCCCCCCACCAACATCCCCCCTCCCCCTCTCCAAACAAACCAAATGAAAAGTCCACAAAATAAAACCTAAAACAACAACAAATCCCACATTAAAAACCTAAATCAGAAAAAAACCACCCAATCCATTACTAGCTTTGAATAACACTGGACATGGAAAAACACAGATTTAACAAATGACAGAAGAGAACATTGCATCACCTCTCCCCCCCCCCCCCCCCCCCCCCCCCCCCCCCCCCCCCCCCCCCCCCCCCCCCCCCCACCCCCCCCCCCCCCACCACCACCACAGGCATGTCCCCCACACACAGTGACCCCCCCCCCCCCCCCCCCCCCCCCCCCCCCCACCCTCCCCCCATCCCCACCCTTTCCCCCCCCTCCCCACCCCACAGTGCAACCACCGTCCACCACAATGCATAATTTCATAACCCCATGCCCTCCAGTGCAGTTGTAACTGGAGTAACAATGTCGTCAGGATGTCATCAACCATAACCACCAACCCTGCTAACCTCCCCCCACCCCACCTCTCTCCCTCCCTTTGACAAGAAATGTGACAGTGGTGTAACCATTTGGAAGTAGCCACTTTACACACACAACAAAAAAGTGGCAACTTAAAATCTTGGATGTCCTTTACACAAAATGAACATGTTCATTACCAGTATCACTGCAGTGTATTGTTACTGTGAAAGAAAGTGTGGCATGGTGTTAGGTATGTCTTCAATATTATTTCCTATGCATGCAGAAACAAACTATTTCTTATCTTAAACTATACTACATGGATATCTATATCTATATCCATGTAGTATAGTATAGTATAGTATATATATATATATATATGGGAACATGAAAAAAAAACCCAACCAAAAAATTACACATCAGGATATAAAGAAAAGTGTATCTCTACTGGTCATTCCTTGACCAGTTTTGATTTTTCCCCCCTTGTTATAAAAAAAAGGAGAAAGGAAAAAAAAGCCCAATCTTGACTACTTAACTTTAAAGCCCAATCTTACCAACTTAAAATAAAAATAAAAGCATGCTGATAACTTGATTATTCACTCATACAGCCATGAAAAACACTTAAAAAGATAACATGTATAAGCAGACAGAATGGTGAGAATCAAGGCAGACAAACCTGAAGCTTATGTTACTCTACTACAGTCCTGATTCAAATGCTAGAAAGAAAGAAAAAAAAAATACAACCCCCCAAAAAAAGTCGTTAATTGGACATAATTAAGGATGGCTCATTGGTTGTGAGGCACTGGCTGAGAAGGAAGATGAATTAAAAAAAAAAAAGTTATGTGCACATGTGCTTGCACACATAATGCACATGCATAAACACAATGCACTTACTGACTTAGGCATGCATGCATGCACACACACACACAATGCACCTAAGCATGCACACACACACACACACACACACACATTGGAGTGTGGGGGAGGAGGGGGCAGAGTGACACAAGTAGGGGTGATGAACAGAGTCAGAGGGCAGGAGGCAGGTACCTGTGGCACTGCAGCCATGTCACCTGTCTGACCCCCCCTGACCCTGTCACCATCAGGTGTGCTCTGTCTGCTCTGTCTCATGCTCCCTTCATCCTCAGCCCACAACAAGCCATGTCAAACACTGCAGCAGTTAGGCACTTAGAGTTCAACACTGTGGTTTCAAATAGTTCAACACTGCAGTTAATCACAGAGGAGAGTTACCTGACATACTGTGGTTGTGGAAAATGACTTTATATGATACACTACATACATGCACCCACGCTCGCGTGCGCGCGCACACACACACACACCATGCTGGCACAGCTGTTAGATGCAAACAGTGAGTTCAAGCTCTGTTGTGGAAATGTTGGGGGTTTAGCCTGTTCTTGCTCACAGTCAGTGTGCTTTGACACTGTGGCACCACAGGTGAATATCTTCTCCTCTCCAAATGTAATAATTATCATGCACTCTGCAAATGTCAATGCAGCAGTTAATTAGCATTTCCCCCAAGCTCTGGGAGTCACCCACAATAATGGTGCCAGACTCCATCATCAAACACCTGGAATCACTGCCAGATCCTAAGTACACACTGGATGAGAGGACTGTGTGTATTGACCAATTTTATTATATATATATCTCTCTCATCATCTTGGCAGCCATACATTGCCTGCTGGGTTTTTTTCTTCTTCTCTCTTTTAATAGAAAAAGAAGATAATTATGCTGGGTGGGGGCTTGTTATGTATATTCATGATGATTTTTGCATAACACGAGAACCTTCCTATAGATAAGATGATCTTCAATTACTTGACATGTATGAAGTAAGATAATCCCCACACAACAATTCAAAGCGTAACAAAACCTGAATGAATGTCGGCCCTGCTATGTTGTTATGATAACACTCAACAATGCTTCTGGCCAAGTGCGGCATCATGAAAGCTGAGATGGGGGGGGGGAAGGGGGGAGGGGGGCCCTGTGCCCCCTCACCTCTACCTACATTCATCACTCTGGAGCAGGCTGACAGCATCCACAGGTGAGCAAACAAACGCTGACACAGGTAAGAGACCTTGCAGTTGGAAATGCCTGTTCCACATTTTCTAACAGACAGTTCGATGCTATTGTTCCATTCATGGGTCAACCCCTGATATTAAGACCAAACCTCTGTCCTGCCTTGTTGAATGACAAGTGCTAGCATCTACCCTCACCTCAGGGAATTAACTTGAGTTTTATTTCCTTAGCTGATATATGTGATAGTGCACAGGGAAAACCCCCAGCATAATTCACGCAGCAAGGTTCAGAGCCACAGTGAAAAATCCTCACTCAGTAAATTTCTGTTTGTACCATTTTTAGCTTTTATAAGGCATTTTCTATACATACACAAAGTAGTAGCATAAAATTCAATTGCTTCCAGCGTACATTTAAAACATTTTTGAGACCTACTTGATCAAACATATTTAGAAATATGAAAACTTTAAATTTGATTTTCTGCAAAATGGCTACGGTGAATATGAACGTTCAAATGAAAATAACATCAAAACTTATTTTTCTTTTTTGTTTGTTTTTTGTTTTTGAAGCTATCTTGGACTCTTCATACCAATTTGAAATGTATTTTTCTTGTGTCTTTCGAGATAATTATACCATGTATCAATCTGCCTGCCAGTATTGTAATTGCCATTCATGGGATGATTAAAGTGTTTTTGACTTGACTAGATATTCAAAATATGTTTTTTGCATCTTTTTCAGTGATTTCATTAGTTTGATATGGCTGCAGAATCCCAAAATATGTAAAAATCCCATTACACCTTTTTTTTTTTAATGCAATATATATGGGCAAAGCTTCACTAAGGTGAAAAAAGCATTGGAGTCAGAAGCATTTTCTCTTTTTATTTATTTTCAATTTTTGTTGGAAAAGTGTGTGTGTGTGTGTTTGTGTGTGTGTGCATATTTGCATGCATGTTCACTAACACACACATTAGTAAGAAACACAAAGAAAAGCACACAACACACACTGACACATGCAGAGAAACACTGATGCACATATTAGATACTATCTACAATAGCAATGACATTCACAGTTTTAGTTACAACAAAACATGAAATAATGACAAAAAGATTGAATCTTTTTGTTCATGTGACAAAGACCCTTTCTGATGGTATAAAATCACAACTGTGAGGACAGACTGTACAGTCTAGAATTGCCTCTTTATTCTTCATTCTCTCTGATACTGTCTTTTTCTTTCCATTTGCCACATCTGCCATCTCTTGTAATCACGCCATCTTTGTTTCTGAGCAAATCTAGGGATCAGTTGGAATCCAACTATGTCATGTTTTTTTTTAAGAACATGGTGGCTGTGAATAAAAATTGCCTGCCAATAGCATTTTGGTTGCCCATAATATCATTTGGGGGTTTTGTTTTGTTGTAATTGAAGACATGTTATTGTTTTTTGTTTTTGTATTGAAGTCCAATGTTCATAGCATTTTAGCTGGCTATGTTATCATTTGGGTTTATCTTTTAGTATTGAAGTCCAAAGTTAACTGTGTATTACAATTTATACCACAAAAAACCCCCAACATATTTACAGAGAAACCAAGTTCAGGTATGACTAATTTATAGAATTATTTTCTTTCAGTTTACTGTTTTCTAAGATTGAAGAAGCAGTTCTGGCCTGACACATGTGAAAAGGCCATCTTCAAAGTTGATAAATAAAAAATTCCCTAGAATTATGCTACTTCCAAATAATGCCTGTTCTGAATAAATACTCGCTTGAAAGTTCGGGGAAATATCTACCAAATAATACAGTCATTACCATGCAAACATTCTAAAGTAATACTTGTTCAAGCAATGTCTACAGAGCTACGACTAAGTGAATCTACTTTAATCTACCAGAGGTCCTGTAAACGATATTGCAAAAGGACAAAACAAAACCAACCAACCCACCAAAAAAGCAGCTCCATGAGTTTTTAGAAGCATTTTCTTTAACAACTCAAAAGATAAACCCTCTGCCACAAATTGTGAAAGAATTTTCTCTCCTGGTGAAAATCGACACTGATTTGCAAGGTCAAATAAATTTCACCAATACTACAAAAAGGACAGAAGATGGACTGTTTAAATGAATGGAATCCCCCCAAATATCCTTTCCTTTTCACAGATCCCCCCCCCCCCCCCCCCCCCCCCCCACCCCAAACATTATAACCCCCCCCCCCCCCAACAATTATAACATTATAGAGCAACAGAGTGAATCTAAATCCCAACCTGCATTAAAAAAAAAAAAAGATTTGGAAAGATACCACAACCCAATGAAAGCAACTCAGAAGAAAACATGTAAGAGGTGAGAGTGCAGTTACTGTAGCATAACTGTCTATAACAGACAGGTTAGGTGAGTGCATTGAAATACTAGGATAAAACAACAACAACAAACAAACCAAACAAAACTACCCACATATATTATTCAGTCCATAGGATTATGAAGTCACAAAAGTCCGCAGGATTATGAGGTCACAATAGTCCACAGGATTATAAAGTCTCAATAGTCCACCGGATTATGAAGTCACAATTAGATAAAATCACAAAAACAAAGTAAGCAAACATACTGAAATGATTGACAATACCACATGCATGAAAGTCCCCCAACTCTTTCCATAATAAACAGTACACACCATTTGTTTGTCAGTGGAGCCAATGAAAAAAGCTAACTTTTGGCAAAAGGGGAGTCGAGAATGGGAGAGGGGAGAAATACACTATAAGAAGAATAAATCCCAAGAGGTGCGTTTTGTTTACCTATTCAAACCGAACAAAAGCAAACAACTTCAAGCCAGTAATGTTTATGCCGCCAATCAGCAAGCATACATGTAAACCATTTTTTGAAAAGTTTATTGTTTTTTTAAAAAAAGTCTCTTTTCCTTGTCATGTAAAAATTATCCCAAGAGTAGCAGCTTGATGTGCTTTTTTTTGGTGTGTGTGGTTCATTTGATATTTTAAAAAAAGTGTCCTGTTTTGAATAAATGCTGACATTTTGTGTTCAAACAACTCTGGTGCTGTGTGTGTGTACAAGCAAATGGATGGGCAACTCAACTACTGGGACAGGGGTGGCGTGAAGGTTCCTTTTTCGTTTCAGAAATGTTTTCTAAGGGTTGTTTTCTTTATAGAGGAAGTCTTTCTATTTCTTTACATGTATGGTCACTGATGGACAGAGTTCCCCAGTGGCTTGAAGTTCTGTGCTTTTGATCATTTCTTGCATTGTTCGCCATTTTGTTTTCATTGTGAAGTGCAAAAGAAAAACATTGGTTGATTAGAACCAAAAGCCTTGGCCAATCAGAAACATTGATAAAAAACGCCACTTGGTTTATATGTACTGACAGGCTATATGCACAGCAGCCATGATGACATACTCTTCTTTCAGTGATGCGGCCTTTGTTCATTTTTGTGCCTGGAGACACTGCATTAAACTTTTTATGTCCAGGAAAAAAAAAAGTGGGAATTTTCAATAGCACAGCCTAGAATCAACACTGTGAAAGTTTTCTCAACAGTTTGAAATATAAGAGAAAACCTTTCAGCAGAGCAAATTGCTCTGGACAATGACCCTAAGACTTTTATTGTCAAAAGACTTTTCAGATTGGGAATTCACTTTTCCACAGCTTCAAAAACTGACAATTTCCTTCTGACTACGGAAATTTTCACCTGACAAAGATCACTCATTACATACTAAGATACAGTTCTTTTCTTTATACAGTTTGTTTTGTGTTAACATGAAAACACTGGTGTTAAAAATTGAAAAACAAAATGTTAAAAATCAAACGAATGGTGTATACAGGCATTACAGACTACTGTGTACTACGGACATGCTTAAAATTCTCTTACCTCCTCAGCATCCCCTCCCTACAACATCAAACTTTGCATCACATACCATTGTCACTACTTCAACATCACCACCAAGCACACAACAACATATCTTTCTCCTTCATGCATTTAAACCTCCCCCCTTTTTGTAGAAAAAACCCCATACTACACACACACACAGTGGATAAAAAACACACAGGTCATCAACAACAGGAGCTTATTCAAACTGAAGTTTTACTATGTCCAATCAACACCTCCATTGCTGAGATTCCTTCAAACACATCCTCAGATCATGCACATGTGTAGAGAAGTGGGTTTTTTTCCCGTTCGCTTTTAGATAGGTTTCAATGGATGCCATCACTACCATCACTTCATAAGCTGTTGAGAAAACCCACCCTGTCCAGTCTCTTTCACTACACAACACATAACTTACATACAACGACAAAACTACTTACACACAATGGCAAAACTATTGTCATACTAAAATAAGGTGAAATAAAGGAAAAATACAAACAACCACCAAAAAAAAAACCCAACAAGAAAAACAACAATTCAAGCATTCATTTTTCAACATGATGGCTTAGACATTAATAAAAACAACAACAACAAAACCCCAACTCATCTTACCGATGGATCGAGGTCATCGATTTTCACGTTCTCCAGATCTAGCTCCAGCTCTTTCTCGATGTCGTCCATGACGGACTTTATGCCTTCAGCGGCGGCGGCAGCGGCAGCAGCAGCAGACTGTTTGGGTGCTGGAGGGGTTGCAGCCTTTTTCTCCTCGGATGGCAGAGGGGGGACAGGAACCGTGGGGAAGGCTGGCTTGGCTGGCGAGGACTGGACAGAGGTCAGTTCGATGGTGTGGTTATTTGAAATAAAAAATTTTTTAAAAGTCATTGATGAGAGGGGTGGATAATGAGTTGGTTAGAATGCTGAACTAGTGGGCTGACAGTGACTGAGAGATCGGGTTCAAGTCTCAGCTGAGGGTCTGTCTGAGGGAATGTTCCCTGGAATTATCACTGGTTCTATCTTCATTCTACCAACAGTCCCTTTCCTTGAGATGACAAACCAAACGTCCTGTGTGCGAATGAAAGCATGATATCTTGTACACACTAAACCAAGGACCTGTGAGTGAATGAAAGCACAATTATCTTGTGCACAAATTGAAAAACTCAGCCATCTCTTACAGCAGAGTACGGCAGCTATGGGTGGAGACATGGATGACATGAACATGCCCAGCATGCAGCCTGTGACCTGGACAAGGGTGGGCTTCACCATGTTCAGTTTGTCCAGACATTCTGCTTGAAAAATTCAGTGCAGCGCAGTGCCCCAACAGTCCAGCTAAGTATGGACACCATAATTATAAAAGCTATCATTTTTTGTCTAAATCAAATTCAAAAAACAATTTATGTAGTATTTTAAGATTCAAATCAGCCCTTCATTCATCCCTGTTAGCCACGGATTACGGAACCAAAATAGCCACATCAGAGCTAAAACTACAGTAAAGAGAACTACACTGAAAGATCATATGCCATGATTATACATCACAGGCAAGCATGGCAATGTGAAAAGGATGTAACCTGCACCCACCCCAAAAACAAACAAAACAAAACAAAAATGAGCACTCCAAACGTGGTCTGGTCCCTGAAAGATTAACTGAAGGGCCATCTATCCATACCCGTCTATGCCAAAGGCTGGTCCGTGATGAAATGGAAGGGAGATAACTGCCTACTATGACACTGACACAGAGACAGTTTCCCTTAGCACAGTTACCTATCTTGCTGCAATGCTGTGCGAAATACTTGCATAACATGCAAGTGGCCTGGTGGGTAAAAACAACGACCTGCGAACATTGAAATTCTCAATCTTGACAACCAGAATGATCAGAAGAGGGGTGTTACTTCTGCAGTTTTCCAACTTTGTGGGCAAAGTCTGCTGAAGGAGAACAGTGGTTGGCCCGAGGGAGACAAACATAAACACCACTAAAAACAGGACAGGGCTAGGAGTGGAGATGGAGCTCTGAAATGGTGAAAAATGAATAAGTGGGAACTGAGACAGATCAGAGAAAGGACAAGGTGAGAAAATCTTTCTCCATCTCAACTTTTTGTCTACGTTGATCAAATCTCTCAATTTTGCTGTGCCACCTGTAAATCTTCCACTGAAAAGAGACTTAATGCACTGGGGGGAAAAAAGAACAAAAAGAAAAGGAAAAAAAGAAAGAAAAAAATTAAGTCAGGTTAGCATAAGCACCCTCTGACAAAATGAGATGTGCAGATGAGCACACAACTGTGATTTCTACTTCCAGCCACAAGCTTCCACCCAGTTATCTTATTTCATACAACAGGTTATCACAGCTAATGCTTCTGGACTAAAAAGTAAAGGTAAAGGTGTTCCCATAACCTATGCAGTCATTGGGGAGTAAGATGTCAGAGACCTCAGCTTCTCTAGGGGCCAGCGTATTGACGGTGGCACCCATCTCCTCTCCCTCGCTGCTTCACCTTCCCTAACCCTAAAAAGGACAGGTACCCTTTTACAGCTGGGTGAGCTGGGGGACTGTACTGAAGTCAAGGCCCGCAAATGGTCACCCCTCCACTTGGTAACCATGCTCGATGCTGCTTATCCTTAGCTTGGGGAAAGCGAGTGCTCTGACCACTGAGCTATCCAGCTTATGGACAAGTGAGTGATAATACTGTGCATGCCATACACTAACATTCTGATGGCCAACAAAAACAGATCCCTCACCTCTGCTCCTGCTGAGGCATCCGCAAAGTCATCTGCCTCCTCATCTCCCTCCTGCGAAGGCGGAGCGTATAAAAAGTCGCCCAGTTCTTCTGCTTGCTGCATTTCTTCCACCAGGTTACGTTCCCAGTTAGGCTGAAAGAGACAGAGTGTGTGACAAGGTGAATGGTTATGAGACCGTACTTTATTTTCAGAAGAAATTAACATTATAACTGGCTAGCAGAAAGAAAGGTGTGTGTGTGTGTGTGTGTGTGTGTGTGTGTGTGTGTGTGTGTGTGTGGTGTGGTGTGTGTGTGTGATGTTTACTGTGTGTTGTGTGCATGTATTTATTTACACATGTGTGAGTAAACTGAACAGGGAATGGGGGCGGGGCTGCACAATCTAAGCATACTATATGTGTGTGACCATAAATATATAATAAATACATAACTATAATTAAAGAAATGTCTTTTGGAGCTGTGATTTAAAAGACAAAAATACAAATGGCAACCCTTTCTTAAAAAAAAAAAAGTCCCCAACAAAACCTGTAACAGATTTATCCCAAAAAAACCTTGCCTTACTACCCCCCCCTCCCTGCATCTGATAAAAAAAAACCCACCTCTAAACCAAAACACTTCGCCCCCCCCTAATGCAAATGAATTTAAAATACCTTCATTAATTACTACCCTCCCCCCCCTTCGAAAACCCAAAACAAAACGCAAATTGATTTTAAATACCTTCATTAATTACTAAACAACCAAAAGCAACACCTCACCCCCAACTTTCCACTACAAAACACAGCACTATAACAAGAGACTGAAAGCAAAACTGTAATGAATCTAAAATATAAAAAAAAATCAAAAAAAAATCTTACTTTTAGAAAAAGCTACAGAACACAGGGCACCTGAAACAAATACTTCGAAACACAAAAATCCCAACCCTTACCCCCCCCCCTGAACCCCCCCCCCAAAATAAAAACCCAACCCAACCCCAAAAAACAACCACCCCCCCCAAAAAAAACCCAACACCAACCCAACAACAACAAAACCTCACAAAGTACAAAACACCAGCCCTCAGGACAAAACTACCAACAGAGCAGTGAAGGTGAAGGGGGACGGGATAGCCTAGTGGTTAGAACACTGTGCTTGCAGTCTGACAACCCGGGTTCAATTCCCGTTCAAGGGGATATTTTCCCCTGGAGTTAACAATAGTGCAGATTCCACTCTCCCCAAAAGTCCTTCGGATGAGACTATAAACCGAGGCCCCGTGTGCGAAGAACACACGCAGAACATCTTGCGCACACGTTAAATCCTGTTCCGCTTTTTGTTAAGAGTAGGCCATTGTGTGCCGGTGGGAACAGATGACAGAATTCACAAAACCGCATACACACAGGATCACGAATGAAGAACTATGGAGAATGTGCAAAGTTGATGATCTGAGGTCTGTAGCTAGTACCAATAGCTGGTTTGGGCACGTTCAACGGAAAGCAGACCACCACATCATAAAAAGAGCAATGAACTTCGTAGTAGATGGAAAGAGACCAAAGGGAAGACCTAGCAAAACCTGGGCTGCCTGATCTTAAAGGGGCATAAATAAGGAGGAAGCTCAAAACAGAGAGAGATGGCGAAGGCTCATCAATGTCAAACCTCCCCTGGGAGAAACATGACAAAAAAGGAAGAAGATACACATGGGGACTGGATGTAAAAAAAAAAAAAGCACATACGTGCTTATTCCATTATCCTCGATATAAAAGAATAAAATGACTTACGGGTACAGTGGGAAAGGTGGAGGCTGGGGCAGGCGCGGCCTTGATGCTGGCAGCGTACTGCTCGGCCTTGAAGGTGTCGCGCAGGCCGGGGAAGAGGTTCTCGTACTCTGTGGGGTCCGCCAGGGAATCGGCCGCCTTCTTGTTCACCGAGCCCAGACTCTGCTTCCACAGCGTCACCACCCTGTTGTGAGTGAAGGAATACATGTACCATTTATACAGAGAGAGTGGCTAAACAGTCTCCACACTCTGTTGTGAGTGAAGGAATACATGTACCATTTATACAGAGAGAGTGGCTAAACAGTCTCCACACTCTGTTGTGAGTGAAGGAATACATGTACCATTTATACAGAGAGAGTGGCTAAACAGTCTCCACACTCTGTTGTGAGTGAAGGAATACATGTACCATTTATACAGAGAGAGTGGCTAAACAGTCTCCACACTCTGTGTGTGTGTAAAGGAATACATGTACCATTTATACAGAGAGAGTGGCTAACAGTCTCCACACTCTGTTGTGAGTGAAGGAATACATGTACCATTTATACAGAGAGAGTGGCTAACAGTCTCCACACTCTGTGTGTGTGTGAATGAAGGAATACATGTACCATTTATACAGAGAGAGTGGCTAACAGTCTCCACACTCTGTTGTGAGTGAAGGAATACATGTACCATTTATACAGAGAGAGTGGCTTAACAGTCTCCACACTCTGTTGTGAGTGAAGGAATACATGTACCATTTATACAGAGAGAGTGGCTTAATAGTCTCCACACTCTGTTGTGAGTGAAGGAATACATGTACCATTTATACAGAGAGAGTGGCTTAACAGTCTCCACACTCTGTTGTGAGTGAAGGAATACATGTACCATTTATACAGAGAGAGTGGCTTAATAGTCTCCACACTCTGTTGTGAGTGAAGGAATACATGTACCATTTATACAGAGAGAGTGGCTTAACAGTCTCCACACTCTGTTGTGGGGGGTGAGAGAAGGAATACACCACCACCCTGTTGTTTTTTATTTTTTATTATTTAAAAAAAAAAAAAATTATTATTTTATATCTAGGATAATGGAATAAGCACTCGTGTGCTTTTTAAAAATATTTTTTACATCCAGTCCCCGTGTGTATGCGGTTTTGTAAATGTTGTCATCTCTTCCCACCGGCACACAATGGCCTACTCTTTCGAAAAGCGGAACAGGATTTAACGTGTGCGCAAGATGTTCTGCATGCGTTTGCACACGGGGCCTCGGTTTATAGTCTCATCCGAAGGTGGGTGTGTGAGTGAAGGAATACATGTACGATTTATACAGAGAGTGGCTGAAAGTCTCCACACTCTTTGTGTGTGAATGAAGGAGTGTATCATTTTTTGAGTGTGGCTAAAAGTCTCCACACTCTGTGTGTGTGAGTGAAGGAATACATGTACGATTTATAGAGAGTGGCTAAAAGTCTCCACACTCTGTGTGTGTGAGTGAAGGAATACATGTACCATTTATAGAGAGTGGCTAAAAGTCTCCACACTCTTGTGGGTGTGTGAGTGAAGGAATACATGTACCATTTATACAGAGTGGCTAAAAGTCTCCACACTCTGTGTGTGAGTGAAGGAATACATGTACCATTTATACAGAGAGTGTGGCTAAAAGTCTCCACACACTGTGTGTGTGAGTGAAGGAATGCATGTACGATTTATACAGAGAGTGGCTAAAAGTCTCCACACTTGTGTGTGAATGAAGGAGCGTTATCATTTACAGAATGTATCATTTTACAGAAAATTACAGAGCTTCTGTGCGCAAAAAAATGACTTGAGGGATGTGTGAGTGAGAGAGAGTGAAAGAGAGAGAGAGAGTGAGAAAGAGAGAGAGAGAGAGAGAGAGAGAGAAAGAGAGAGAGAGAGAGAAGAGAGGAGAAAGAGAGAGAGAGAGAAAAGAGAGAGAGAGAGAAAGAGAGAGAGAGAGAGAGAGAGAGAGAGAGAGAGAGAAAAGAGAGAGAGAGAGAGAGAGAGAGAGAGAGAGAGAGAGAGAGAGAGAGAGAGAGAGAGAAAAGAGAGAGAGAGAAGAGAGAGAGAGGAGAGAGAGAGAGATGGATTAACTATGACTGAAACACTGACACAAACTCCTGGGTGAATGGGTTTAGAGATTACTATAAGTATTCCTGTTAGCAGTGTGCCACAGCTCCTCTATAATCACCATTTCCTGCTTTCTTCCAACTACCTTGTCAGCTACCCCCCCCCCCCCCCCCCTCCCCATTGGTCTGATCAGGAGATTAAAAAATACATCAGCCCCCTTACTACCAAATCATAAGATGCAATTTCTGTTTCAAAATTTGTTTGGCTAGTTTCCTTATCAAATTAAGACAACTGAAATCAAGCCACATATACATTGCTGTGCTGGCCATGTCAAGACAGGACACTTCCAGGAGAAAGAGCCTTCATGACCAGAGTGTAGTCTGTCACGTGCACGTCAGGAAGCATGGCTTGTCATTTTACTCCAATTTGGCCTATAGAGCAATGCAGCATCTATGACTGCAACTAGTTGTCAGAGGCACACTACATGACATCACACTGTCACTGTTAGAGGCACACTACATGAGATGACATGTCAGAGGTACAATACATGAGATGACATGTTATGTCAGAGGCACAATACATGACATCACTCTCCACTGTGACTGACTGACCTGGACACCTGGCTGGGCAGGTAGGTGCGAGCGAAGAAGGCAGCTTCAGGCAGACGGTTGGTGCTGATCAGGATTTCCAAACACTCCTCACAACTGCACAGCAGTCGCGCAAATAAGTCAGTGCAAAACCCAACATCTATGAAAGTGTGATCCTCCTAAAGCATGTTGCTTCGAATGTAAGCAGTCTTGGATATTCATGACCCTCCAACATCCGATTGCACCTGATCTACTTTTCCGCTAAGAGTGATTTTAGGCAGGTGGGGGTCAAGTTGTTCATTTTGAATTTTATGACTATGGAATAAGCTTCTTTCTTTTATACAGTCATGTAAATGTGTAATTGCCTTTGTTTTAAAAAGTTTTTCATTTGTCCCACGCACCAATGCCTCTTACTTCAAAAGCGACATGTTTTATTGTTGTGCACAGATGTTCTGCATGCTTCGCAACTGGGGCTCGGTTTTTAGTCTCCTCCGAAGACTTTTAGCAGGTGGGGTCAAGTTGATTTTGAGACTTTTTTGATATGAACTATAGCTTCTTGTACCTTTTACTGCCTGTATCAAATGTAATCCTGTTTCCTTTGGTTATATAACAAACATCAGTTTCTAAACACCTCCTCCGCCACCCTACCCCAAAACTGACATTTTATGGTGCAAAATATGTCCTTTTTTTTTTTTGTCACTTCCTGGAGAATAGCATTTGTGTGTGTGTGTGTTGTTTGTTCCTCAGCTAGAACTCTGAGGTTCACCAGTGGTGAGATTTTTGTGTATGTGTGTGTGTGTGTTACCATTTCTGCCCATGGTTAAAGTAGCCACATTTCCAGTTCAGGAGTGATGATGACTAAACACAACACCAGTGTGCATGTCTTTTTAAAATTTTGTCATCCGTTCCTACCGGCGAGCACGGGCCTACTCTTCTGAAAAGCGGAACAGGTTTTAAATGGGTTTTTCAAAAGTCAGGGCCTTTTAGGGATTCTTAATTGTACAAACCTTGAACATGACTTAAAAAATAATTTCTTTAAAAACATCAGCCCTGAAATAAACTGAATAGTGTACAGACTAACTTTTTGGGGGTAAAATCAGCCCTGAAGTAAACATCACTACAACAAACATCCCTCACTTTCCCAGGACATATACAGACAACACTAAACGTCACACCACTAAACGTCACACCACTAAACATCACGACACCACACATCCCTCACTTTCCACGACATATCATACATACACCACTAATCACCACACTACTAATCACCACCACTAAACATCACACCACTAAACGTCACACCACTAAACATCACACCACTAAACGTCACACCACTAAACGCCACACCACTAAACGCCACACCACTAAACATCACACCACTAAACGTCACACCACTAAACGTCACACCAATAAACATCACACCAATAAACGTCACACCACTAAACATCGCAACACTACACATCACACCACTAAACATCACTACACTAAACATCACTACACTAAACATCCCTCACTTTCCCAGGACACATCATAAAGACAACACTAAACATCACAACACTAAATATCCCTCATTTTCCCAGGACACAACACTAAACATCACAACACTAAACGTCACAACACTAAACATCGCAACACTTAACCTCACAACACTAAACGCCACAACACTAAATGTCACAACACTGAACATCGCAACACTTAACCTCAAACATCACACCACTAAACATCACACCACTAAACGTCACACCACTAAACATCACAACACTAAACGTCACACCACTAAACATCACAACACTTAACATCACAACACTAAACATCCCTCACTTTCCCAGGACATACAATACAAACAACACTAAACATCGCAACACTTAACATCACAACACTAAGCCTCACAACACTAAACATCACAACACTACACATCACGACACTACACATCCCTCACTTTCCCAGGACACATCATACAGACAACACTAAACACACACACACTACACACACACCACTACACATCACGACACTACACATCCTCTCTTTCCAGGACATCATACAGACAACACTAAACGTCACACCACTACACACACACACTACACATCACACACCACACACACACCACACACACACACACCACCACACATCGCTCACTTCCAGGACAAACAATACAACACCACTACACATCACACCACTACACATCCACAACACCACCACACATCACAACACCACCACACATCACAACACCACCACACATCGCAACACACCACACATCGCAACACCACCACACATCCAACACCACCACACATACACACACCACCACACATCCAACACCACCACACATCCAACACCACCACACATCACAACACACACATCACACACACCACCACTACACACACACACCACTACACATCACACCACACACACACACACACTACACATCACACACACTCACACACACATCACACACCACCACACATCACAAACCATACCACACACTACACACCATCCACCCAACACAATCACAACACACACACATCACAACACACACACCACACCATCACCACCATACACCACCTCACTTCCAGACATCATACACACACAACCACTACACACACCACACACCACCACCATACACATCACCACCACACACACATCCTCACTTTCCCAGGACATACAATACAAACACCACTACACATCCACCACTACACATCACAAACACCACCACACATCACAACACCACCACACCACTACACCACACATCGCTCACTTTCCCAGGACATACAATACAACACAACACTACACATCACACCACTACACACCACACCACTACACATCACCACACTACACATCCCTCTCTTTCCCAGGACATACAATACAAACAACACTACACATCACACCACTACACATCACACAACACCACCACACACCACAACACTACACAACACCACCACACATCACGACACCACACATCACCACACCACACCACCACCACACATCACAACACCACCACACACCCCACTACACACAACACCACCACACTCCACATCGCTCACTTTCCCAGGACGAAGTTGGACAGGAAGGCCACGTTGTTGTGGCCGGAGGCGCGGGCGGTGCTGCCCAGACGGCCGACCATGTCGCTGTTGCCCGCGGCGCTGGCCAGCAGCAGGAGGCCCCCAAAGTCGTGGGCCTGGTGCAGGCACTCCTGGGCCAGGCCAAACTCGCACTTCTTGATGGCCAGCTCCGCCAGCTGCTTCCACTTCTGCTCCGACTGCAACAGCCAGCAGTGGCACGCTGCTGTCAACTTGGTTTTGTGTGTGTGTTTGAGTGAGTGAGTGAGAGAGAGAATATGTGTGTGTGTGTGTGTGTTTGAGTGAGTGAGTGAGTGAGAGAGAGAGAGAGAGAGAGAGAGAGAGAGAGAGAGAGAGAGAGAGAGAGAGAGAGAGAGAGAGAGAGAGAGAGAGAGAATATGTGCGTGTGTTTTTGAGTGAGTGAGTGAGAGAGAGAGAGAGAGAGAATATGTATGTGTGTGTGTTTGAGTGAGTGAGTGAGAGAGAGAGAGAGAGAGAATATGTGTGTGTGTGTGTTTGAGTGAGAGAGAGAGAGAGAGAGAGAGAGAGAGAGAGAGAGAGAGAGAGAGAGAGAGAGAGAGAGAGAGAGAGAGAGAGAGAGAGAGAGAGAGAGAGAGAGAGAATGTGTGTGTGTGTGTGTGTGTTTCAGTGAGAGAGAGAGAGAGAGAGAGAGAGAGAGAGAGAGAGAGAGAGAGAGAGAGAGAGAGAGAGAGAGAGAGAGAATGTGTGTGTGTGCTTATTTATTTATTTATTCTTTCATATTGAGGATAACGGAATAAGCACTCATGTGCTTCTTTTTTTTTCTTTTTTTTACATCCAGGCCCCATGTGTATGCAGTTTTGCAAATTTTGTCATCCATTCCCACTGACACACAATGGCCTACTCTTACGAAAAGTGGAACGGGTTTTAATGTGTATGCGAGATGCTTTGAGTGTATTTGCAATCTGTGTGTGTATGTGTGCGTGTGTGTGTGTGTGAGAGAGAGAGAGAGTGTGTGTATGTGTATGCATAAATATGTGTGGTATAATGAGTGTGTATGTGTGTGTTGTGCATGTTGCCCAAGTACTATTCAGTTATTTCATGAGATAAAGAGAAAGATAAGAGCATTCTACTCAAGCACTTACAAAAAATAACCCTAGTAAACTCAGCAAGCAGCTTTTGTCTCATGAGCTGTTTTGGATACCTTTGCGTTGAAAATACACACACCACCCTATGCTAAAGGTATCGAAGACCTCATTATCCTTTGGTCAGCACTGTTTACGCGTGTTGACACTGACCTGCATGTCCTTGGCCAGGTTGTAAGCTGTGCGGTAGTCTCCCAGCTGTATGCACAGCTCAAACTTGTGCTCCGAGTCACACGTCACCGCCATGGCCTGAGATTTGAAGCCCTGAAACACACAGCGCAGCCAGCGGGAACTGTAACAATGCAGACTGCTCACCAATCGCTGGAATGGCTGAAAGTGCAGGGACGTTTCAACAGAACTGACAAACATAGTTCAGAGATGTATCATTGCGCTTGTCAATCTTGAACTAAGTCAAGAAAGGCAGAAAGAAAGAAATCAAGAAGGAACCACAGCCTGAAATGTGGGTAAAAGAAAGATCAATAATTTTGTCGAGTCCGTGAGCTCATAGAACAAAGGAGTCCAATAGCAATGTGACTGACCAGAAAGCTTATCAAATAATTTCAATACATTCATCAATAATCATTGGCCCCAGTATTAACCATATCAGATCATACATAAATGCGGAAGTCACACAAAAGCAGTATAAACACACTATAAGACAGAATTCTTCTTTGTCAAACGCTCAGACAGCAACTATTGTTATATGTCATATGAGTGAAAATGTGTTGCGCTGCTGTTAAGCACCTGACAAGTCCGGCCAGGCACATCTGACTTCGGCATGGGAGAGAAAATCTTTTAAAACTTTCTAGAAAAAAGGCAGGAGAATGGACCAAGAAGGCAGAAAATAGACGAGAAGGAGGTGACAAGAAGAAAAGGAACAAGGCAGAAACAAAGAGAGGGATAGAAAAGAGGGAATTCCTAGCACAGAATTTCCAGGAGGTGGGATGCTGTTTATACTGCCTGCCAGCCCCCCTACCCCACGGGGAAACAAGACAGATTGCAACAATGCATCCTGCAATCACTGCTTGATCCTGAATAATTCTGTCATAAAATTCTCTAAGTCTAAAAATTTTACACATGATGTGAGCTTTGAATCGACAAATACCTTTAAATCAATTATCCCCCCCCCTCCCCCCCCCCCCCCCCCATCCCTTCACGAACACTCTTACCTGTTTCTCCAGGAAATGGGCCACCCGGGTGCGCTGTTCCTTAGGAACTGTGGGCAGGACTTTGTCGGCTGTTTCAAAGTCCCGCCTCATGACGGCGGTCTGGTACTCCAGCACAGACACCAGCAGGGAGAAGCTGACGATGTTCAGCTCCTTGTCTCCCAGGTACAGCCGGTTGTCTTTGGGGATGTAGCCCAGCAGGTACATCACCCTGAGAAACAGACAGGAGAGTTTGTAAACATCGCAATGCTGTAACATGTATGTATCACCCTGAGACACAGAGCCGTGAGAGTTTGTAAACAGTGCAATGCTGTAACATGTATACATCACCCTGAGACACAGAGCCGTGAGAGTTTGTAAACAGTGCAATGCTGTAACATGTATGTATCACCCTGAGACACAGAGGTGTGAGAGTTTGTAAACAGTGCAATGCTGTAACATGTATACATCACCCTGAGACACAGAGGCGTGAGAGTTTGTAAACACTGCAATGCTGTAACATGTATGCATCACTCTGAGAAACAGTCACAAACATGACAGTTTGCAAACATTGCAATGCTGTAACATGTATGCATCACTCTGAGAAACAGTCACAAACATGACAGTCTGCAAACATTGCAATGCTGTAACATGTATACATCACTCTGAGAAACAGTCACAAACATGGCAGTTTGCAAACATTGCAATGCTGTAACATGTATACATCACTCTGAGAAACAGTCACAAACATGGCAGTTTGCAAACATTGCAATGCTGTAACATGTATACATCACTCTGAGAAACAGTCACAAACATGGCAGTTTGCAAACATTGCAATGCTGTAACATGTATACATAACTCTGAGGAACAGTCACAAACATGATACTTTGCAAACAATGCTTACAGGGCGATGCTAAAACATCTCTACATCACTCTGAGAAACAGAAACATAATAGTTTGAAAACAGTGCAATGCTATAACATCTATACATCATTCTGAGAAACAGCAAGAAATAACAGTTTCAAAAACCATGGCGCACTGGGTAGTGCCTTGGATTTTGGACTGGAAGGTCGCGGGTTCAAATCCCATAAGAGTCATAGGGATTTTTCTGACTCCGGCTGGCTCCTACCCGAGTGAGTGTGTTGTGGGCTCAGTGGGAAGACTGGGACCACACAGTCAAGTTTCATCCACTTTACAGATGCAAGTTTGAGAGTGTTGCTCAAATTACCCAACCAACACTGCAGGTGTCTGTATCTCTCAGGCCTGGTTGACGCCAGGATATATATTATGATAGTAAGCATAGAGTAAAAAGCTGTCAAGTAGTCTCAAAGCGCATGCACCTCCACAGACAGAATTTTTGGGCAGTAAACTACATATATCTTGATACATATCAAATCAAGATTGTATGTAAGCTGTAATAATAACGATAATAATACATGGAATTTATATAGTGCTCTACCTTGTGAAAAAACAAATCAAAGTGCCTGCATTCAAATCTTTCATACACATGCTACCATTTACATCGACTATCAATAAGCTGTCTATCACAAGAGACAAGAACAATCAACGTAAGAAAGGGAAACAAAAACAAAAAATAGATAAGTAAAATTGTGAAAGTTCCTTCAATAACCATGTACCGGAGTTTTTCTTCTTCCAATCTTATCAAACTTGTAACAACTAAAAAAACAAACCCCAAAAAGAACAACAAAAAAACCCATAAGAGCACAACACCGAAGTGTTTGGCAAAAACAAAATTTTCAGTTTATTCACAATCTTGCTGAGGCTAAAGGGACTGGCTACCTGACAGTTATTCAGTACACAGAACACAGCGTGCACATCCAGCATTACTCAGTCCTAGTCCAGGGCTCAGTGCTTAAAAGTAGCACACCCCTTCCTTTTACCAAGCCTGGTCAGTTTCTGCTGTAATAATTAACATCAACTGGGATGGGATGGGATGGATAGGAGCTGAAAGTGAGGGAAAAGCTGTGGATCAGTGGACTAGAGGTAACGCGCCTGCCTAGAAAACGAAAAGTCCCGCAGTGGTTCGAACCCCGTTTAGGCCCGAAACCTTTTCCCCCATCCATTAGACTATGAGTGGTGGTCTGGGTGCTAGTCTTTCGGATGAGACGGTAAACTGAGGTACCGTGTGTTACACATAAATATTTATCGCATGTAAAAGAACCCACAGCAACAAGAGAGTTGTCCCTGGCAAAATTCTGTTGATAAAAAGCCCCTCTGATAGGGAACCAATATAAGCTGGCAGACAGGAAAAAGAGAAAAAAAAAGAAGGGCGGCACTGCTCTTGTGGCGACGCGCTTGCTCTCCCCGGGAAGAACAGCCCGAATTTCACGCAGAGAAATCTGCAGTGACTGAAAGTGATATAAATAAATAAATAGATGAATAAATAAATAAATAAATAAAGAGGTCTGAATGTCAGCCAGGTCATACAAGCAAGCTGGGTGCCCCACCTGTCTAGGTGAGCGATGGTGACGATTTCCCCGCCCACGTAGTAGTTGAGTCGGTTGACGCTGTTGGTGTAGATGAAGCAGTCCCCAACCCACAGGCCGGTGCGCACACTCTCGTCCACTTCAGTCAACACCTGCACGTTCAGAGAACCCCAAACTCCAATGTATGTGTGTGTGAGTGTGTGTGTGTGTGTGTCTTTTTTTCAAAGATTTAAAAGAATTTTTTTGGTTGGATTTTAAAATTTTTTTCACTTTTATTTTGAGGATTATGGGATAAGTACCCATGTGCTTTTTAATTTTTTCTTCTTTTTTTAACCTCTTAACTACCCAGTGCTAGTGCACCCTATATGCCGGGGAATCAAATTCTTATGTACCACTGCTATGTTCATATCCCTCTTACTCAGAAACTACTCCATGAATGTTCCTGATAGTCTACCCAATGACAGTATATATATCGTAGATTACTTCGAGGCAAGCTCAAATTAGTTAGCATGATATTTCACTGCGAAAATATATTTGAAATGTAAAAAATCGACCAAAAATACGATTTCTTCATCACCACTGTCATTCTGAGTACCCCCCATCTCAATAACGTCAAACATGTCTAGGCCAAATCTCATTCATTTTTTTTAAAAATACACAATCTCCTGAATCATACACAATCGTTTTCATCACTGTTAGGTAAATCTACAGTTTTATTTGCCACTTTTACAGTTGTGTAAAGTTATCGATGCCTTCAACAAGAAGTGTCAGGCATTTTGAACAAGAACTTCCCAAGCAGTCATGCATCTCTCTCTCTATCTGTCCCGTAGTCTGACGACCGTGGGGGCACCCTCAAAGACTCAGCAACCAGTTCCCTCCATTCTTCTCTCTGTTCTGCCTTTCTCAGGGTTTTGTTGAGTTCTAGGCCTGTCCATTCACTGATGTTATCCTCCCAGCTCTTCCTTGGTCTGCCTCTTCTTCTTCCTCCTTGGACAGTGCCTTGCAAAACTGTCTTTGTAATTCCTTGGGATCTTGTGACATGCCCATACCACTTAAGTTTACGCTTTTTCACGATCGTTAGAAGGTTCTCATAGGGTCCAATGGTTTGCTGGATTCTGTTATGCACGCTTTCGTTGCTTATGTGGTCTTTGTAGGAGATGCCAAGGAGTCTCCGAAAGCATCTCATCTCCACTGCCTGTACTCTTCTCTCCAAATCTGCAGTCAGGGTCCATGATTCACAGGCATACAGAAATATGGATATGACAAGGGAGCGCATTATGTCTGATCTTGGAGATAAGTGAGATATTCTTATCTCTCCAGATGGTGTTTAGTTTTGACAAAGCTGTTATTGTCTGTGCAGTCCTGCATACTACTTCTGGCTTGGATCCCTGGTCGGATACAATGGCTCCCAGGTACTTGAAGCTTTGAACTGTTTCCAGCTTCTGGTCATTAACCCTGATATCAGTGCTAATGCCGTTGGTGTTTATTAGTCATCAGTTTGGTCTTCTCTGCACTGATTTCCATGCCGTATGTTTTGGAGGCCTTATCCAAGTGTTCTGTTAGGCTGGCAAGCTCTTTTTCTGATCCTGCTATTCCAATCAATGTCATCTGCGAAGCGGAGGTTTGTGATCGTTCTGCCACCAATGCTGACTGATCCTTCATGATGTTCCAGTGCATCAGCCATGATTCTCTCAAGGAAGATGTTGAAAAGAGTGGGTGAGAGTAGACAGCCCTGCCTTACTCCAACTGTTGTTCGAAACCATTCTCCAATGTTGTTGTTGTAGTACACTGCACTGGTGGCCTCGCTGTACAGCTGTTTGTATGACTCTGATCAGGTTTGCATTGATGCTGTACAAGTTCATGGTTGCCCACAAAGCTGCATGCCACACCCTGTCAAATGCCTTCTTAAAATCGATAAATACGTGGTATAGGTCTTGTTGATGTTGAAGGTACCGCTCACATAGTATTCTGAGGTTGAATATCTGTTCTGTTGTGCTGCGCCCTGCTCTGAAACCTGCTTGTTCCTCAGCAATGATGGTCTCTGCTTGTGGCTTCAGTCTATTCAATATTATCTGCAGCATGACCTTGCTTGGGTGACATATGAGGCTGATTGTGCGGTAATTATGGCATTGTTGTAGATTTCCTTTCTTGGGGAGGGTGATGATGAGTGACTGCGTCCATGGTGTTGGCCATTTTCCTGTCTGCCAGATCTTGTTGCAGATTCTTAGTAGGGCGCTGATCATGGCTTCCCCTCCAGCTTGGACCAACTCAGCTGGAATGTTGTCAGCCCCTGCTGACTTCCCCTTTTTCAGCAATCTGACTGCTGTTTCCACTTCTTCAGAGACTCCCTCTGCTACTGGTAACCATGTAACCCAGTACCACCTGCCACATGTGGGGAGTAAACCCAACCAAAAAATCCGACCTGGAGAGGGATGGGCTCCGCCAGGTTTGATTTGCCCAAGATACACCAATGACAAAGACAGCCAGAATCTCCATACCGGATCGGTCGTCGCCCGGGTTACCAAGGACCGCGCCTTCTGTTGCTCATCAGGACAGATGTCAAAGTATGCTACTGATGTAAAACGCAGCAAAATTCGTGCCAGACACAACACCATCATTGGCACATGGAATGTACGAACACTAAGAGCTGCAGGCAAAGTGGAAGAACTGACACATGAGATGTCCAGATATCATTGGCACATCCTTGGGCTCTGCGAAGTCAGGTGGAAAAACATGGGAGAACAACGACCCAGGAAGACCACAAATTATACTACAGTGGAAAACAGGATAAACATGAACACGGCGGGGGGTTTCTCGTTCACAAAGACACAGTGAACACCATCAGAGCTGTCAGCCTGTGTCCAGCAGACTTATACCATCCGCCTGAGAGCAACCCCCTTTAACATAACTGTAGTACAGGCATACGCCCCTACATCAGACTGCACAGATGAAGCCGTAAGAAGAATTTTATGACCAGCTACAAGAGGTTCTGAATCAAACACCCAAGAAAGACATCCTCGTTGTGCAAGGCGACTGGAACGCCAAGGTAGGAGAAGATGCATGGAAAGACTGGGAGGGCGTTGTGGGCCACATTGTAATAACCAATCAAATGAAAGAGGCTTGAGACTCCTGGAGTTTGCCAGTAACAACCACCTCCAGCTAGTGAATACACTTGGCCCACACAAAGAAATCCAGAAAATGGACATGGCATAGCCAATGGAGAACACCACAACCAAATAGATTACATCATGTGAAAAGTACGGTTTCAGTCTAGCGTTAACATCGCACAGACACGAAGTTTTCCAGGAGCAGACATAGGGTGATCATGATCTTGTGATGATGACTTTCCGACTACGTCTAAAGAAAATCCACAAGCGGAACAACATCAGGATCAAATTTGACCTCGAGAAGCTGAAGGACCCAGAGGTATTAGAAATTTTTCAAGCAAGGATAGGTGGAAAGTTTGCAGCACTCACTGTGTTAGACTCAGACATAGACACACTGACGAATAGTTTCAATACAGCAGTGACTGAAACAGCAAACGAGCTTCTTGGCAAACGCCGACCAGTCAAAAAACCATGGGTCACACCTAACATCCTACAAACTATGCGACAAGCGTAGAGAGTTGAAGAAAAAGAAAAATGAAACAAAGAAAGAGCAGAACAATATAGGGCAGTCAACAAAAGAATCAGGAAGTCCATGACGGAGGCAAAAGAGAAATGGATCGTGTGAACAGTGCCAAGACATTGAAGAGAACATCAAGAAAAACAATAGCAAGAAAGCATATCAGCTGGTGAAAGACCTGACTAGCACGAAACAGAGAAAAGGTTTAACAATCCAAGACAAAAATGGGAAGTGTCTCACTGACGACCAGGATATTCTGAACAGATGGACAGAATACTGCTCCGACCTGTATAACTATAGAACCGCAGGAGATCCAGAAGTCCTTAATGTACCCGAAAGCAAAGACACAGACAGTCACCCTATCCTCCGAGAAGAAGTGGAAACAGCAGTCAGTCATGCATAAAAACACAAAATACGAGCTGAAAAACCATCGTTTCTGCCACGGTTTTTGCAGCTGGATGTTGCCAAGCAACAGGAGAGTGAACTCCATTAATTTTGGAGTTCTTTCCCTTTAACTGTAGTCAAGGAAGCAGGCTTGTTTACTTCGGTTCGACACCCCGGAAATTTTCCGGGTTGTAGGCGTATAGGGTGCAAGTTTAGCCCCGGAAAATTTCTGGGGTAAGGCAGTCTAGTGGTTAAACATCCAGTTCCAGTGAGTATGCAGTTTTGTAAATTTGGTAAAAGTGTGTGTGTGTGTGATTGCCTTATAAGACAGATTTCTTGTCATCACGATGATCAACACCATTATTGTCATTACTGTGCTACAGTCACAGAGATTGCCAAGTAGCTGACCTCAAAAGCATCTTCGATTCCATCCTCGGTGACTTTCTCCTTGTCGTCTTTGGCCTGTTCCACAGCTTCAGCGCTGTACTTGAGGATGAAGAAGGACTCCTCTGTGGCAATGCACACCAGCTCCCCATTCTCACTCCAGAATATCTGTCAAACAAACACACACAAACAAACACTGCTTTGTCAGAGTGGATAACTAGAAAGATCTGATGGTGTTGGCAGCAGAAGAGTTAAGAATGTTATCCGACAAATCACAGCTGGCAGTTTTCCCCAATTTCAGCTTCCCACAGCTGCTGTCCATTTCATTCCATCCCATCCCAGCTGGATAGCAGAAACTCACTGCACCCAGATTTGGTAAAAGGAAGGAGCACACTTATTTTAACGCTGGGCCCTTGGCTTCAGTTCTGCTGGATTTGTGCACTGTGACATAGGTGGTTTTTTTAATATCAGAATTTCTTGACAGACTTCTCTGCGTTGAACTTGAGACTTCCCCTGGATGTGTGCCTCACACCATGAAAAAGCACCAACTGACTGTTTCTGTTCTTTCTCTCTGCATGCACACTGCTTTGCCCATGGTGATGTTTCTGTCCTGTGGAGCTTTGCCTGGTATAGCTCTAGTTGGCACAGGTTTGTTCTTGTCCATTACAAACATATGGCACACAATCATCAGCACAAAATCATTACTTGCTGTTTCATCTTTATTACCAGCACTAGCGAATAAATGGGAGCAATCTAGTTGTGGATCAGATTTAGAGGTTGGGTTTTTTTGTTTGTGTTTTTCTTTTTGGTAATGAAAATAAATCTCTTAGACCAAACTACTCACACAATACTGTCAGAGTTCTAAGGTAAAGTTACACATACACGCACGCACACACACACGCATGCACGCACACACACACACACAAACACAAAGAAAGCCTGGGCAATCTGACAATGCAAGAACACTTTAAGATAAATACATACATAAATTATCGCGCTCTGACAGTGCAGCAATCAACTTGGGAACTAAGAATCAATGAAAAACAAAACAGAAAAACATACTAGTTCTAAGCACCATAACCTGCAAAGCCCAACTTACACTTTTGGGAGTGATTTCAATGCGGCGAATGAGGTCTGTGGTTTCCCAGTCATAAAATGCCAGACCGCTCACAGAGCGAACACCCAGCATGTTGCCTCCATGAATGCCTGAAAGACAATCACATACCCTGTATTAGAAAAACCAGGAAAGATCAGCTGCCAACTCATTAACACCAGAAAAGATATCTCTTTATGACTGACATTAAGCTTCAATGTTGACAAAATTGAAACTTGTGTCTGAATTTTCTTCCTTCACTTTTGGAACATTATTTTCAAAAAGAGATGAGCTTTTCTTCATAGCATTGACACAGTATGCAATTCTACGTGCAGTTTTGGAATAGTGGAAACTAGTGTACTGAGACACGTTTCCAGATGAATCTGCATAAATAACAATAACTTCATGATCTACTAGAGGAAATTTGAAAATAACAATATCTCTGCCTTGATTACCACTTCTGAACTGTCCTTTGACAATTATACTTCTGAAAACATGACAACAGAGCAAATAGCAGAACTCATTCTCAGATGAAGTTGTATGTGGATGCTATCCAATGCAGCAGAATCCATCCAACAAACGATGAGTCTATACAAACGGCACATACAACATGAAACACTTTTTCCCCCCCCCCACCGCACTCTTCAAATAGACAAGTATGTATCCACCTTAAACCTCATGATAAAACACACACATTCCCACACTAAAATGCTCACTAAATCCATTAAACACAAATCACACACACACACGCACGCGCTAGTTCCAACACCCCATCTCCATCCATCCATACATACCTTCAGCACCAAAGTCAGGCTTGAAAGATTTCTGCTCCTTGAAGTTCTTGAAGATCTTCACTGTGCTCGATCCTTCGCGGATGGCGTAGACAGAGGAGTCGTTGCTCCAAATGAACTCCTGGGCTGAGCCGAAGCTCTTGTTCCTCAGGGCCATGGCAGTGTAGATGATGTACTCCCCGTCTCCACACACCACCACAAACCTGCAACACACAGCACGGCAGAGGCTGCACATCGTGATGTCACATACGGCATGGACCACAGTAACCCAGCATAACGCAAATCAAGGATCCACCAGGGCCGATGCTAAAATCAAGCACGCCCCTTCCTTTTCATCACCCTGCAGTTTTCAAAGTGTGCTCAGTTCCTGCTATCATTAGTAACAGCTGTCTCCATCTGAGCTGGCCTGGGCTGGGCTGGGCTGGGCTGGGGTGGGGTGGATTGCAGCTGAATTTGGGGGAAAATGACAGCTGTGGGGCCCTAACAACTGCCTAAGTAACTTAACAAAAATGAACATTATTGTAAACAGTGTGGATTCTAAGATTGTTTAAACAGGGGAGAGAGGCCTCCTAAAATGAAAAAAAGGGGACACTGCCCCCAACCATCAACAGTAACACCAATAATGATAATAACAATAATAACGATGATGATGATGACAATGATGATGATGATGAAGAATGACAACAACAGCAACAAAACAATAATAATAACAATAATAAAATGATAATAATGAAAATAATAATAATAATGATACCACCACTCACCACCCCACCACTACAACTGTTACTACTTCTACTAAACTATCGTATTCCTGTCCCAGATCGCTCTGACAGCTACACCCTGCCTGCTGACCTGCCATTGGGGTTGTGCTGGATGGTCTGGGGGTAGACCTCACAGCTGCCCATGTCCTTGACCGCCAAGGGCAGCCGCTCGCCGTCCTTGATCTCCTGGTCCCCCATGGCCTTGATGTTGGCCTGCTGGATCTCCGAGTGCTTCGCCCAGATGATCTTGCCACTGGAGTCCATCGACATGGCTGGCTCCTCTCGCCCCAACTGGTGCACAAAAAAGAAAACAAGAGGAGGTCAATGAAAATCCACTAAATGTTATCACTGTAATGTTGTATTGATACACAAGGAGGAAGCTCAAAACAGAGAGAGATGCAGAAGGCTCATCAATGTCAAACCTCCCCTGGGAGAAACATGACGAAAAAGGAAGAAGAAGAAGAAGTTGTATTGATACACACACATGCATGCGCACGCGCACACACACACACAGCACAGATACACTTAACTCATTCTTATATCATAGAAACATTCCAAAGGACTACAACAACATTTCAAATAAAACCAAATTTTAAAAAACAACAAAATAACTATTAGAAAAAAAATTTACACACTTCTTTCATCACTATGCTCTTTATGATCCCCGTAAATCTTCTGTTTATTAATTTTTAAAACTTTGTTTTTGTTTTGTTGTTTGTGTTCTGCTTCTATCTTATTATTTTCTTTTTAAACTGGATCTGCTTCATGTTCTGATCTACTCACTCACCAGACTGAACAAAGACACAAAGACAACCTAAGGTTGTGTTGACTGCTGTCTCTCAAAGCTGATTACCATAAGAACATCTCAACTGATATTTCTCAAAGCCAGTTACCATAAGAACATCTCAACTGATATTTCTCAAAGCCAATTACTGTAAGACCACCTCAATTTATATTTCTCAAAGCCGACTACCATAAAACTACCTCAATTTATATTTCTCAAAAGCTAATTACCACAAGAACATTTCAATTTAAGACTACTTTTCACAGAATTTCTGCCATTACCAAAACCTGGAACATAAGGGGCATGAGAGGAGCCTTACTCCCCAGACTCTGCCCATGAAGTAAGAGCAGCCTTACTCCCCAGGCTCTGCCCATGAAGTAAGAGCAGCCTTACTCCCCAGACTCTGTCCATGAAGTAAGAGCAGCCTTACTCCCCAGACTCTGCCCATGAAGTAAGAGCAGCCTTACTCCCCAGACTCTGCCCATGAAGTAAGAGCAGCCTTACTCCCCAGACTCTGCCCATGAAGTCAGAGCAGCCTTACTCCCCAGACTCTGCCCATGAAGTAAGAGCAGCCTTACTCCCCAGACTCTGCCCATGAAGTAAGAGCAGCCTTACTCCCCAGACTCTGCCCATGAAGTAAGAGCAGCCTTACTCCCCAGACTCTGCCCATGAAGTAAGAGCAGCCTTACTCCCCAGACTCTGCCCATGAAGTAAGAGCAGCCTTACTCCCCAGACTCTGCCCATGAAGTAAGAGCAGCCTTACTCCCCAGACTCTGCCCATGAAGTAAGAGCAGCCTTACTCCCCAGGCTCTGCCCATGAAGTCAGAGCAGCCTTACCTTGATGATGATGCTGCCTTCGTCGTAGCCCAGGGCCACGTTGTTGGAGCCTTTCTGGCAGGCAATGGTCCACACTCGCTCCAGCCCATAGTTCAGTGTGCTCTCCAAGCGGTACGTGTTGGCGTGCCAGATGCGCACAGTACCTGTTGGTTGTCGTTCATTAATGAGAAAGCCTGAACTGTAAAGTTTTCATACTTAAGGGGGGTGTGTGTGTGTGTGTGTGTGTGCGTGTGTGTTGTAAGGTGTGAGTGTGTGTGTGTGTGTGTGTGTGTGAATTCTATGATTTGTAAATTAAAAATTGTGTGTGTGTGTGTTGTTGTAAGGTGTGTGTGAGTGTGAGTGAGTGAATTCTATGATTTGTAAATTAAAAATTTGCGCAAAAAACCATGCATTTTCCCACAATGTACAAATTCAGTGTCTAAATTTATACACACATCTGAAAAAAGGTCAGTGCCAGACCTCACAAATTTATGGTCCTCATAAGGAGATACAAAAATCAGAGACCAAATACTATCCAGTTTTCTTGGGGGGTTTGTTGTTGTTGTACATTTTTACTATTGAAAATGCCTGGGACATTTTTGCCTTTATACGATTAGGCACTGTAAATACTCTTTATTATTACTATTACATTTTTGGTCAGTATAAATACACAGAGAATCTAAGAGTTCAAGAAGTTGCTATTCTATGTCCAAATTTGCACTTAAAAAATGAGATGCAGGTAATAAATCTAACGACACAACACAGAAAGAGTGCTGCAAGATTCAAGTCTGTGTCATGTTGGTGCTTGTAAAAGAGACGCAGACTATAGATCTAGGTAAGTACACAAAACAAAATGAAAGCCAGAAGTTGCTCCACAGCTGTCAGTTTCCTCCGCTTTCAGCAGCTCTCCATTCCTTCCCATACCAGCCCAGCTGGTGCCTGCTGGTGCAAACCATAGCAGGGACTGACCACACTTAAACTAACCAAATGGAATGTGTCTGCTAAATTTAGCGCTCTTGACTAAGTGATATTGGATTTGCATGCTGTGGCTCATGTATGTCCATATTTGCACTTGTGAAAGAGCTGCAGTTCATAAATATAGAGCTCTACACATAAAAACAGGAGAAGTGACACAAGGTGCATATCTATGCCCATGCTGGCACTTGTAAACAGATACAGATTTTCACACTTCGTTAATCTGCTATCATGTATATGTACCCAAATAATGCTGGAAGGTGAGGTTGCAAAATTTCAACATAGTTTGTAAACCACATACCATCTTCAGAGCCAGTGAGGATGATGGGTAGTTCAGGGTGGAAGGCCACAGCAGCGATGTTCTGGGCATGACCCTCCAGTGTTTGCACACACGTCTTGTTCTGGTCACAGAAAAGGCAGCAGAGTCAGCAACGCTCAACACAAACTTCACTACAGGGTGGCATAATCAAGAAATTCAGGGGGGGTGAGGCAGTCTAGTGGTTAGAGCATTGAGCTCACAATGTGATGGCCTGAGTTCGAACCACCACTGGAGGCTCTGAGGGGAATTCCCCTGAGGTTAACATCTGTACCGACTCCACTGACTATAAACTGAGGTCTCATGCGTGAACACACGCAGAACATCTTGCGTACACATTAAAACTGGTTCTATACGCAAAATCTCACCATTGGTCAACCTTGGAGCTCTAGCTGAGGAACAGGCAAAACAACAAACCCTCCCCCAAAAAACAACCCCCAACCCCACTCACTCACTGGGGAATCTTGAAGCTCTGACCAAGACACGCAAGAACAGAAGAAAAAAGAAAAGAAATCCAAATTATGATTAAAAGCAATGACAGATAGGTGACCCTGAAAAGAGCAAACAGTGACAATTTCCATTTTTTCTGTAAACTTTTATTAAATGATATTCTGGATATTCAAGAAAAAAGTTCGCTTCACAATCAAGTAGAACATTTTGTCACGGGGAAGAACACATGTATTTCATTTCAGGATACAGATTCACATAAAGGCAAGGAGGATGCAGGAGGTGAAACAAGTTAGCCTAGGCTAGCTTTACAGGTCTGCAAACACACAACACTAAAGGAAACTCTTGCACTGACAGTCTCAGGGGAAAGATCTGGTTTCTAACAACAGCTCTACCTTACGTCAGACAAAGTCCAAAACTGCACAGGTATGCATTCTACAATTGTACAGATTCAGAATCACAAGCAAATGTATCCCATAAATTTTAAAAAATCATCTTACCTGGTAATCCCAGATTTTGACCAGTCTATCATCAGCGCCTGAGATGAGGTATGGCTTATCACCACCAGTGTAGTAATCCACACAGTTGGCCCCCTTTTCGTGCCCATCCAGGGTGAAATTAGGGGTGGAGGATCCAAGTTGCCACACCTGAACACACACAGACAGACATGGGTGAAAGTCCACACACAGACAGACATGGGTGAAAGACCACACACAGCTACACAGCTACAGACATGGATGAAAGAATACAAAGACATGGGTGAAGAAATACACAGACAAGGGTGAAAGAAAACACACAGAAGTGGGTGAATGATACACAACATTAAAAATCACTGACTGAAGACCATATGACAGTTGAAAGAATTTAACATGGGGAAAAACACCCAAAATGGGTGAAAAGAATACACAGACATGGGAACCAAGACAACTGATATAAAATTCATCTAAGACCATATGTTGAAAACTTTACGATGAATACAATTAATTAAAAACGCAATAATACTTGCAAACGATACAATGACTTATCATTATCAATTCAGAAGTTTTTGGTCAAAAGGGGAACGCAATCCAAAACGCATTTCTACAGGCAAATGGGAGGATGGGAAAACCTTCCCGAACCTTTGGGGATGGGAGAACATCTCTTGAACCTTCTATTTGAACGACTTCATGTAACAGTATAACTTTAGTGAAAAGGAGAAATAAAAGTTGAACCTAGGTTGCCATTTGCCAACTTCAATGCATTCACAAGGCACACACATCTCACGCACAAATGACCTAACTTTAAAATGAGTGCTGAAAAGGTGGAGACTGTGAGTTGCCCTTTCAATGGATACAAAGACCAAAACCCCCAATGCTACACTACATACAAAATCAAAGGGGGAAAAGGGATCACGGATAAAGAACTATGGAGAATGTGCAAAGTTGATGATCTGAAGTCTGTAGCTTACCAATAGACTGCGCTGGTTGGCACGTACACGGAAAGCAGACCACCATATCATAAAAAGAGCAATGAAACTTCGTAGGGGATGAAAGAGACCAAAAGGGAATACCTAGCAAAACCTGGGCTACCTGTATTGCAGATGATCTTAGAGAAAGGGGCATAAATAAGGAGGAAGCGTAAAACAGAGAGAGATGGAGAAGGCTCATCAATGTCAAACCTCCCCTGGGAGAAACATGACAAAAAAGGAAGAAGAAGAAGAAATAGAACATGACCTATCTCAGACAGCTGGTCGAATGTGATGCCACAAGCTGTTTGGGACATACATTCACAGTAACAGACGATCGTTTAGGATCTGTGTCGGCCTGACCATCCTGGCCTTGTGGTTCAGGTGGTAGTATCCCAAAGCTTTACACATTCATTCATAAAACTCGTACTCCACATTGACAGCATCAAGAACTGTAAGACAGAGAGGGACAGACGCTTACAACAGGGCGCCAGACACAGTTGTAAGAGGAAAAGTAGCATGGAAAAGGTACCTTGATGGACCTGTCGAGAGAGGCGGAGGCAAACTGGTTGTTGTCTTTGGGGTTGATGACAATCTGCATGACGTAGTGGGAGTGGCCTTCAAACACCTGGGTGCATGTCCACTTCTTGTCCCAGTCCCACAGCTTGATCAGCATGTCGTCTACACACATCACACCATAACTTGATCAGCATGTCGTCTACACACATCACCACATCACATCACATCACAATCAGCATGTCGTCTACACACATCACATCATAGCTTGATCAGCATGTCGTCTACACACATCACATCACATCACGATCAGCATGTCTACACACATCACCACATCACATCACATCACAACTTGATCAGCATGTTGTCTACACACATCACCACATCACATCACAGCTTGATCAGCATGTCGTCTACACACATCACCACATCACATCTTGATCAGCATGTCGTCTACACACATCACCACATCACATCACAGCTTGATCAGCATGTCGTCTACACACATCACCACATAACATCACAGCTTGATCAGCATGTCGTCTACACACATCACCACATCACAGCTTGATCAGCATGTCGTCTACACACATCACCACATCACATCACAGCTTGATGATCATATCATCTACACACATCACCAATACTGACATCACATCATGGCTTGATGATCATATCATCTACACACATCACGAACAGTCAATACTGACATCACATCACATCAATGATCAGTATATCATCTACACACATCACCAATACTGACTTAACATCGTATCACAGCCAAATCTGAAAGCACGTGAGCCTAAGCAAGAGATATTACTTAGTATAAAGAAACCCACCCAATAACAATCCCAAAGCCGATTTTATTCAAGCGTGCATATGACTTGTTTTATCCCCACCGCTTACGTCTACCTCTCAACAACCCCCCCCCCCCCCCAAACAAACAACCCCCCCCCCCCCAAACAAACCAGAAAATACAAAACACACAAAAACAACCCAGATAAACTTTCCTCCCCCACTAAAAAAATAATGAAAAAGAATTTTATCAAGATCCTACACACAAAGACTGATATAAATCTCCCACCCCACTCCATCTCCCCATCCCGTTTTCACACAAGACAACACAGACACAAAAAGGTAAACACACACACATACCACTGCTGGTGAGAACATAGGGCTGGGTAGGGTGTACGGCAATGGAGCGAAGATAATCTGAGTGTGCTTCAAACTGATGCACTCGCTCCAGTGTGTTGTAGTTGAACACCCGAACGTGCATGTCATCCTGTGGTTGAAAAAACAACCCCAACAAATATCAGTATATGTAAAGTACAGCAAGCTATGTTTTCACAGCTTCTGTAAACACACACACACACAGTCACACACACACACAACCATACTGTTTATGCTTACATAACAATACATCTTGTCTATATAAACTATGTAAAAGTGTGCCTCCACCCCCTTCCCCCCCAAATCCCTGACATACTGCCACATGTATATTTATCATTCACAGTACATTCCCGAACAAGCCTACACAAAAACATGTATGCATACAGATGAACACATATATGCAAGCATATACAAACACACACACATACAAACACACACATACATGAGCGCACACACACGCACACACACTCACAAGCATGCACGCACACACACACACACACACACACACACACAGAGGTACCTACAGAAAACTGGAAGAACCTACCGATCCAGTGATGACCCAGTTTTTCCTGGCCACAAAGCGGGCAGCACGCACAGGCAGCTCACACACCTCGAACGACTTGATGAGTTGCTATTCATTACAGGAAAAGATACGTCATCATCTTTCTTCAACAGTCGATGAAACGCTTCACATACATTATATAATAAACATATGTCAGAGCAATGAACTTCGTAGTGGATGGAAAGAGACCAAAGGGAAGGCCTAGCAAAACCTGGGCTGCCTGTATTGCAGATGATCTTAGAGAAAGGGGCATAGATAAGGAGGAAGCTCAAAACAGGGAGGGATGGAGAAGGCTCATCAATGTCAAACCTCCCCTGGGAGAAACATGACAAAAAAGGAAGAAGAAGAAGACGAAGAAGAAGAAGAAGAAGAAATGTCCGAGTGTATATGAAAATATACATCAGTCAATGAAATGCTTCACATACAACAAACATGTCAGAGTGTACATGAAAAAATACATCATCATCTTACTTCAATCTGACTACCAGATAAATAACAGTCAATGAAATGCTTCTCATACAATATATAATTTAATAAATATATTATGTTAAAGTGTACATGAAAATACACATCATCATCTTACTTGAACAGTTAATGAAATGCTTCACATAACATGTCAAAGTGTCACCAAGCTAACAAAACAGGAAAATGTACATAAATGATAATGTATGATGAGTACTATACATAACTCAGAATAACATGCAAATTATAGTAGCTCCAAGAAAGCCAAATTACATTTGTTGCATTGACTGCATAAACTAGAACAAGTAAACGCTTGAAACAGCCCATTCTTTTTTCTTTTTTTCACTTATTTTTTACTGGAAAAAAATTAACAATTCTGCAGTTTGACATGAACAATAAGATGTAACATAATCAGCGTTCAGCTTCAATTAATCAGAGCAAAACAAGGTTTCCCTGAACACTAGTAGGTTTTGATTTTATTTTATTTTAATGGTAAAATTACACAGACACAGGTATCCATTACACAATATTTCAACTTCAAGAGAAAATGCAAGTTTCACAGGAGAAACATTACCTCTTTTTTTTTTAACCCCTGAAAGCAGTTCCTTACCCATTCTACACACTTACAAACCTCCTTGAAAACAACAACAAAAACCCCATAATAGTCATAGATATTATGTGTTTGAAAATTTTTTTAACAAAAATTTTAGTGGTTTGTCTAAATACAAAGACCTACCTGATCAATATGTGGCCCCCAAAATTTTTATGTAAAGGGGGTTTTCCCCAGTTTTGGTGGTCTCCTCCCTTTTTTTTTGGTTTTGGCCCGTTTTAAAAAAGGGGTAATAAAATTTAAAAGTTTTTAGTAAGCAAAGAGTAACAATTAAAAGAAATTTTTCCCCAAATTTTTCTTCTATAATGTTTTTTTATATGAAAAAAAGGAAAATTCTAGGGGTACTTTAAAAAGGTATTCACTAAACATTTGTTTCCCACAATAGTTGTCTTTAGGCTAGATGTACAAATAATAGAAAATATCATTTAAAAAATAAAAATGATGTAAGAAAAAATGCGTCATCCATTTTTCAATCACCAAAATGAAACAGCAAAAAAGTTTTTATAAAACTTCATACCTGAGAACTTAAAATAAAAAAATAAAAAAGCCCTGCAAATATTTTTTTATAATATTTTGTACCAGCACGTATAGCGTCAAAATGAAAAAATACCTAAAAAAAGCGATGCAACACAACACAAAACCAAATATTTTATGTAAAAATCCACTGTTTTGTATAGTATACAAAATTTCCCATAAAAATTGAGACTCTTAAATTTAGGGAACATTTCATTGTAGGGAATGGCCCGACAAGGTTCGAAGGGTGAAGGTAACAACTTTTACGCGGGCAGACCTTGCCGACAGCTTATTTTTGATGTCTAAGCCAGAGGCCGAGGGTAAAAGGACAGAAAAAACATTTTTTGTGAAGTTTTTGTTGTTGTTGGTTTTCATTTCACTTCAGTTGTTTTTCTTATTATTTGGGTTTTTCAGTCCAGCCGCCCCAAAAAGGGCCCACCCAAAAGCTGAAAGGTTGGTTCTTTGGTCATGTGATTATCATTCTTTATTTGCATTTGAATTTTTTCAGGCCCTTTTCTATGTTTTTTCAGGCAATCGTTTGTTTAATGCCTTTAAAATTTTCCAATTAGATGAGACTCATTTTTATTGATATACTATCAAGAGCTAAAAATAGATAAAGCACCCATGTTTAAAAATTTGAATTTTTTCCCCTACTTTCTTCGTTCCTTGGCTACCGCTCTGAGGTTCAACAATGGAGTTTTGCGTCTGTGATTGATTTTGTCCACCACTTTATCCACAATTAAAAAGGCTGAATGACTACAGTGTGTGTGTGTGTGTGTGTGTAAATTTGTTATCTGTTTATCTTATTCACGTGTGATAGCATGCATGTAAATGATTTGCTTTACAAGATTCAGGGCTATAAAAATTCCATACATTATAATTATTATTATTGTTTTTATTATTGTTATTATTGTTATCATCATCATCATTATTATTACTCATCTTTCATGATTCATTGAGCCACAAAAAGAAAAAAAATCTCCACCACACGAATGGTGACCAGGATCAGGTCTCCACTATGTTTTATGAAAATAACTTTCAACAACATTTACAAATAATTTTGATGTTGATAAGTATTTTTCTTCAATTTCTTCCATGTTTATCAAAGTTTCAATAAAAAACATACGCAACACACATGCACACATACACTGTCTGTCACACACACACACACACCCTCTCTCTTAACCACCCACACAGTCGCCTGTGTGCACACATGCAGGCACACACACAAAGCTAAACAAAAACCAAACACCAACCAATTTCTAGGCTTGTAAATGTTAATTAGAGAAAAACAACCAACAAACCAAGAATAATAATATTGAACGAATTTCCAAAACTAACTTTATTTTTTGTTTTGATTTTTTTTTTTCCAATTTCATTTCAGATTTTTTCCAAAAGGTTTAGAGCTGCCAGGCGACATTCATATGATACTCCAGAAAACAAAGAATTTAATCCGTTAGTTTTAAGTGCAATAAGTTAGATTGCACAATACGATGATAGTCCTTCAACAATTCACAGATTTTAAAAATGTGAAACTTTTTACAGACTTGATGCCGTCTGTAAAAACGGTACAACTACAACCCCCAAATGGGCCAAAGATCTCTGGTTTGACTTCACGTCTACATTTAGCAGGCTGGAAAGAGTTTACATTGGATCTGATAGTGTAAAAACAACCATCAGACGTCAGCCAAGCAAGAAAGTGCATTGACTGATTTGATATTAGATAATAGCTGAAATTTCACTAAGAAAATGATAATACAAATGGCAAACTAATGTAAAAAAACAAAGAAGAAAAGAAAAAGAAGACAAAGACAAGACCCAACTGCATAATGCTGTCAACACAGGCTTTGTCACTTAACTTTCAAGAGTATTTTGATTCCATCTTGTGAAACATTAAGAGAATTAAGTGTAAATTACAATTTAAAACAATCAATCTTAATAAAACATAGTGGGCAAATGAAATCTTACCCCATAAAATTCACAACAGAAAAAACCCAAAAGATTTCAATAGACATCACAATGTATCCTGGCAGCTCCAAAAGCTCAACTGATTTGCAACAAAAGAAAAAGAAAAAAAGAGTACATGTCCTATAGTCAGCGCAGCACTCTTGTCTCAACTATCTTTCTGAAGCAATGGAGCATGGCCGGCCAGTCTGTCATGGAGATGTTCACACCTGCTTGAAGGCAAAGCAATGCACACCTGCTGATGAAGGTGAAGAAATGCACACCTTGGAGAAATTCATTTTATATTGAATAATGTCACTTCATGGAGCTCACTTTCACCAGACCATAAGTTAGTTACTCCTAATTTATATGCTTGTGAAGCACACTAGCAGTACCTGATGAGGCTGTTTTAATGCAAATATTTTTGTATGTATCCAAATACCCCATCCCCCCCCCCCAAAAAAAAAAAATCCAAAAAATCAAGCAAGCACAAAAGGTAAACATAAATAGACTAGCGATAAATTGCCATAATAAAGATAAGACACTATGTTAAGACTTTCACTTTTGTGCCCTCTTTCTCAGGGTACATAAGAAATATACAGTACTTCAGTTGTACCATAGGCCAAGGAGCACAAGCAAGCATAGACTAGCTAGTATTAGTATAGTAGTTGCTGTATAGCTTTGTGCATTGAGAAAAAAAAAAAAAGAAGTCTACCAGTAGAAGAGTTGGGACATATTGCCATTTATCTACCACATGGGTGAGGCTTTTGCTATTATTATTAAGAACAGTTGAAATTCTGGCTGGTGAGGAAGAGGACGGATACTGTAGTGGTCAGTAATGAACAAATCAACACGAACAGCTGAGTGGTATACTATAGGGAGTTTCTTCATCTAATGGCAAAACATTCACAAACACAAGGACAAAAATATGCTATTACCTGCAAAGAAAAGCCAACTATGAACACTAATTGATAATTGATAGTAACACTTATATGATTGTTTCATGCTTGATAGAGGAAAGATGTGTCTTCTTCCAAAATAAATGTTTATGAGACAGTGCCAAAAGGTCATGGTGGCAGTCCTAGGGTTTGATGAGAAAACTGAACTACCCAGAATATTTTGTCTTCGGTTGGTTGTGTAACTCTGTCAGCTTGTACCATAAAAAGATTAATACCACAAACTCACAAAAAGGTGTTGGGAGGATTTGTTAAAATGGATGTTTATAAAAAGAAAATGGGTAAAACCAACCAATCCAAAATGGGACATTTACTGATCAGTAATACTAACGTGTCCAGCAGACTTATTACCATCCGCCTGAGAGCAACCCCCTTTAACATAACTATAGTACAGGCATACGCCCCTACATCAGACTGCACAGATGAAGCCGTAGAAGAATTTTATGACCAGCTACAAGAGGTTCTGAATCAAACACCCAAGAAAGACATCCTCGTTGTGCAAGGCGACTGGAACGCCAAGGTAGGAGAAGATGCATGGAAAGACTGGGAGGGGGTTTGTGGGCCACATTGTAATAACCAATCAAATGAAAGAGGCTTGAGACTCCTGGAGTTTGCCAGTAACAACCACCTCCAGCTAGTGAATACACTTGGCCCACACAAGAAATCCAGAAAATGGACATGGCATAGCCCAAATGGAGAACACCACAACCAAATAGATTACATCATGGTGAAAAGACGGTTTCAGTCTAGCGTTAACATCGCACAGACACGAAGTTTTCCAGGAGCAGACATAGGGAGTGATCATGATCTTGTGATGATGACTTTCCGACTACGCCTAAAGAAAATCCACAAGCGGAACAACATCAGGATCAAATTTGACCTCGAGAAGCTGAAGGACCCAGAGGAATTAGAAATTTTTCAAGCAAGGATAGGTGGAAAGTTTGCAGCACTCACTGTGATAGACTCAGACATAGATACACTGACGAATAGTTTCAATACAGCAGTGACTGAAACAGCAAACGAGCTTCTTGGCAAACGCCGACCAGTCAAAAAACCATGGGTCACACCTAACATCCTACAACTATGCGACAAGCGTAGAGAGTTGAAGAAAAAGAAAAATGAAACAAAAGAAAGAGCAGAACAATATAGGGCAGTCAACAAAAGAATCAGGAAGTCCATGACGGAGGCAAAAGAGAAAATGGATCGGTGAACAGTGCCAAGACATTGAAGAGAATATCAAGAAAAGCAATAGCAAGAAAGCATATCAGCTGGTGAAAGACCTGACTAGCACGAAACAGAGAAAAGGTTTAACATCCAAGACAAAAATGGGAAGTGTCTCACTGACGACCAGGATATTCTGAACAGATGGACAGAATACTGCTCCGACCTGTATAACTATAGAACCGCAGGAGATCCAGAAGTCCTTAATGTACCCGAAAGCAAAGACACAGACAGTCACCCTATCCTCCGAGAAGAAGTGAAACAGCAGTCAGATCGCTGAAAAAGGGGAAGTCAGCAGGGGCTGACAACATTCCAGCTGAGTTGGTCCAAGCTGGAGGGAAGCCATGATCAGCGCCCTACTAAGAATCTGCAACAAGATCTGGCAGACAGGAAAATGGCCAACACCATGGACGCAGTCGCTCATCATCACCCTCCCCAAGAAAGGAAATCTACAACAATGCCATAATTACCGCACAATCAGCCTCATATGTCACCCAAGCAAGGTCATGCTGCAGATAATATTGAATAGACTGAAGCCACAAGCAGAGACCATCATTGCTGAGGAACAAGCAGGTTTCAGAGCAGGACGCAGCACAACAGAACAGATATTCAACCTCAGAATACTATGTGAGCGGTACCTTCAACATCAACAAGACCTATACCACGTATTTATCGATTTTAAGAAGGCATTTGACAGGGTGTGGCATGCAGCTTTGTGGCAACCATGAACTTGTACAGCATCAATGCAAACCTGATCAGAGTCATCAAACAGCTGTACAGCGAGGCCACCAGTGCAGTGTACTACAACAACAACATTGGAGAATGGTTTCGAACAACAGTTGGAGTAAGGCAGGGCTGTCTACTCTCACCCACCCTTTTCAACATCTTCCTTGAGAGAATCATGGCTGATGCACTGGAACATCATGAAGGATCAGTCAGCATTGGTGGCAGAACGATCACAAACCTCCGCTTCGCAGATGACATTGATGGAATAGCAGGATCAAAAAAGAGCTTGCCAGCCTAACAGAACACTTGGATAAGGCCTCCAAAACATACGGCATGGAAATCAGTGCAGAGAAGACCAAACTGATGACTAATAACACCAACGGCATTAGCACTGATATCAGGGTTAATGACCAGAAGCTGGAAACAGTTCAAAGCTTCAAGTACCTGGAGCCATTGTATCCGACCAGGGATCCAAGCCAGAAGTAGTATGCAGGACTGCACAGACAATAACAGCTTTGTCAAAACTAAACACCATCTGGAGAGATAAGAATATCTCACTTATCTCCAAGATCAGACTAATGCGCTCCCTTGTCATATCTATATTTCTGTATGCCTGTGAATCATGGACCCTGACTGCAGATTTGGAGAGAAGAGTACAGGCAGTGGAGATGAGATGCTTTCGGAGACTCCTTGGCATCTCCTACAAAGACCACATAAGCAACGAAAGCGTGCATAACAGAATCCAGCAAACCATTGGACCCTATGAGAACCTTCTAACGATCGTGAAAAAGCGTAAACTTAAGTGGTATGGGCATGTCACAAGATCCCAAGGAATTACAAAGACAGTTTTGCAAGGCACTGTCCAAGGAGGAAGAAGAAGAGGCAGACCAAGGAAGAGCTGGGAGGATAACATCAGTGAATGGACAGGCCTAGAACTCAACAAAACCCTGAGAAAGGCAGAACAGAGAGAAGAATGGAGGGAACTGGTTGCTGAGTCTTTGAAGGTGCCCCCACGGTCGTCAGACTACGGGACAGATAGATAGAGAATACTAACATGCCACAAACATTGTGTCTGTACAGCCGTTCTATGTTTGAAACAAAAGTTTGAACATGAGAAACAATTAAAACATACCTTTGCCAACACTTTCATCCCCACCTGCTTTTTGGTGAAGTTTGTGTTAAATCAGAAAGTTGAACTGGTCAGATAATACTCGCAATGTCCAAGAAACATGTCACCTGATTTGCATCTTGTTGCTTAAATACCTTTTGCTATGTTGGAAATGAGGCAACATTTTAAATTGATTAAATTAAGATGCATCAGTTACACCTATTTAGGAAGATGTTCACTTTACACATTCTTCAAAAACAATAAATCTTCCCAGTTCTGACCATCTTGCGAGATAAATTTTATGTGCTACTTGTCCCTGCCATTTGAGTTTGTTCACAACTGCAAGGTCACATGTTCTTTTGCAGAAGCAAAACTAGGAGCACATGATGTGAGAGTGACGAAATATTGGTCAGTGTTTTAGTCATGTCCACTGCTAAAGTGCTATTTGCACCACTGACACAGGAATCACCTCTTGACTAAACTGCAGTGAAAAACAGTCAATTGCACTAATGCCCTAAAAAATGCATGAAACACTACCAAACACAAACACGTTGATTGTCAAGAGGCACAAAGAATTATGCTTTTATTCACTTCTCTGGAATTTCTGTCATGTCCGCTGTCATCACTGACACATCTACAGAAATACATTCCAAAATCCCAACAGACACTTTCATCTTATTAGCTATGTAAAACAATATAGCGATCAAAAGCTGATTAACTTTACTCATTGGGTTTGCTTTGCATTGTAATATTGCAGACCATGAAAAGGGGTCACAGCGCTTCGATTTGTTTGCTTTTTACAAGATTCAGCGCTATATAAATTCCATATATTATTATTATTATCTCAATGGTTGATTGAATGAAAAAGCAGATTTCATTGTTTGTCATGCCCATACAAAAAACTGACATCCGTTTTTTCTTTAAAAAAATAAACATACAAAAGAGAACCTGGCTGCTTGTGAGTGCTTCACTGTCTTTAAAATGGGCGTGTTGAATTGTTTCATGCTCTATGGCAGTTGCAGTGGAACTTTACTTTGCTTGATATCTGAATAAGTACAAAGATGAACTGGTAATAGTGGTATATACTATCAGTTATGAGGGTGGATGAAAACAGCACTCAATTCACCAGTTATAACTGACAAAACCATTTTGTTCTTCATCACTACAGCAGCGTCATCCATCTTTCATGAAAGTCCCTGCTTCATGACTCTTGCTCAAGTATTACTGTACGTGTACATATTTTTCATGTCCAACATTGTAACTGACTGGGTAGTCTGATATTTCCCATGTTATCAGAAAAAATATTAACGCACAAGTTATCTTTTGCTTTTAGTTCTCATGCAGGTAAATGGTTTATCCTTTGAACATTACATTTTTATATGAGTTCACTTATGAAATTCTGTGACCGGTGTCTTGTTTTTTTCAACAACCTTTTGGCACTGTCTCATAGAGTCACATCATTCATTAAAGAAAAAATACCAGATTGTATGGGTAATTATGCTGCAACTTTTAAGCAAAATCACCCTTAGCAGACTACAGAAAACACTCTTTTAGATGTTGCAGCTTATAGAATGTACACACACACACACGTTTACTTTTCGAACTTGAAGACAGCTCTAGCTTCTACACAACCACACGTCCACAGTCTAGCTAGATCAATGGTATTTGTGGGAAAACAATTAATGGCCTGAAATGAAACTAAAACTCCAAATAAAGCTGGTAAGAAATATTTCAATGCTGAATCAGTGAATTGTCCAACCCCACGTTTCAGTACAGAATGATGTGTAAACATGTATACATGCCATAAATTACAATATCATTTTGTTAAATTCCAATATAAATTCAGTACTCTATAGTATGATCAAGGTATGCTCCCTGTCCCCTTTTAAGCCTTTCTTAAAACCATACTTAAAAAAATATTAAAAAATCAAAATGCATATGGCTGATGAATGACTGATGAATGTTTGATTCCTAACCTATAGCAGATAGTCTCGTACACTCAATACCTGACAAAAGGTTATGACTAAATCAAGAAATGGTCTTACACTTTATAATTATTATAGTATACAGGCCTGTACACTTACATTTGAAAATAATGCGAGCATGCAAGTTACAATTTTCAATATTATCTGTATATTATATTAAATTATATGAGAGAGAGAGAGATTGATCTATGTATACATGCAGTTGAATCAGTGCAGTTGCAGAGAGAATGGGGATGATACACTCACACTGTAACAGTGTATGCAGCAGCAACAGAACACATACAAACACACACACACACACACACACACAAAGAAACTGCAAACACACAAAAGCTAGTGCCAAGACAGAAGAAATGTACACGTTTTGAGAACTGTCAAACCGAGTTTTGCAAGTTGGAATTACTACTGGAAAGGAACTGGGTTAGTGAGCTCCATGAGATTATTACTGAATAGGTATTGTCAGGTGTCACCTGAGATTCGAAGTTCCAGATGTGAACGTTTCCATTGAACAGACTGACCAGCATCCATGGCTCGGAAGAATGGAGATCGGCTGACTTGACACGGTCAGATCTTGCTGACAACATGCGCTTGATGTCTAACCTTAGAGGCTACATTCAAAGAAAGCAGTTAGCAGTGAACACACATTGTATTTCAAAGCAATTTTACCTATAATTGATAAAGTCCCATGATTTTCTTGTTGAATCCTTCAAACTTCAAGTCCAAGTATAACAATGACAATAACTGAATGAGTATTCATTCAAAGTATATTTTTATCTATATAGTATAAGTTTCAGTTTGCTTTTTGAATGTTTTAGACTATAATTCAATTGTTATTATAAACTGCATGCATACAAATACAATACATTGTTACGATTGTATACAAATTTATCAACTTTCAATGTAGTTTTACTACTTTTAGTAGTTTTACTTTCCTTTCTAAAGCTATACAATTACAGTATGGTACATACATGTATACATATCAAATCATAAATTACCCACAAGTCAAATGCTTTTAATTTAACTGCAACTTGACTGCAACAGCGCAAGTACAAAATTTTGTCAGAGAGACTTGGGTGTGGTGTGTGTGTGTGTGTGTGTGTGTGTATGTCACATGCGCATGTATTAAGTACATGTGTGTGTATTGTGTGTACTGTGTGTGCACACGTGCATGAGTATGTATTAAGTGCGTGTGTGTGTGTGTATTGTGTGTGTTTGTGTTTGTGTGTGAGAGAGAGAGCAAGAGAGATCTACAGATTATGTAAACATGTAGTGAGTGTGTATGTCACTATGTGTGTGTGCATTCGTGCATGCATGTGGTATGAGATTGAGAGTGTGTATATTAATATGTGGGCATGTGTTAATTTTTTTTAAATATACATATTGTATGTGTGTGTGAGTGAGTGAGTGAAACGTGTGAGTGTGTGTGTGCGTGCGTGTGTGTGGTGTGTGTGTGTGTGTGTGTGTGGTGTGGTGTGGTGTGGTGTGGTGGTGTGTGTGGTGTGGTGGGGTGTGTGTGGTGTGGTGTGTGTGTGTGTCTCTATCATCTATGTCAGTGTGTGTTTGTTTACTGGCAGAGCATTCTGTTTGCATTGTTCACCATTCTTGTGGTCAAAATATTATTCATGAATATAACTTTTACAATTATGTAATTTTACTTGTACTTGTAGGCCTACAAAGTTTGGATCTGGATCCATTATGCATTAGGCCCTCAATGCTGTTGGAAGAGACAAAAATTCTGTTACAGTGTTACTGTTAGTGTTACAATTTGTTGTTCACTTAATTTAAATAAATCTATCTTTGAAACAAGCCACACACTGTAACTTGCAACAACTCCTTTTGAAAAGAATGTTTTAATTAATTCAAATTACTACTTCATTGTAGGCCTACTAATCATTTTGTCATTTGCCGATTTGGTGAATAATCCCTCAAGCCAGAAGCGTGTTGCCATTGAATATGATTAATTGATTGAATTATAACTAAAATAAAAAAGAAATAAATTCCTAGACACCAGTCCCTGGACTTGTTCTACTGAACCCATGCATCGGTCTTTGCTGGCACTATCTTGATCGGTCGCAAATCAAAATGTTGACTGCTACTGTGCTAGGCCTACCTCAGCACTGCAGTCACTAGCAGACAACACCCGTGAAAAGACTTGGGTTGACAAACATCGACCATTTCCTTAACATTGCATTGATCAATAGAAACACAACTTTCTTGAATACTCTTACTAGTTCGAGACAAAGTACGTACCATTTTTAGAGTTGTTCTGACAACAAGGAAACAGCTACAGTGGGTATTGTACAGTTGTCAATCGGCAAGCGCTGGACCACCATACGTGGCCTGTGATTAACGCATGCGCAACCGGAACTTCCTCTCAACTAATACTTATTTCCCTTGACAGGCTAAGGCTACACACCGGTATTAAAAAATCACTCTTTTCCTTCTGTTTTTCTATGTAACTCTTATATTCATACCGCACGCACTAAGGCATCCACAGAAATAAAAACCACTTTTTGTGAAAGACTAGCCTCTGACTCAAAACTCATGTGATTTTGAACAAATTTGGTAGGTTTGAAATTTTTTTATTTTTCAGCAAACACTGTACCCCTCAGTCCTTTGTCGTCTGCTAGCTTCCTTACCGCAATGTGCATGCGCGGGGTCAACGCTGTAGGAATACAGGCAAACCTCATTTGATGGTTATTTCCAACTTTCTCGTGACTACCTGGTATTGCTCTATGTCCTCAATCCAAAAACCAAGTGCACAGTGCATCATTTCATGCTTTAAAAAATCTGTGAAAATCACCAACAGTTTTTTCCACTCGCACTCTATACAACATACTACTTGACCCCCAAATTAATACCGGTGTGTAGCCTAAGGCCTACATGAAAATATGGTGTAAGGGAGGGAATAAACGTCTAATATAGCCTACACTTTTCCCCCTTCTCTGCAACACTCATTTCGTTTCGTTACGTTTTGATTTTGGCAAACGAAAATATTGTTTTCAGGAATTACGAGTTGTGTGTACGTGCGTTTATCCATACATGTGCAACCTTCTGTTTAACCCCTTTCTACTACTAGTGATAGCAGAAGATAGGGAAAGAGGGAGAGAGGAAGGATTGGGGGGGGGGGGGGGGCAGAAATTCCAATACAAACATAAAGTATTTGAAGTCGAAAAAGTGATCTATGAAAACCTTACACTATCTAGAGAACGATGAAATAGTGTATGAGCAACGTGTACTACTCTATTTATGCATGTTCATAAAAATATTTTATCTGTTTTTCAGTCCTTAAAGGGAATACGACCCTGAGTCGTCCAAAATGAAGTCTGCCCTCGTTTTAATCCAGCCAAAGAAAAAAATAACACCCCCCCCCCTACACACACACCACCACCACCACCACCATCACCCACAGCACACCAGGCCACTCCAACCAAACAACCAACAAACCCCACTACCACCAGCAACAACTCTCCCCCCCCCCCCCTCCCCTGTAGAAGTGACAAAGAAATATTCAACTGTGCATAATCATACTCCTGATATGTTGCCTAGTAATATGTAACCAAGAGATAATAATAATTATTGTGTACAGTTCACTACTTGTTCAAATCAGTTTTCACAGTTTCGTAACCAATACGTTATAGGCTACACTCTAATAGTTAAACAAAAATCACTGATTATCTGGTGTCTCACTCTTATCCAATTCTCTACCCTCGTAAAACAAACACGCACGCACACACAGGCTTATGTTATACTGTCTTGGTTTTGTTTTATCTTGTCTTGTGAGTATTGTTTTTTTGGTTGGGTTTTGCTTTTTATGTTTTTTTGTTTTTGTTTGTTGTCTTTGTGTTTTTTCTTTAATTTTTTTCATTTGTCTGTATGACTTGAGCTTATGTTATACTGTCTTGATTTGCTTTATCATGTTTTGTTAGTCCGGATTTATATAATAATAATAATAATAATAATAATAATAATAATAACAACAATAATAACAATAATAACAATAATAATAATGTATGGAATTTATATAGCGCTGAATCTTGTAAAGCAACAAATCAAAGCCCTCAGATGACTTCTTTTTTTTATATCGAGGATAATGGAATAAGCCCTCATGTGCTTTTTTACATCAGTCCCCGTGTGTATGCGGTTTTGTAAATTTTGTCATCTGTTCCCACCGGCACACAATGGCCTACTCTTACGAAAAGCGGAACAGGATTTAACGTGCGCGCAAGATGTTCTGCGTGCGTTCGCAAACGGGGCCTCGGTTTATAGTCTCATCCGAAGGACTTTGACATTCAGTTCAATTTTTTTTGTCAAACTGGGAAGAAAGGCGAGGCTGGGAATCGAACCCAGAACCTCACGGTTTACTTGTTAGCAGGCAAACGTCTTAACCATCCTGCCACCTTCCTTCATATATATATATATATTTTAAAAATCTCCATAGAGTTTTGTCTTCAACATGTGTGAACATTGTATTTTGACTGCTTTTATATGTCAATTTTCTTTATTTTCTTTCTTTTTTTGTGAGGGCAGGATGTAAACAAGTTGTATAAACTTACTTTCTTAGCCTCAATAAAGATTAATTTGACTTGACTTGACAGGAAAAAATATATATATCTCTCTCTCTATATATATATCTATATCTCTCTCTCTCTCTCTCTCTCTCTCTCTCTCTCTCTCTCAAAACTACATACAAACGAGGTAAAGGTAAAGGTAAAGGAGTCCCATAACCTATAAGGTCGTAGGGGAGCTAGGCGTCAGAAACCTCACTTCTCGCGGGCCAGCATATTGAGGGCGGCGCCCATCTCCTCTCCCTCGCTGCTTTACCTTCCCTGACCCTAAAGAGGGCAGGTACCCATTTACAGCTGGGTGAACTGGGGGAACTGTACTGAAGCCAAGGCGCGCAAACGGCCACCCATCCAACTGGTAACCACGCTCGACGCTGCTTAACTTGGCTGGGGGAAAGCGAGTGCTCCGACCACTGAGCTATTCCGTCTCCTCCTACAAACGAGGACTGGATGTAAAAAGGATATGAGTGCTTATTCCATTATCCTCGAAGGAAAATAAACACACACACACACCCACACCCACACCCTGAGTGCAGGTGCTTACATCTTTCAAGGCTTCCCTGTGCCTGTCATTCTTCACTGTGAACTACGTTCAACAATATTTTTTCCCAGTGCAATTGCAGAACTAATTTCAATAACGTCGATTTTAAACAGGTTTATCAGCCAATAACGTGATTATGTTAGATAAAGTTAACAGTTTAGTTCTGTTGGTATATTTTGTACTTTTTCTCGTTGAAGCTGCTCCCTCCTCACCATCTTGACAAATGGATGCATAATGGGTCTGAAATTGGGCTTAAGACCAACAAGGAGTATAAACAAAATTAGAAGGTGAAGCTTAAACTATTTTTTTTCTTTTGCTCACATGCACAGACACTCATAGGAATAGCCCCCCCATCCCACTCCACATACACCCCCCCCCCCCCCCCACCCAGCTCGCAAATACATACATGCACGCAAACTTGCAAACGCACGCACATACACACCTACCCCCCCCCCCCTCCCCCCCCACACCCACACACCACACACGAATACATGTACGCACTGTAATTTATCTTGCAAAGAGGCAGGTGGGTTGAAACAATTTCCACTCATCTTGGCATGGCAGATAATGAAGAAAATGTTTTTGCTATGTCACATACAACATAAAACCCCAAAAGTATACTATGCTGCCTTTAAATGCAAATGTTTTTATATCAAAACAGAAAAATGCTCTCCCCCCCCCCCCCCCCCCCCCCCCCCCCCCCCCCCCCCCCCCCCCCCCCCCCCCCCCCCCCCCCCCCCCCCCCCCCCATATTTTTGCTTCTCAGAATAAATGTCAATGTACATTTCATTCCTTTGTTCATCACAAGAAAAAAACAATTGTCACGCACTAAAAGTGAAGTGGTCCTGATCCTATGAGTCAGTCCCAAGGTTGCCCACAATAGTAATCTGACCGACTTTGAACCAGCTGGCCATGGTCCAGTATGATAGGGTTCTGAGTGCTGGTTCAGTACACTGATGCTGATCTTTCCCTCAACACCAATATCCTCAGTGTGCTATTAACAGCTGCTACACATGCTAATGGCACACGGCTGATTTCTATCTGAAACATGTCTTTTACCTGCTCTCTCTCTCTCTCTCTCTCTCTCTCTCTCTCTCTCGGACGACGTGACGGGACGAGAACTGAACGGGTGTTCTGTTAGTAAGCTGCTGCAAATTTTTGCATTTTAGCTTCAAAATGTCAGTTACTGGCCTTCCAGCTACTGTAATAACAACTTTAAACGCCCTGCTGATCGACAACGTCGTATGAGTTGGAAAGTCGCGGGGGAGAAGCGGCAGTGTTGTGTTCGTCTTGCGAATGAAGCCAGCTGACAAGCCAGTGTCAACAGAAATTGGCGGACCCGGTGCTGAAACCGTAACTCCCGTGTTCAGTACTATCGCAAGAAACCCCCTTGTCAAAGACGTAGCGATGTTCAAAGAAGTAGACAACACCAAGAAAGACAGGCAAGTCGCCAATGTGACAATAACAGTGTCTTGGAAGAGCCGGTCTTGTGTAACATTGACTCCCTGCTCGATGTGGAAACAGAAGCAAAACAAACCAGTGTGTACACAGAACTATGTGTCAGCAGTGAATTGAATGCCTCAGCCACACCAGATTCACTTGATCTACTGTGTGATCCAGCAACAGACAGCAAGATCTGTGTGTCTTCTGAGGTGCCTGATGTGCAGGAAGAGCTGACAGTTGGCTGCACAGTGGATGACTCTGATACTGATGCTGGTATTGTGAAACAGTATGTGTCTACTCTAACTGACAAACGTGTACAGCGTGGATTAAGGGACAGCAAGAGAAACACACGGTTTCGAAAGGTGGTGGTACATAGTTCGGTTGATCAAAACATTGTGATGTGTGAATCAGATGACATCATCCTGGAATACTCTTGGAATGGAGATCCTGGCGAGGAATCTAAGTGTGTGTTCTGGTACATCAAGCAAGAAGAGAAAAACATGTTGCCAGAAGAACGTGTCAGGCTTGCCAGACTTCGTAAAGGGAAACAGTGGTACTAACACACAACACACAGAGACAGTGGTGGCGAGTGCTGAGCAGGAGTTACATCATCTTCGGGACCTGATCCAGTCTTACATGGGCTGACTTCGCTGGCTGTAGACTGGAAAAGGAAAGGCTGGTTTGAAAATTGAGACACTTGAGACACAGACAATAATGTATCGAATCTTGATGTACATACCACCACTGCCATGGTTTCCATGTCATTGTAATCGCGTCGCGTTCGATATCGTTGTTACCGCGCCGCAGCGCTATATGGCTTGATTGCTAAATAGCAATAAAATTGTGTCAATTGTCAATTGTCAATTGTCAATTGTCTCTCTCTCTCTCTCTGTTTTTGTCTACTTTTTTTTTTCTTGTTTTTTTTCTTTTTTCTTTTTTTGTTTGTTTGTTTGCTTTTTTTTTTTTGGGGGGGGGGGGGGTTCTGGGGTATGTTTTGTCTTTTGCTCGTCTGGGGTTGTTTGTTTGTTTGTTTGTATGTTTGTTTGTTTTTTCTTCTTCTCTCTTTTTCTTTTAAAAAAAGTTTTTTCCCTTTGCTTCTTCTGCTTGAAAGTATGAGTACTGAGTGCATATTTAAATGTGACCCCATGGGCGGGGACTGGATGTAAAAAAGAACATGAGTACTTATTCATTATCCTGGAAAAAAAAAAGAATTTGTTTCTATTACTTACAATGTGTAGATGTTCTTTTTATGACTTGATTGGCTTTTCCCCCCTCTTTATTATGAGAGTGTATGGGTATTGCCCTTATTTTATTACCATGACATTCAATTTGCATGAGCATAATTAAAAAGTGTTTGTGTTGATCGTGTGCTATGTGAGTATTACATATTTAGTATTATCCCTGAAACACCCCCCCCCCCCCCCCACCCCACCCCCACACACACACACTCAAACAACACACACACACACACACACACCACACACACACACACACGCTCAAACACACACACAAACACCACACACATATACACACACACACACACACACACTCACTCACTCACCCACCCATATTCTCTCCCTAAACGATTGTATAGTTTTACATTTCTTCTTGGTTTGTTTCTTGTTTTTATTGTGTGGATGTATGGGTAATAAATTTATTTCATTATCATGACTTATAATTTGAAACGAGTATAATCTAAAATGAGTGTTGATGGGATCGCATACTGTTTTGGGATTTATATATTGGATATTATCTCTGAAATACACACACACACACTCTCTGTCTCTCTGTCTCTGTCTCTGTCTCTCTCACCTTTTATCGTCCTGCTTATAGTCATAGTATATCCTGATGAAGGATTCCTATTTTTATATTTTCAATACTTTATTGGACTTGCCTCTGTACTTAAGTTTTAATGAGTGCCCTATTTCAATATCTTATAATTATGTGTAACAAGATATGTTGTACCATTTGACAATGTGTAGATGTTTATCTTTATGACTTATTAAGTTTGGTTGTGTTATTTTTCTTGGCTTTTGTTGTTGTTCTTGTTCTTGTTGTTGTTGTTTGTCTGTTTTTCTCTTTTTTATCATCTTTTGTGGCTTGGTTTTTCCTTCTCTTTTGTTTGTTTGTTTGTTTTGGTTAGGGTTTTTTGGGGGTGGGGGAAGGGGTGGGGTATTCTTAGGATTTTCTTTTAATTGCTTGCTTTGGGGGGGGAGGGTTGTTGGGGGGAGCTGTTTTGAAAAGGTTATTTCCCTTGTTTTTTTTTTGTGAGATGTATAAGTATTGGGTTATTATTATTAAGATGTATCCCTAACGGGCGGGGACTGGATGTAAAAAAGCACATGTGTGCTTATTCATTATCCTCGAAATAAAAGAATTTGTCATTGTCTCTCTCTCTGTCTCTCTCTCTGTCTCTCTCTCTGTCTCTCTCTCTCTCTCTGTCTGTCTCTCATGAACATAATGATTTTTTAGAATGGGTGGACATTGATCAGTGCGTGAAAAATGGTTTTAGGGAAATGCTGAAGTGAAAGTCGTGAATTCTTATAAATACCTAGGGATGACATTTCCAACGAAAGTTAAGCATGAATGTTGCATGGCGGGAATCTTGCAGGAAAGGGAACAAAGGTGTAATCGAAATCTTAAAACGTTACGAAAGTTGAATTCAGTAGATTGTTCTTTATTTTGGAAATTGTTTGATGTTCAAATAGAACCTTTACTTGTACATGCATCTGAAATTTGGGGACTTACTGTTAATTCACAAATAGAAAAAAAATACATACATATGCTATCAAACATTTCTTAAATGTCCCAATCCATCCGTCAAATACTGTACTATATGGAGAAACGGGAAGATAACCTTTAAACATCAGAACGTCTGTTAAGTGTATTACGTACTGGCTAAAACTGCTGAAACTTCCAGGGTCACGTTTATGTAGACAGTCTTATGACATGATGGTTATACAAATGGAGCTGGGTAAGAAGAGATGGGCTTTTCAAGTTAAAACGTTTTTATCAGAACATGGTTTTGGAATTGTGTGGTTGTCTTAGGAAGTAGGTAGCGAGCATTGGTTTATTTATGAATTGAAAGACAGACTCATTTGTTCATTTAAACAAAATTGGCACTCAGATATGGAAAGTAGAGATAAATACTGCTGGTTTTTTTTCCGTATAAATGTGCTTTTCAAGCTGAAAAGTATCTTCGAATAGTCACTGACAAATGGCACCCACTAAATTATGCAAGATTTCTGTTAAGAACAATCAGTTTCAATGCAAACAAAAGATAGTTTCAACCTGAGACGTCCACACAGTTCCCATGCCCTATGTGAGGTCGTATTCTTGATGATGAAGTGCATTTTCTGTTTCGGTATCAATCATAAAAAAAAAAAATTATGTTTCCATACGTGAAAACTGTAGTGTTCTCAATCTAGAAGCTTTCGGAAGGCAAGATATTTTTTTCTATCTTATCGTCTGATGATGATACTGTGATCAAATCTGTTGCAAAGTTTATTGCTGAAGCACTGAAATTACGACAATCACAGCTAAGTACCAATTAGTTTAACATTTGTGACTAAACTATAGTATTATTTATATTCTGTAATCTCCAGAACATTTTGTGACATACCTAAAGAAACATTTATAATTACGCTGTAATCTCCAGCAAGAATATCTATTGAAAAGTTCACATACAATTTGATTGGATTGTCTAATAATATATAGCATTTTAGAATGTTCTTGTTATCATTTTAGTTATTGTTTATTGGATCCTGTTGTTTATCCTTGACATTACTTTGTGTTCAGTTTGAAACGTATCCGTTCATAGAGAGCTCTTTTTGTCTTTTTTTTTCATTACGTTAAATGCATCATGTAATTTTTCTTGTATTCATTTGTATTTACAAAAATAGTAGTGTGTAGCCCCTCTTGTCAATAGGCCACATTGGGCAATGACAATAAATTAGTCAAAGCATCAAAGCCTCTCTCTCTCTCTCTCTCTCTCTCTCTCTCTCCCCCCCCCCCTCCGCCCCCACACAGAACTCAGTCAGAACTCAATTGCATGTCTCTTAATTCAAACAAAGCAAAATGTATGTTTATAACCACTCGGCGAAAAAGACAGAGATTGCATTCTCCATTCACGCCAATATTTATCCAAAGACCCAAAATGAAGAAGTTTCCTACTGGGTGCAATAGTTGACAATGATTTATCTTGGTCAGAACACATGGCCACATTAGGAACACAAATCTCAGTAAGACTATATCAACTTAGAAAAACGAAAATTTTTCTAAAACTACAGTCACAAAACTATTCTTTCATGTATACATTCTATTTCTTATAAATTGTTTTTACCTAATGGGACAGTGCTAGTGAAACAGACGTAAAGCATACAAGCTACCTACATAAAAAAGCTGGCAAACTAATCCATTTGAATCCTAATAATAAACTGACCACCACCAACTACAAAGAATTTGATATTCTTCCACCCAAAGACAGTCTGCATTAAAACAAGTGTCTATATAGGCTATGTACAATATATTTAACAGAAAAGCCCCAAAGAAAATTGTGAAAATTCTTTTGCTGTCAATTAAAACAGGCCTACTCATAGACTATTTTTGCCCAGGCTCCACAATGATCTCTATAAATCGAGCCTTGCTTATTCCAGAAGAACACTGTGGAATAGTCTACTTCCTTTTAAAAATCAGCTCCTTCGAAACAAACATTTCAGAAACTTTTGAAGAAACATCTGATGGACAAATTAAGTCCACTTTTATGCTCGAGGTTACCTTAAATCTGGCTGTCTTGTTGTAATTCCTACCCTTGTTATTTTGTGTTTTTATCATTACAAATTTTGTCTGTATGGCTTGAGCTTATGTTGTACTGTGTTAGTTTTGTTTTATCTTGTATTGTGGGGTCTGGAATAATTAAAAAATGAGTCCTTCTTTATTTTGTTCTTTTCAACATAGATTAATATCTTCTTTGGAATGCTTTTATAAGTCAATGTTCTTGATTTTTCTGTGAGGGCACGATGAAAAAAAGTTGTGTAAACTTAATCTTTTATGCTCAGTAAAGATAATTTTGACCTGACTTGATTTCACACACACAAGTCATAAAAGAAATATCAGCAGAAAATCCTAACTCTCACTTTGCAAACATTGCTGAATCTATGTCATCTAATAATAGAACAAAAACAAATGAGCTGACAGAATTAAATCATTACTGTTCATCAAAAAGCATTTCTTCTGAATTTATCATACCCCCAATAACAATAACAGAAGTGCTTAATAGCTTACTCAAAAAAAACCCAGTCAGGATCAAGAAACCTTGACAAAATAGATAGTTAAATACTAAAAATCAGGGCATATGCTATAACTGATAGTCTAAAATACATCTTTAACTTGTGTATTGACAAGAATTATTTCCCATTGAAGTTTAAACAGCTAAAGTAATACCTTTACACAAACCAGGAGACCAACCAATCCGTCTAACTAAAGATCAATCTCCATACTATCAGTCCTATCTAAACCATTAGAAAAACATACACAATTTCACTTACATTCTCATTTTAAAACCCATGATCTAATTAATGAAAACCAGTTAGGATTTTGTGAAAACAATTCTTGTCATACTGCCCTTATACAACTGACGATGTCTTTTGAATATCAATAATAGTGAAATTACGGGAGTCCTTTTTCTAGACTTTGCTAAAGCTTTCAACGTTATAAGCCACTCTCTCCTCATTAAAAAATTAAAATGCTACAGAATTTCCAACTAAGCATTCAGATTTTTAGATTCATTTCTCAATAATGGTCAACAGCTTGTTGAAATCGGGCCCAAGAGATCAGCCTTATTACCTGTGATAATTGGTACACCACAGGGATCAATATTAGGACCACTTTTTTTTTCTCTATTTATATTAATGACTATCTCTGCACGTTCATGGGTCATGTGAAATGTTTGCTGATGATACATCAATTCAATGTAGCAACATTGATCCTAACCAGCTTGTGAATGATATGTAGGCAGATATCAAGAGTCTTATTGAATAGACAAAACTCAATTATATGCTTCTTAATTCAAACAAAGCAAAATGTATGTTTATAACATAAAAAAGACAGAAACTGTGTTTTCCATTCACGCCAATCTTTATCCAAGGCAAACAATTGAAGAAGTTGTTTCAGACAAAGTACTAGGTGCACTAATTGACAATGATTTATCTTGGTCAGATCACATAACCACGTTAGGAAAATGAATCTCAGTAAGACTATATCAACTTAGAAAAATCAAACATTTTCTAAACCTACAGTCACGGAAACTATTCTTTCATGCACATATTCTATCTCTTATAAATTATGTTTCAACCTTATGGGATAGTGCTGGTGAAACAAACCTAAAGCACAAAGCCGCCTACGTAAAAGAGCTATCAAACTAATCCAATTAAATCCTAATACATTGACCCCCAACAACTACAAAGAATTAGATATTCTTCCACTCAAAGACAGTCTGCATTTCAATAAGTGTCTAAGTATGTACAATATATATAAATGGAAAAGCCCCACAGAAAATTGTGAAAAAAATCCTGCTGTTAATAAAAACAAGCCTACTCATAGATTGTTTTTTCCCAGGCCCTATAACAATCTCTATAAGTCAAGTCTTGCTTATTCAGGAAGAACATTGTGGAATAATCTACTTATTTCTTTAAAATCAGCTCCTTCGAAACAAACGTTCAAGAAACTCTTGAATAAACATCTGATGGACAAATAGTAAATCCACTTTTATACTCGAGTTTTCCTTGTGCTTACAAATACCGAGATTCAACCAGTCCACTGTTGGCCGTTGCTCTTTCTCTGTTTCTGGTCCATCGATTTGGAATGGCCTCCCTATCTCTCTTAGCCAAAGACCTTCTTGTAACACTTTTAAATCTGGCCTCAAAACATATTTGTTTCAAACCTAAGAATTTCCTCTCCTGTTTCATTTCATAGCTATCCCTGCTTTTCAACAGCCAAAGATTCCATCACCCTGCCAAAGTGTATAAGGCCCACGTGTGTGTGTGTGTGTGTGTGTGTGTGCATTTGGACTTGTTAGAACTATTACTTGCCATTGGTTGCATGACTGTGTAAGAATGAGTTGAGTGCAAGCGCTTTGATTTGTCTGTGCGAGATACAGCTTAATATAAGTTCCATTTATTATTATTATTATTATTATTATTATTATTATTATTCCTACCTTTGTTATTTTGTATGTTTTTAATTTGTCTATATGACTTGAGCTTATGTTATACCGTCTTGGTTTCATTTTATCATGTTTTGTAAGTCATGTTATTTAAAACAATTTTTCTTCTTTGTCTGTATGACTGAGCTTATGTTATACTGTTTTGATCTGCTTCATCACGATTTGTTAGTCTGGATTTATATTTAAAAAATCCTCATATATTTTTGTTTTCAACATGTATCAACATTGTATTTTGAATGCTTTTATATGTCAATTTTCAGGATTTTTGTGTGAGGACAGGAAAGAAAGTTGCATAATTTTAATCTTTTACTCTCAATAAAGACAATTTTGATTTGACTTGACTTGACTTCACACACACACACACACACACACACACACACACACAACACACACACACACACACACACACACACACACACAAAGCAGAAAGCACAGACACACAATCCCAGTTGCTTGTATGAATTTGAGTTTGATGAATACAGACAATGAACCACACCCTCACACTTTTAACAAATCCATTTTGCCCTCAAACACAACATGCACCCCATCTCCACCACCTGTGACCTACAAAATATCTCTTTGCTTATGGAAGGTATATACCTATGTCCTTATTATTAACAGGCCATCAGACACTGATAAAGGTGACAGAGGTGGTCACATATAAGTCTGTTAGTCATCCTGTACCTCTCAGTCCTATCAGGTGAGTTTGGCTGTCTGTCTCTGATTTTGTCTCTGTTTCACCAACACATGAACAGGTAAGCCTCACATAGGCAATACAATAATATTTTGTTTTCAATTTTCACTTGCTAATCTAGCCTGGAACTGATAAAAGAGAGTGTTTTTTTTAAAGAGCAAAAACCCCCTTCATTTTTGTTAATCATGGACTTGGCTGTGATTTTTCCAGTAAAAAACAACTTCTTACAACTATGCACAATCTTCTCCAAATATTTGTATTTAAGCTCTCAATAGAAACATAAGTTGTAATTTTACAAAATTGTGTAACATTGCCCTTCAACACATAATCTTGGGTAAAATTTGTCTTACAACATTACTAGATACACCCATGGTTGGAAAGATGACTTTCAAATTAAAAAACCCACCAATAGTGGTTAATGACATTTGAATAGAACCGCAGGAGATCCAGAAGTCCTTAATGTACCCGAAAGCAAAGACACAGACAGTCACCCTATCCTCCGAGAAGAAGTGGAAACAGCAGTCAGATCGCTGAAAAAGGGGAAGTCAGCAGGGGCTGACAACATTCCAGCTGAGTTGGTCCAAGCTGGAGGGGAAGCCATGATCAGCGCCCTACTAAGAATCTGCAACAAGATCTGGCAAACAGGAAAATGGCCAACACCATGGACACAGTCACTCATCATCACCCTCCCCAAGAAAGGAAATCTACAACAATGCCATAATTACCGCACAATCAGCCTCATATGTCACCCAAGCAAGGTCATGCTGCAGATAATATTGAATAGACTGAAGCCACAAGCAGAGACCATCATTGCTGAGGAAACAAGCAGGTTTCAGAGCAGGGCGCAGCACAACAGAACAGATATTCAACCTCAGAATACTATGTGAGCGGTACCTTCAACATCAACAAGACCTATACCACGTATTTATCGATTTTAAGAAGGCATTTTGACAGGGTGTGGCATGCAGCTTTGTGGGCAACCATGAACTTGTACAGCATCAATGCAAACCTGATCAGAGTCATCAAACAGCTGTACAGCGAGGCCACCAGTGCAGTGTACTACAACAACAACATTGGAGAATGGTTTCGAACAACAGTTGGAGTAAGGCAGGGCTGTCTACTCTCACCCACTCTTTTCAACATCTTCCTTGAGAGAATCATGGCTGATGCACTGGAACATCATGAAGGATCAGTCAGCATTGGTGGCAGAACGATCACAAACCTCCGCTTCGCAGATGACATTGATGGAATAGCAGGATCAGAAAAAGAGCTTGTCAGCCTAACAGAACACTTGGATAAGGCCTCCAAAACATACGGCATGGAAATCAGTGCAGAGAAGACCAAACTGATGACTAATAACACCAACGGCATTAGCACTGATATCAGGTTAATGACCAGAAGCTGGAAACAGTTCAAAGCTTCAAGTACCTGGGAGCCATTGTATCCGACCAGGGATCCAAGCCAGAAGTAGTATGCAGGACTGCACAGACAATAACAGCTTTGTCAAAACTAAACACCATCTGGAGAGATAAGAATATCTCACTTATCTCCAAGATCAGACTAATGCGCTCCCTTGTCATATCCATATTTCTGTATGCCTGTGAATCATGGACCCTGACTGCAGATTTGGAGAGAAGAGTACAGGCAGTGGAGATGAGATGCTTTCGGAGACTCCTTGGCATCTCCTACAAAGACCACATAAGCAACGAAAGCGTGCATAACAGAATCCAGCAAACCATTGGACCATATGAGAACCTTCTAACGATCGTGAAAAAGCGTAAACTTAAGTGGTATGGGCATGTCACAAGATCCCAAGGAATTACAAAGACAGTTTTGCAAGGCACTGTCCAAGGAGGAAGAAGAAGAGGCAGACCAAGGAAGAGCTGGGAGGATAACATCAGTGAATGGACAGGCCTAGAACTCAACAAAACCCTGAGAAAGGCAGAACAGAGAGAAGAATGGAGGGAACTGGTTGCTGAGTCTTTGAGGGTGCCCCCACGGTCGTCAGACTACGGGACAGATAGATAGATAGATAGACATTTGATTAAAATCAGTGTAGAGCCCTGGAGCTCATTGTCCAAGACCATATTTAATGTCTGTGTTATAGCAATAACATTCATAATTCTCACAATCAACTGTCTGACTCATACATACTTCTTATACATAATGCAATCTTAATATTTGAAAACCTGGGCTTGACATTGGACAAATATCAATGTTATGGCACTAATCAACAAGAGATTTCACTTTCATAAGCTACACAATCACATATTCCACTGAGTCAAAACAAAATGGTTGTTAGATGCTACATGCCTCACTTTCAGACACACTTGATGGACACAAAGGACACACAAAGCTGTAACTTTGCCCTAAGTAGTTTCCAATGGTGGACTGCTCCTTCTTCCACAGCGAGCAAGGATTGAAACATGAATACAAGTAAAACTGAATGCTGTGGTCACAGATTGTTTTCATGAATAATTCATGACTACACATTGTGATAGTTCACCAGAGAGTTATTACACAAAGTATTGAATTTGATGAACATCACAAGAACTACCATTGAAAATCACTAGCAACTGACAGTTTCACACATTGTCATATAAAAGGAAATGATTGGGCTTCTTATTTCATTTATGTTATTCCTTGAGTTGAGCTCTGAGGTTATGGTGAGGTTTTTGGGTATGCTACCTTTTTATATCCCACTCTTTTAGTAACCACATTTTCACTGTTGGGATACTTGCTTTTTTCGTCCAGGCGGGCTTTTTGGCATGCTCTTTGCAAGAAACTGTTTCCACTAATGTGTGGAAATATTAAATTAACCTGAAATGTTCTTACAGATATATCTTCCTTCTGGCTCAACACAGGAGAGAGAGAGAGAGAGAGAGAGGGGGGGGGGGATTGTTAGTCAGACATTCATTTAGTCAATTACATATCCTATCACCAGGATCTAGGTCAACTACTTGATGTGTTAATGTGGCATTTATTTCATTGTCTAATTAGTTAAATGGTTTGTCAGTTAGCTGGTTGGCTGTTTACTGTTGATCCATACACTGTATTATTGAACAATTCTTTGAATGATTGATCATTGGCTTCTATCTATCTATCTATCTATCTATCTATCTATCTATCTATCTATCTATCTATCTATCTATCTATCTATCTATCTATCTATTTGTTAATAATAATGATTATCATATATATTAAAAAACCTTTTCATTTATTGATTTCAATCATGTGTTTACTACTTCAGTTATCAGAAACTAGCCAAACCTTTTTGTGGCAGGGTGAGGACAAGGAGAACACAGATCCATACCATGAGAATGATGTGGACCCACCAGCAATGGCTGGCCATTCTGTCTGTCTGGATGGCCACAGTCTGTGGGTGTCATGCACAACTGCCCTCATTTCCAGACAGAGGATCTGTCTGCAATATGAATCTGACTGATACTGCCTTGGACTGGGACTGCATGAGTGGTAGTCATCTCCCTTTGTCTGTCTCTGTCTGTCTATCTCTTTGAAGAGTAAAATAGTTGGAAAGTAACATCCAAATGATTGGCAGAACATTTTTGTTTAATTAAGTCCTTTCTTAGGCTATACAATAAACAACAAATTATGAACACTGTGAATTTTTTTCCACAGAGAGTGTGTTGTTAAGAACTATGCCTAGATAATCCCAGAACTGGACAAAGTAACTGACGTATTCCTCAATTCTACACTTGTTTGAAGAAGAACATTTTTGTTTACTCAATTTCTTCCTCTCACTAAACAAGAACCAACAAAAAACTTCAGGATGAGTATTTATGAAACAGTTTTGTTTAAATATTGAAGATTACACATGTGGAGAACACATCCAATGACAGGAAACATTGACCAGCATATAACCAGCAGCCATGGTGCAGTGGTTAGCATGTTGAGTGACTGGTTGGTTTGAATCCCATTGGAAGCATGTACTAATATTGGACACTGGCTGGCTTCTACCCAGTGTGATTTTACTGTGGGCTCACTGGGAAGTCTGGCAACAAGGCTCAGCTTCAATCACTTCAGATGTGATAATTTTAGGATATTGTTCCAACCAGGTGACCAACCCTGCAGGTACCTGTATCTACAGAGTCTGGTTGATGCCAAGATATATCTTGATAGAGGGTGTAAAGTATAACAGTCTCAAGTAGCCCTGACTGATGTGGTTTCATGGAGACCTCAGGTTTGGTTTCCCATACAATTCTGTTATCATCTATTGAACAAGTATCCAAAACTTATGGGGTTGTAGGTTGACAGGAGAAGGTTACTGAAGAAATATTGGGGTGGTAACCACCTTGGAAGGGTGTCTTACCATCTAGCTTGCAACTAAGCAAAGAGTGTCATTTGTAGTGGGTTAGTATGTGGTGTTCTGTGTATTTTAGCTCAGAACAGGCAGCAAAAGTATGGTTTGAAAATTGTGCACACTCATATCCACTTACTCTAATCTCTCTCTCTCTCTCTCTCTCTCTCTCTCTCTCTCTCTCTCTCTCCCTCTTCCCTTCCTTTTTCTTCTTCTTTTTTTTCTTCTTCTTCTTCTTCTTCTTCTTCGCCAGTCATTACTGTGCACATGTCTCCTACTTTAGATGGACTGTGTACATGCAAAAGAAGAACAAAACCAACTTGTGGCCTTCTATGTTGAGAAAGAGTTGATATTCTTCTCCCCTGTACCCCAGTTTATCTGTAGGCTATGTGTAGCTAGGGCAGTATAAGGTTAACTGGCTTTGAAATGACATGATCAGCTTGTAGCCTTCTCTTTGGAAGAAGAGTTTCTGTTTGGTCCTCTGTACTACAGGGTAGTTTGGGGATGTAGGAATAGCACAACTCTGTGTGTGTGTGTGTGTGTGTGTGTGTGTTTGTGCAGGAGACTGGTATTTGAAGGCAATGTCCACAGGGTCAACTGATGTTCAGGACTACACAGGAATGAAGATCAACATTGAATACGATTCAGTGGGTATTGTGCATGTTTGAATGTTTGGCTGTTGGTCTGTCCTTATTATTTTGTCTTTTAATCTCTGTTTGACTATTTCTAATTCTCTGTCTGTCTACTGGACACTCTCTGGCATAAAGCATGGATATTCATATATAACAAATGCATATTAATTCATAGAATATTTGTTTATGTATTTATCCATTCTTATATTTTGAGGATATTGGAATAAGCACTCATGTGCTTTTACGTCCAGTTCCCGGTATATGCAGTTTTGAAAATTTTGTCATCCTTTCCGATTGGCACACAATATGCTACTCTTCTGAAAAGCAGAACGGGTTTTGAATGTGTCTAATGTGTTCTGCATGCGTTTTTATATGGTACCTTGGTTTATAATCTCATCTAAGGGACTTTTCGAGGGAGTGGAGTAGGCACCAATGTTAACTCTAGAGGAAATATCCTCTGGAAAAGATTTGAACCAAGGTCTGAAGATTGTAAGTTAAATGCATATCACTCTAACCACCAGGTCAGTTTGTCACCCCATGATTGTGTGTGTGTGTGTGTGTGTGTGTGTGTGTGTGTTTGTTTGTTGTGTGTGTGTGCGAGTGTGTGTGCGTTTGGTTTGTGTGTGCGTGTGTTTTGGTGTGTGTGTGTGAGTGTGTGTGTGTGTTTGTTGTGTGCGTGTGTTTGGTGTGTGTGTGTGTGTTGTGTTTTGACATATGTATTCATGAACATACATCTGTATGTGTGTGATTGATGACATCTTTATTTGCACGTGCACCACCTGTGCTCGTGGTGTTTGATGTGTGTATGTTGTGTGTGCTGTCAGAGAAGACAAAGATTGACATGGAAACACACAGTTGCCCTCAGAGGAAAAGGAACTTGTCAGACAAGTCAGAAGACGATCAACAAACCTGATGGATCAGTTTTCCTGTATCCAGGGGACAGGGATTCCAATCACTGGATCAGTGTTCTTGCTGTGGATTGTCATTCGTGAGTTCTTTGGCTGTTTGTTACCTTGGCCCTTTCTTTTTTCTGCTTTGTTTCATTCACCCATGATGCTTTGTTTCATTCACCCGTGATGTATATCACATACATTTATAAATACATACAGATACCCACACACATGTATATTATCTATCTATCTATCTATCTATCTATCTATCTATCTATCTATCTATCTATCTCTCTATCTCTACATAGATGTGTATGTATATATGGTTGTGTGATTGCGATACACACAAACACAGAGATATGAACATAATAATTCTAATTCTAATTATTATTCTAATTATTATTACTATAATTATATATATATATATATATATATATAATATATATTATATATATATATATATATATATATATTATATAAAAATATAAAATATATACTAAAATAGAGAGAGGAAAAGCAAGTGCAGGTAACCAGTTACAACTTCATTCCCATCATAAAAATGATTTTTGTCCAAGAATCGAAAAAGAAAAAGAAAAAAAAGAAAATGTTTACTACAAGGTAACATTTTGAAGGCAGAATTTATATACATATATATATATATATATGTTACCTTGTAGTAAACATTTTCTTTTTTTTTTAGTGTGTGTGTTGTGTGTGTGTGTTTTATACTTTTACTTCGAGGATAATGGAATAAGGATTTATGTGCTTTTTTACATCCAGTCCCCGCGTGTATGCAGTTTTGTAAATTGTCATGTGTTCCCACCGGCACACAATGGCCTACTCTTACGAAAAGCGGAATAGGATTTTAACGTGTGCGCAAGATGTTCTACGTGCATTCGTACAGGGGGCCTGTGTGTGTGTGTGTGTGTGTGTGTGTGTGTGTGCAACAGATGTAGGGCGACAAAGACAGAGTGACAGAGGAGCAGATCTAGAGAGAGCGTTTTTATTTGGGTCTGTGTTTGTGTCTAGGTTAGGATGTTTCCATGAACCACAATACAGCACTTAAATCAGCTACCAAAACTGTTGTGTAGTACCAAATAGAGGAACAGTTGGTTGTTTTGGTTTTTATCAAGCCATCATCTTTGTGATACTGGTGTTGCTGATCTTCATTGGCCTGTTGGTGTATTTCAATCTTTACAATGATTATTTCAGATACTACTGATACAATGCCTTCCAGATCTTTTGCATGGTCAACATTTATTTTTCACAATGCAAGGTCAGGGGAAACTGTATATAAACCTGAGAATGTGTGCGTCCAGAGAGGAAGAAGCCCAGGACATGCTAGGAGGTGGCCCACAGTCTGCTGTCAGGAGGCTGAGATGAATGCTAACAGAAGCTAATGGAGACAACTGGCAAGAAAGTGCAGAACAGAGTTGTATTCCGCTGCTCTTAGCTCCTAGAGGCAACAGACTGGGCTCTATTTTCGTGCTGATGTTGTCACTTCGGTCTTGTTGTTTTTTGTGGAGGGTGGTGTATTCAACAAGTCTGTGAGAATCATGGAGCTTGTAACTTCCAACAACCAGTGTGGGCTCAGGTGTTCAGATGTTCAGAACTTGTGTGGGAAAGGTGTCAGACATGCATGCCTTCATACATTTTCTTTGCAGGTGTGCATGCGCCTTTTCCTGGGCACCAATATCAAAGACCTTTCGTCTTATTTGCTAACAGTGGTGTGTTCATTTTTAGTTTACCATTAAGTACTGTTCTAAAACACATCATGTGCACCCATATTAATAGCCTTTTCTCTTACCTGCTAACAGTTTTCCTGTGGTTTACTATTTGCCTCTAAAGTAGAACAAAACTAGAAATGTCATTATCATCTCTTTTGTGTCCCAAGGGTCATGGCAGTGTATTCAGAGAAAGGCCAGGACAAAGTGCTGAGCATCTACTCCAGAGATGTCCATGGACTACCCAGCCTGTCCCTCATTGAGAGCTCCCTCCAACAGGTTTGCAACAACAAGGCTGCTGATGTTTTCTCCGGTTTTTACCATCGCTTCTTTGACACACCCAGATGTTTGCTTTTGCAAGAGCAGTCGAGGCAGCTGACTTCCAGGTCAAACTGCATTTATCTTCCTCCAGTAAAAGTATGCATTATTGTTTACTTCCTATTTAGATGTTATACATTACCTGCAGTAAATGTGTGCTATCAGCCGCCTAAAGAACGGTATTGCTGGTGGATTGCTTGCTGGCTCTTTGATCGTTAATAATGGTTGTTGAGATTGACAAAATAAAACCTCAAGGCGGGAGGAAACGAAAGGAGGTGTAAAGTTGCCTTGCTTTCTCTGTGACACCTCTTCTTTACCTGTCTCTGACTGTTTGTCTGTGAGATTGTGTATCTTTTTATCGACTTGTCCTCTCTCTCTCAGCCCCCCCCCATCCCCCCGCTATATCATCTCTCTTCTCTCTTTCTATGTCCTTATCTCTATTTTCTTCTTCGTGTGTCTATCTGTCTATCTAGCTGGCTGTCTGTTGCTCTCCCTCTCTTTGCATTGCTCTCTCTGCCTCTATGTCTGTGTGTCTGTCTGTGTGTCTGCATGCGTTCGTGTGTGTTTGTGTTGTGTGTGTGTGTGTGTGTGTGTGTGTGTGTCTGTCTGTCTGTCTGTCTGTCTCCCTCATAAACCCTTTCTTCCTTTCTATTCTCTCACAAACCCTTTCTCTCTTTCTATTTCCCTATCTGTCTGCCTGTATGTCTCTCTGTCTCTCTGTTTTTGTCACTGCCTCTGTTTCTGTCTGTCTGTCTGTCTGTCTCGCTCTCTCTCTCTCCTCTCTCCCTTAACAGTGGGAGGAGTCATCAGAAAACTGTACTGAATTGTTCATGCACCATGTCTTGGGCAACTTAAACCTGACAGAGCTCATCTCTCTCTAAGGCACAGACTTCATGCTGGGCATGTTCCTGTCTGTCATTCATACCAGTAGACATTGCTGGCCTGCTTCTATGCAACAAATGGAAAGTAGGTTTCTAACATGTGCTTATGATGCCACGCGTGCATCAACATACAGAGACATTGGTTAATCCATTGAATAATTTACACAACTGAGTTAACTGCAGGCAACTGATCTCCCCAACACTTCAATGGAAGCTAGCAACTGCACTCTATTTTACCATCAGATAACTGATGCTTTTAACCATTCAGTTACCATCAGATAACTGATGCTTTAACCAATTGGTTATCATCAGATAACTGACGCTTTTAACCATTCAGTTACCATCAGATAACTGACGCTTTTAACCACTTAGTTATCATCAGGTAACTGATGCTTTGACCATTCTGTTACCGTCAGATAACTGGTGTTTTAAACATTCAGTTTTTATCAGATAACTGATTCTTTAAGCACTCACTATCAGATACCTGATGTTCTAAATCCTCAGTGGTTATAGCTTAAGCTGGCAAACATCCACCTGAGGGGATTTTTCCTTCTACAAATGCTACATTTCATTTTCTCTTTCCATTAGAGTAGGCGATGGCCTGCTGATAGGAACAGGGGACAAAATTTATTTAAAAAAAACCCCGCAAATGCAAACACACTGGTGTCATGTTGAGACCTCATTCCCAAAATTGGAATAAGGTTACCTTAATGGTGGATGAATGGTCTTATACACAACATATCACAATTGGCTAATCTCAGACTCCTCCTCAGGAATTCAACACACCCACACCCACACCCATAGACACACACACAGGCACATACACATGCGCACATACACACACGCGCCTGTGCATGTGCCCGAGAATTAAAAGAGGAAATCTTTAATATCTCAAAAGGTGAGAAATTCATGTGGGTTACAAACTTGCATAGCTAAAACCAATCAACAAATCAACATGAAATGGTGCAAATCGGCATCACAGGCCCAGGCAACCATTTCCCCCACCTTTACACGTTTTCATCCACATATGGACACATGCATAAAAAAACGCAATGATGGGCGCATGGCATGGTCACGCACACACACACATATACACACGCGCACAAGACCAATGCACATAAATTATTTGAAAATTTTGATAATATCTATGTTTAAAGGTGCGATAAATCAAAAAGAGTGAAAAGGGGACTTTTTTCCCTGATCAAATGTGATAGGGTATCTAAGTTGGTAAGTGGTTTGTTGCTTTTGTTGGCGTGAAGGCAGCTGAAAAGGGGAAAAGAGATTATTGAAATGAAGTTTGTCAGGTTTTAGAACAATTTTTTTCAAGTATTTAATTTTTGAGGGGAAATTTTTAAGACGGGCCCAAAATTTTCAGAAGTTGATTCAGGTCATGCTTTTGTTTTCTTGGGTTTTTAGATCTTGCATGAATTGTTTTGGTTTTTGGGTTGTTTCGTTGATGCATTGTACAGAGTCATAACCCAAGCAGTTTGGCCCCACTTAAAATTGGGCCCTTTTAGAATTTCACGCCCCTTTAAAACATTCTTTTTAAGACACTTTAATGCACACATGAAATGGGCGTGTTCCCCCATACTTTGCCAGAGTTCAAAAAAAATTGTCTTTAGCAAAAAAAAATGAAAATTTTACTCTGATGACCCATTGACATGACTCAGTGCTGTAGGGGTGGTCCAAAGAGAAATGGGTGCAGTACTTGGGTACATTATTGATGGTAGTGGAGGGGGGGGGCATAGTTTTTGATGTAGTGAGGGTGAAATCAGTTATTACAGTAATTAAGTGTAAGGCGCACCTTCATTGAAGTTTAATGGGGGTCTGTTTTCCCGCGCATTGCTCATTTGCGTAGGGATTAAAAGGATTCACCAAGGTCTGTGGTGGATGCATAAGAAAATTATAAGTAATGCTAGAAAAAATGTCATTTTTTCATAAATGAGGCCAGCAATGTTTTTCGGGGAAAAGACAGCAGGGAAATGCCTAGCATGCATCTGTGCCCGAGAGAGATGGGGAGGAGAGAGAGAGGGGGGGGGGGGGGGGGGGGAGAGAGAGAGAGAGGAGAGGGGGAGAGAGAGGGGAGAGAGGGGGGGGTTTAGAGAAACTCGAATCGAATGATTTATCCACAAAAAGGCCCTGGCCCTCAGAAGGGGGTTGCCCAACTGCTTATTATTTTGGTTTAAAAAATTTTTTTTTTAAAAACAGACACACAGAAAAATGTTACTGTATAACAAAAAATCATCAAAATTTTATTAGGGTAAAATCATCTCTCTTTTCTGAAAGCTTTACACAAAAAAAAAAGTGTACTTCATCTCCCGTGCTTCTTCATAAAAGGGCATAGAGCCCCGAGGGTCATATCATGTTCCCTTTTCGAATTTATAACATTTTTACCTCTACACCAAGTCTAAACTTAGACAAAAACTTTCAATGTTTTTCCATAAATGTTTTAGATAAGGGTTTTACATCATGCGAACTTATAAATTGTCTGTACATTTGAAATCTTTCATGTTTTGTAATAGGGTCACTCCATTGCTGCCATCGGCAGTCAATCAATCTTTGCTTGAAAGCGTTAAAAAACTCTCTACATTTCCGACTCCTTGATTGGCCAAACAAATCCAAACCGAGTTCACACAAACGGTAGTTTTGTGTTGCCAGTTGTTTTTCCATTTGACATCTAGATCTAAAGATTTGTAGGTTTAAAGGGCAGCTTCTCATTCATTTGCAGAATCTTAATCAAAACTAATGCTCTTAAGCAGCATTACAGAGAGAGGGTATCTATTATTTCATATTTAAACAAGATCATTAGGTTACGTCTATCTAACCTAAAAACTGCTTTAAAGCAAAGAGGTGACTGATTCACATGTGTTTACAAACTGCATTCAAGCCCCAGATTTCTGCACATATAACTGTGGGTTGGGATTTGTGCATCAAAATATTTAATGGGAAAAAAATAAAAGAGTTATTATTCAAAATTCGAAGTTTTTTCACCAAATACAAACTTCGTTTACTCGATTGAGATTTTACTGCAGTTGTGAAACTAGTAAATAGAAAAAACGATTCCAAAATATTATTACATTAATCACAGGTGATTTAGTAAATTTTTTGGGCAGTAAATATATTTTTGTAAAGTATTATTTTTAGATTTTTAAGGGTAGGGGGTTTTTGGGGGTTTTGGTTTAAATGGGGTTTTTTTAAAGTTTAGAAAATAAATTTTTAAAGAGAAAAATAAAAAGGGGTTTGGGGGAAAATTGAATGTTTTTTTTGATGTGTTTATATTGATAAAAAAGAAAAAAAGGGGGGGTTAATTAAAGTTTAAAAGTGGTAAATAATATGTGTTTTTTATTTTTTGTTTAAAAAATTTTTTTTTTGGTAAAAAAATTTTTTTTAATTTTTTTTTTTGGGGAAAAGGAAAAAGTTTGTTAAAAAAAGTTTTTGTTAAATTTTAAAAATTTGGTTTGGGAAATGTTTTTGAAAGGGGGGAAAAATGATTAAGTGGGGTTTTTAAAATTGGGGTTGTAAATTTTTTTTTTTGTAATATTTTTAAATAATTTAACTTATGTCATAAGAGAAATTCCCCCTAGTTATTAGGGTTATCAAATCACCTTTTTATGCCGTTGTTTATAGATTCACCCGTTATCTGGGAAAAAAAACCTCATCAAAAAATTTTTTTTTGAAAAAAATTTAAAAAGGGGAAAAACACAATATTTTCACTCCATATTTTAAACAATTTACAATGATTTGATCAGGCCGGGCTTTCTCTTTTTAGTTTTCTAAGTGCCTAAAATATTTATCTTTTGATGTGGGACGACAAAAACCGTCCCCGTTCATTCACTGTCAACATATAATTTTGAGTTGGCTAATGAGTCTTTTTTCAAAGGGTTTGAATGTTAACATCTTCAACTGATATACATTTTTGGCTGACTTTTTCTAAATGCATTCTTAAACATTTTTCAGAACTGGGTTTGAGAAGAGATAGATGACATCATATTGCAGTAAGGTCTTATTAATGTTTCTTTTTTCGTTCAAGCATGATTTATATTCCCTTCTTTGGACAAGTTTCCAAGTCCCAACCCCCGTCACGTCGTGGGAAACGGAAACAGGTCAAGCGGCTTTAAAGGGGCTTGGGGGAAGTTTTTGACTGGCTAGCGCCACGTGGATTTATCAACGCTAGAAAACTGAAAAGGGGATACAACGGGGCGGATCCAACGGAAACGGACCTCGAATTTGGGAAAAGGATCGAGATAGGAACAGTGATACATTGAAAATGGGGAAAATCTGCGGCCTAAAAAAGGAACCAGAAATTGGTGGAATTCATGACAAAAGAAGATCTCATTGGGCATTTCAGACACTAGGAAGAAAGGACAGGAAAAGAAGAAATCCATTCAAACTTTGTTTCTCATCTGGAGTGGGTAGGAAAGACAGAGAGCAACGATGGTGTGGGATTCTCTACACCCAGAATAGCAAAGGGAAACTATGAGTGCAGAACCCTATCAAAGGGCTGATTAAAATCGGTGTAAGAAGTCCAACAAAATCGTTCTATATCCAAACATATGCACTGTGTAACGATTTCGTACTCAGAAGAGGAGAAAGACTTTATTCTATCAAGAGTTCCGGGCTCATCACAGCCCTGACAAGGGGGACTGTATGTATGGGTGATTTACGGCAGATTTGGTGAGAGAAAAACCATGGACAAAAACATCTTGGGGCCCACATGACCACGAACACTTGCATTACAACGGGAACCACATGCTGGAACTATGGCAGAGCATGATCTGTCATACCAAAACCTTTTTCCAAACGGGGCCCCAATTTAACCTGGTCAAATGGGGCGACCTAACATTCGTCTAAATGACTTTATACTTGCAAGATCTAGAAACGTTACGCATCAAGATCAAAAGCATCCAAGCAACCTTGACATGACACAGGCCTGTCATTTATCCTCCAGTATCAGAAGAAGAAATAACAACTGCTAAAAAGGAACCAGCTAAAAGGGTCAACTCCTCAATTGGAAGAAAAAATGCAAGAACAGATCCATGGTGCATCAAGTGAAATAGACTCCATTGATACAACACTTTCACATGGGGCAATCTGGGACACCTTTAAACCAGTTTTTTGAAACACTAAGGGAGTTTTGGGAAAAGAAATGTGGATGGTAAAACAGGAAGCTACAGCTTGGTGAACAAGAGGTGAAGGAACATCAAGAATAAAAAGAGCTATTAAAGCTTGGGTCAAGGGCAAGAAGAAGAAGGACTACATAAGTTAACAATCGCAGAAGCATTTGTAAGTGTTGTGAAAAGCCTCTAAGAAAAGTCTTGGGCGACTTATGGAAGAAGTTAAGTGAAATTTGCAAGAACTCCAAGAGAATTTTTAAAGTTGAAGAGATGAGATAAGAGGGTTAGCATTAATCCAAAACAGTATAAATGATGAAATGGAGAGGCACGCACAAAGAAGGGGGAAATTGAAACGATGGAAAGATTATTTTAAAGATTTTTAAACCCTCTGGAGGGAAAGCTCAGCTTTTCAGTTCTCACCACGCTATAAAGACGTTAGAGCCCAAATCTTGAAGCTGAAAAAGAAAAGCAAATTAAGACCAGCCAAGGGCAAAGCGGCAGGCGATGATGGATAACAACTGAACATCTTGCATGCGGAGAAATGGAGTTAAGTGGTCACCATCATCTTCAGAAAGCATGGGAAGGAGGAGGAAGTTTCAATGGATGGCAAAATGCAATGTGGTGCAGTTTGGAAGAAAAAGGCAGCAAGAGGACTGCACACTACAGAGCATTTCATTCTCAGCATGTAGGGAATTATGCAAAATTCTGAAAAAGTGCACAAGAGCAAAGCAGAACATATGAGCATGTTCGTTTGGTGGTTAGAGGGTAAGCTTTCTGAAGCGAAAAGTCTTCGAATTCCCGTCTGGGGCCGGGAAACTTTTTCCCATCCATAGACATAGTGGTGTTGGGCTAGTCTTCGGATGGGCGTTCGATCTTGTGTTACGAAAATTTTGAGCGCAACGAAAAAGAACCCGGGAACAAGAGAGTTTGTCCCTGGCAAATTCTTAGAAAAAGGCAACTCTGAGGGAAAGAAATTATGTTGTGAGGACCAAAAAAAAAAAAAAAAAAAAAAAAATGGGGTGGGGTTTGTGGCGAACTTTCCCGGGAGAGCAGGAATTCAGCAGAGAAATTCTATTAAAGTGGTATAAATAAATAAATAATAAATAAATAAATCCTTTTGGCTTTCGGAAGGAAGGGGTGCAACAGATGCCCATTTTCGCACTCCGACAGCTGTGTGAAAGAGCCCTCGATACAACCAAGACCTGCATAGATATTTCGTTGATCAAGAGAAAACTTTCGACCGAGTCAACAGAGGGCAAGCTCTGGGAAAATCCTTTGGAGCAGACGACGTAGAAGGGCAGTTGTTGATAACATCAAGTAATCTATGCAACAGTATGAGGCGCAGTCCCCAACAGCCAGGAACAACCGACTGGTTCCCGGTTACATAGGGTCAGCAAGGGGCGTCTCTCCCCTTTTCTTTGTGATCTACTGGGCCGATTACAAAGGAGGCCAACCCAGATCTTAGGCCCCGAACGAACTATAATTGTGACGACCATCCTTGATGAATCCGAACAAAGCAGCTCTTTCAAGAAAAAACAGACCCAATCACACAAGTGCGAGAGGTATGACTGAAATCAGTATCACCAAAACAAATTTGTCGTCAGCAAAAACCAGGAAAGCTGGGCTCAAAAATCAACGGCACCCACGAAACAACCCAAAGAATTAAATACCTTGGCACCTCTTCATAAGATGGAAAAATTTGGGCAGGAGATAGAAACAAGATGCCCGAAAGCAAACGCAGTCAGTTTCCAACTCGCCCCCCCTTTTAAAAAATTTTTTGCATCCCCCAAGAGCACCAAGAAAACTCACAAAGCCATCTTCTTCCCAAACTCAATACCATGTCAGACATGGGCCCAACAAAAACTTAGAAGAAAAATTTGGGCACATGTGGAAAAAGCCCCCTGAGAAAAGCGTCAACAAGCCAGACCGACAAGACAAGAAAAGGTGACAGAGACATGGGCGGGCTAACACCAAATTTTCCCCCATATCGAACAACAAAGGGTCAGGTGGTTTGGTCACCTCACTAGAATGCCGCCCAACCAAAGCCCCACGGGGAACACCACAAAACAATTTTGGAAAGCCAGGAGGTAGACCCAAGGGGGACATGGGGGGATCCCCTGACACCCCGCAAGCCCATGACCCGTCACTACTAAAGCCTCCCCCTTTCTGCAGACAGAGTCGTGTCTCCCCCCACCCCCGAAAGGCACCCGGGGGAGATGAAAGAAGAAAAGAAGAAGTGACACGTACACTTTTTGTTCCCCGTTTTTTAAGTTTTTCGGAAAATTTTAAAGTTTTTTGACCCTTTTATTTAAAATTTTCATTAAGGATAAAAAAAGTATCATTTGATGGACCTTTATTGATATGTACCCGTTTTTCAACATTCACACTGGCTTTTTGAAACCATTTAAAAAAATCTAAACTTATTAATGTTCTCATCAATCACTAAAAGGTATTTAAAAAAATTTCACACTGTTCACATCCGGAATTTTCTTTATAACTGAGAGTTTGTTTTTTATCCCTACAAAATTTTCCATAAAAAGATCTTTTCAGTTTCCACACCTATATTTAACTGGGTTAATATATCATTTAAAAGGAAGGTGTCGGAAACAGAACCCGGCAACAAAAAACGACAGAGTAAAAAACTTTAAAAACAAATCAATTTACACAAAAATAATCATTAACACTAATCCTCCATCAGAATGTATGTATAGCGTCCCGTTGGGCACCAAAACTCGCCATTTGAATTGTAAACTAAGAGCAGTGCACATATTTATGTAATTTACCAATTTTTGTAACCAATCTTCAATTTAGATTGCTGCGAGAGACATACTTTTTTTTTGGGCATTGAAATAAATCTTTTTTACATGCTGACAAGAAAAGTTTGAGGTCCTGCTATTTAAGTCTCCACATAGTATTATATCTACTTCATCCAGTGTCACCACACAATTTACTAAACATTCTTCCAACATAGCAATTCCATTATCATTGTCAATCATGTTATAAAAAGGTGAGCCTTCAGGTGGGATATACACACAGACAAGTAAAGCATTTCTTGCTGTACACAAAAGAGATTTGTCACAGAGAAAAGTGCAAATATTAGGATATGGAACATCTAAACAATTCACGAAGGCAGTTAACTCATGCCTTATTAAACAAAGTAAACCACTAGAACGCCTCCCTTGATGGCTAACTTTAATTGCCGACTTACAGAAGGCCTTATAGCCAGTGAAAACATCTGGCTGGACATTTTCCAGGAATGTTTCAGTCAGACATATAAAATCAAAGCTACGCACATAAGATACCAAATCTCTATCAGACAGTTTTGACAACAATCCATTTACGTTCCAAGACAAAAATGAAAAAGTTTTATTTGTTTTATCTGTATTGCCACAATTCAATTGATCCACACCATCTAGACTGACACTTTCACCAATTACATTGACGTGACAAGACAGGGCATTTATGCTTTCAACAGCAGTTAAAGAAGGCTCTTTATTGGAAGACTGCCTACAACACTCATGGTCAGCTGGTGTTAGACCTAGGCCAAAGTCAGACCTGTCTTTGTTTAGCCCTGCCCGTGGCGATGTGTCACGCCTCACTTCATCAGACTCACTTGCTAAGCCCTATTACATGAGTGTCTAACTGAGGCTGAGTGACCGGTGTCATCGGTTTACTTTTCCTACCCTGTGAATTGAGACTATGGCAGGATGATTGTATGGGCCGGCCAACAAGCTATTCCCTTCTTTGAAGATCATTAAGGGTCATCCTTTCGCCATTAATGATCTAATGATCAAAGACCATTCTCACATTTTTTCCCTCTGCCCTAGCACTCTTCAACTATGGGGTCAGATTGTGCCTCTACAAAAATCCTTGAATCTTTCAGACGAGTTTTTGCCTTCAATATCCTAAGCTTATCTTGATAAAAACAACACCTGGCAATAATGGGAGAGTTGGGTTTAGAATTTATCCTGTGCACACTATCAAATTTGACATCTGCTACATCCATTTTTTTCGAAAAAAGATTTTTCACAACCATTTCACAATCAGCTCTAGTCTCATTACTTTTCTTTTCCATGCCATGAATAATGATGTTGTTCCGTCTTGACCGGCCTTCTTGATCGTCTGCTCTCCCTTCTAGTTTTTCCACTCTGTCCATCAGTTCTGTATTTGATTGCTTCAACTCTAAATTTTCAGTCCTAAGATTGTTCATGTCTTGTCTAATATCACACATTTCCTCTTTTAAGGCATCAACACTGTTTGTCAACATTTGTATTTCATTCTTCATACTCTCTGTTGTTGTCTTTAGCAAGTTCTCCACTTTCTCCATCTTGGCCGTCATCGTGGTAAATGCTTCCTCAGGATGGCGGGCCACTGTAGGAGAGGACTCCTGTCTACTGTGTATGGTTGTAGGTGTGCTGGCGGCCATATCTGCACTTTGGTTTTCCGTGCAGTTTTTCCTGTGATGGTGCTACGACCACCAGCACCGCTCATCAGGCTGGTTTGCCTCAGCTTTCGTCCTTGACCAGCAGATTTAGGGGAGGGGGGTCCAGGGTTCGTCTCCACATCACCGCACGGAAGCAAAAGGCCCCCCCGGAAGAGATAGGTGAGGGTCAGTCCTAACAAGACACCGTCTTGCAGGCTTTTTAGCGTCAGGATGGGCGTCTGAATGGCTGATTTAAATTCTGCCCGTTTGGACATGAAGCAGGCGAATACTGCCGCAAATGTCCCACAGACAGCCCTGTACAACTGCAGGGATATTCCCATCCTCCTTATCTAACTGTATGCTAACAATGAAAAACTAAGGCCACTTAAAACTAGTTACTAATTAACAAAAATACTAGAGCAATTTCCCATATGTCTTCCCCTTTCACATTATGTGATGGGCCCCCACCGCCGCGGTTGAAAAGAGAGAGAGAGGGTGAAGAGATGGGAGAGAGAGAGGGGGTGAGAGAGAGAGGTGAGAGAGAGATGGGGAGAGAGAATAGAAGGTGAGAGAGAGATGGAAGAGAGAGAGGGGGGGGGGGGATGAGGAGAGAGAGGGGTGGAGAGGGGAGAGAAGGGAGAGAGAGAGAGAGGGGGGTGAGAGAGGGGTGAGAGAGAATAGATGGGAAAGAGAGAGAGAGAGGGTGAGAGAGAGATGGGAGAGAGAGAGAGGGGGTGAGAGAGAGAGAGAGGGGGGGAGAGAGAGAGAGAGGGAGAGAGAGAGAGAGAGAGAGAAGAGAGAGAGAGAGAGAGAGAGATAGCACGTAAATTTTAACGTTGAAGATCTTGGAACAAATGCACAGGTTTTATCTGAATAAAAAATAAATTAATAATAATAATAATAATAATAATAATAACATAAAAAAAGGAATTTATATAGCGCTATATCTTGCAATTACAAATCAGAGCGCTTGCATTCAATGCGCTCCTACACATGCAACCAACAATGATTGACAATATTCTAACAAATTCAAATTTTACACACACACACACACACACACACACACACACACACACACACACACACACAACACACACACACACACACACACACCACACACACGCACACACACACACACTTCTCTCTCTCTCTCATACACACACACACAACACAAAACCAAAACACACACACACCACACACAAAAAACACACACACACACACACCCCAACACACACAGGGTTATACATTTCAGCAGGGTGATGGAATTTTGGCTGTTAAAGGCAGGGACAGATATGAGATGAAACAGGAGGGAAAAATCTTAGGTTTGAAATAGGTATGTTTTGAGGCTGGATTTAAAGCTGCCGTAAGTAGGCTTTTCACGAAGGGAGAGAGGGAGGTCATGCCAGATTTATGGACCAGAAATAGAGAAAGAGCGACGGCCAACAGTGGATTGGTTGAATCTAGGTATTCGTAAGCCCAGGGTATCTGCAGCAGAGCGGAGGGAACGAGAAGGAGTGTATACATCACCTGGTCCTTGCTCTAAATTTGCCAGATTGCAAACACAACCAGTGGCATGGGACAGAGGGGAAACTGTACACACTAAATATCATGATACAATAATTACACATCACAGAAAAATACTGTAAAGAGCAGAACAGAACAATCAGAAAATCACCATTTTATCACTTGTATAAAAACACACACAAAATCCCCCCCAAAGTGATATTTTTTAAGTTGAAACATTATTTGTGCCAACGTCATGTTTTTTGGTTGAAGAACTGTCTGTAGATCATACACACATGCATGCATCATGGCCACACACACACACAACACACACACACACACACACACACACACACACACACACACACACACACACACACACACACACACAAACCCCACACACATACACACACACACACCTCTTCCCCCCCCCATTCCCACCATCACCACCCACCCCCATCCCTTACTACACACAGAGAGAACACACTCTTTCAAATCTGATACCTTTCCCCCTCGCCCCCATTCTGCTCTGCTCTGCTCTCAGGCGACCTTGTGCTTCACTTCGGGCTGATGCTGGGTCTCCCAGTCCACGTGCACGAAGGCTCTCTCCACCTCCTTCAGGCTCTCCAGCCTCTGCTGCAGACTCTCCCACGATCTCGTGGGTGACGTCCAAGGTCATGTCCTTGGGCAGCACGATGTCCACCTCCACCAGGAAGCGGCTGCCGAAGTGGAAGGCGCGCACGGTGTCGATCTGCGTCATGAGGGGGTTGTGGTTCAGGCAGATCCACGTGAGCTTGCTGCGGAACTCCGGTTTGGCCGACATCCCCCTGTCAGCATCCGGATCTGCTCCAGTCCAGTTCTCCACCAGGACAGCACAATGTAGGCACGATGAGGATGGCGCCCAAGGGGGTCGATGAAGACCACGTCCTCCTGCCCTGTCTTGGCAGCAAACTGCTGAGACCCAACCTATCCACAGATGAGGGCCACAGTGTTGGACAAGGTGTCGTTGCGATGATCCCGCTTCAGAACTCCATGGAGGAGGGCAGGCGCTGTGCTTTCGACCCGCGCACCACACGGAACAGCCCTCTGCACCACAGGGGAAGGCGGGGGTGAGGGGGCGTGGACCGAAAGCGGGGGGACCCCGCCTTCCGGCGGTGAAGGCGATATTTTCGAACGGATCATGAGACTGGAAGGAGGCCCGGGACTTTAGACCAACACACCACGATGGCCCAAAGGGTTTTACCCCGCGCCCGCCTGCCTGAAGAGAGACGTAGGGGGGACCCCCGCACGGTCGGAGGGGTACAATGACCACGTCCGACACATTTTACCGCGGGGTCCACCCCAAAGGAGATGATGGAGAGGGCCCCGGAAGGCCCCCGGGGACAGCCCCCCCACCACAACACAAATTGGCGAGAAGGAATCGAGAGAGGCGCGTGGCAACTTTTTTCACCTCCCCTCCCCATCACGCTCCTCCTCCTCACTGAACCCTTTTACTCCAGTGCCAAACCTTTGATCAGCTTTCCCGGCTTTGTAGACTTCGATCCTCTTTTAAAAATGTTACAACCGTCTCCCCCAAAAGGTCTTTTTGCCAAGGGGGGGTTTTGCATGTCTGTATTCAAACACGCAAATGGGGTTCTGTATTTGTGTGGGGTGTTGTGTGGTGTGTGTGTTTTGTTGTGTGTGTGTGTGTGGTGTGTGTGTGTGTGTGTGTGTTTCATTATGAGCTGGAGTATGAGATAACCAGAGGTGAGATTTTGTGTATGTGAACAAAGATAGACTATTAAGGTAACCTATTCTGATTTTGTGGATGATATCTAAACATGACACCGGTATGCTTGCATCCCTATCAGCAGGCAATGGCCTGTTCTAATGAAATGCAGAACAGGTTTTCATTTGTGCACAAGGAAAATTCCCTCAGGTGGGTGTTTGCCAGCTTAAGCTGTAACCACTAACTGAAGATTTAGAACATCAGGTATCTTATAGTAACTGAGTGCATAAGGTACCAGTTATCTGACAAAAATAAACCAGACAGAGAGGAAGAAAGGGAGGGATGAAAGAAGAGAAAGAGAGGAGAGAAATGGAGAAGATAAAGATTTTTTTTTTCTTTTATATCAATGATAATTGAATAAGCACTCACGTACTTTTGAACATCTAGTCCCCGAGTGTATTCAGTTTTGTAAATGTTGCCATCCATTCCCACCTACACACAGTGGCCTTCTCTTACGAAAAGCGGAACTGGTTTTATGGTGTGTACAAGTTCTCCTGCATGTGTTCGCACATGGGACCGGTTTATAGTCTCATCTGAAGGACTTTTGGGCGGAGTGGAGTCGGCACTGATGTTAACTCCAGAGGAAAAATCCTGTTGAATGAGTTTCAAACGGGTTAGCAATCTGAGCCTATTAACCCCAGGTATCCCGCCCCTATATGGAGGAGGTGGGGTGGAGCTTTTAAAGGATTTTTAAGCTGTGGCCCAAAGAGGTAAATATAATTTATTTAGATGGGATAAAAATAAATAAATATATATATAAATAATACATACACAGAGAGAGAGAAGAGAGAGAGAGAGAAGAGAGAGGAGAGAGAGAGGGGAGAGAGGAGAGGAGAGAGAAGAGAAAAAGAGAGAGAGAAGAGAGAGAGAAGAGAGGAGAATACGAATACGAATACGAAATATTTAAATTAAAGTTAGGCCTGGCCCCTTACTGAAGGGGTGATCATACATATAACGCCACAAATAATTATCGGTTCGGAAAAATTGCCCACGAAACACATTATTGTATCATGCAATCATTACACTTAGGTTTTTAACATTCAAGATATTTCAAAGCTTTTGTAGACAAACCTCGCAAGGTTACATAAAACGCCTCATTTCTTGGCTGCCATGAGTAGATTTAATCTAAAACGACATGCGTTATTATAATACTTTGGTTTGAATATACTTAGCTCTCAGATCAAAGAACAGGACAACTCAGCATGAAATGAACTTCATTTTCTTCAGCAAAAATGACACAAACGACATGTGTTTTCATCACTCATCATTCTGTTATATCTGTTTCTATGACATGCAATGGCTGACACACCAAATCTAAATTTAGTAAGTGCATTTTCACATATCTATTCATTGCAATGTCATAAAACGGTTCCACAATGCCCCTTTTGTTTTAAAAACAATCTATATTCTCAAATCGTCACGTTTCAACATGGTTGTCCCAGTCTTGCCATTTACAATCAACAATTCTCTGTTTAAAGCATTTGATGAAATTCAACGTATTTTCAACACCCTGATTCTCCCAGACATATGCAAACCCATAAGAGCATAGACATTTTCGAACGTTTGTAACCCAAGTCTTTTTTCCATTAAGATCAAGATTATATAACATCTTGTAAGCTTTGTAGGGGTAATCTGTGATCACTCATTCTAGTTAGCTTTAGCCAGTAACTAATACATTTAACATAAGAGTTTAAATAAATTTGGGGTTTTCTACCAAAGTTCTCCATACACAAAATCATTCGGAGTTCGAGAATCAACATTCAGGAAACGTTTTCAATGCAAACAAATGAAGCTTTTCAATTTGACTGTTTTTTTCAAATGCCCATATTTCAGGGGCCATATTGTAAAATAGATTGAAACCGGGAATCAAATAATTTATAATATTTTAAACGAACTACAGTCAAGCTTATACATTACACGAAAAATAACCAGCACAGCTCTTTTTGCCCTATTAACTAAATCCTGGACAGCAAAGTGAAGCTAAGTCTTGTTGAAAAGAATACTCCAAGGTATTTATATGTATTGACTACTGTAATTTCTTCATTTCCATAGCTCCAATGTTCATGTCTAGCTAGGTAACCCCCTTGCGAAAAACAATATACTTGTCTTATTTCATGTTTACTTTTAAAACCCAATTTCTCTGCAGATGCATACAAACTATTCAACTGTCTTTGCAAACCCACTGCTTTATAGATAGCAAGATAATATCGTCACAGAAAAGAAGAAAGAGAGAGAGAGGGGGAGGAGAGGGGAGAGAGAGAGAGAAGAGAGAAGAAGAGAGAGAGAGAGAGAGAGAATGCGAAATTGAATGTGAATATTTTATTCAGGAAGGCCATTGGCCCATTTTGAAGGGGCCTGTACAATATCGTTATATCAAAATATAAAAAAAAATGAAACAACTGATTTACAAAAGAATTCAAAATGTTCCTGCAAACAATATACTATAACTCTTAACTTATGGCAATATTGCGTCTTGTAAGTGCTTTATGTATATACAATGACAAATCCCTTACTGTATTTTCATTGGAGGTCGACAACAAAATATGTAACCTAAATGCACAAGCATTGTGGTTATATTTGTTTGCAATTTATTCTTCCTGAAGGTCGTCCTATGCTGAACATAAGAATATAAAATGAATTTCAACCTCCTTATGGGACTTACACAATGGTCAAGGCAACTGGCTTGCATTTGTTTTGCTGAATCTTTCTGAATGTATTAATATGGATGAAACTCCAAATCTAAATTTAGTTAAGGCATTTGTAACAAATGTATTCATATTCATTTTCAAATATGCTTCCATTAAGTGATTGTGTTTAAACAGAGCATATGATTGAAATCTTTCGCCCGTTTGAATGTGGTTATTCCATTCCTGCCATCCACAATCTATAATTCTCTGTCTGAAAACTTTGACAAATACAGAAATAGATTCTACTCCTTGGTTATCCCAAACAAATGAAAACCCATTTCTGTCTAGCATTGTCGTTACTTGTGTGGCCCATGTTAGTTTTCCCCTCTGATCCAAAGAAAGTAACATTTTATATGCTTTATGTTGTATCCTATGTTCATCCATACCTGTCAACCTTAGCCAAAAACTAATACATCGTACAGAAGAGTTTAAGTATATGGGATATCTGTTTAACTCAACATGCAATAGCTGATTGGGCGTCCTTTATCTAATCTTAGGAAATTTTTCAGACTGTAGGTATGCAACTTTTCCCAAACCATATGCTGCTCTATGAAATGCCCATATGTCAGCTCCATAGTGTAACATTGGCTGTATCTGCCCATCAAACAGCTTTAGACATACGATGGGTGAAGTGTTTTGTTGTCTACTAACGTAATCCGTATTTTTGTAGGCCCTTTCTTTGCTTTTCCCGCCAAATCCTCTTTTTCAGGTCTGTATTTTCACTACAAAGCATGCATAGTCTGACACCAACGTTAAAAAATAATCCTTTAAATACTGATGGAGGGTGGCAGCTATTTGGTGGTAAGTATGAATGATTATGTTTGGGAAATTGTGACAGATGTGAATTCCAAACATAATCATTCAGACTACGCATGCTTTGTAGTGAAAATACAGACCTGAAAAAGAGGATTGAAGAATATACCAGATATTTTGTAATGTCAGGTTGGGATTATGACCTGGCGAAAAAAGACCTGGAGAAAGGGGCAAACAAGGATAGAAAGACTATAATTAACAAACCAAAACTAAAACCACAGAAAAAAATAGCATGGGTAACTAAGTACGACCCCAGATACCCATCCAAATCAGAAATCATAAGGAAAAATCTTCACTTGCTTTATTCTAACCCTCAAAATAGAACCATTTTCCCTAAGAAACAGATCATAGCAGTAGAGAGACGTAGGAAAAATTTGGGAGAAATATATAAGCCCACAGTTCCAACCAGATTTATCCAACAAGGGCCTAAGAAACAACAGGGATTTTTTAAATGTAATGCTAAAAGATGCGATACCTGCCAACATAGCGAATGTACCACATTCTTTATTTCCCCTTGGGATAATAGGAAATGGTACATTAAACAAAACATCACCTGCAAAACCCCAAATGTAATATACATCATAAAATGTAAGAAACATCCTGATCGATGGTATGTAGGCTCCACTACAGATCTAAAACGAGGTGGGGCCCAACCACAAGTCAATGTCAAATTTACACAAAACAAAGAAATGCAAATGTAGCCAAACACGTATGCTCGGCACCTCACCCTGATTCTGGGGATTGGGATTTCCGTAAAATCATCCCATAGAAAGAAGTAAGGATTGAAACAACACTGTTAGAAGAGAGATTTACTGGAACTTGTAATCTGGAACCATCTTTCAAGTTTTAAATACAAGACAGGACCTTAGCATGTTAAGAAAGAATACAACAATTGAGGTTATATGGATTTTTTATACCAATAATACCCCTCACCCCCCTAATATTAACATGATTTTGTTCTCTTTTGGTTAGGCATTAGCAATGCCATTGTTGACTTTAATGGCTAGAAAGATTGATACTAACCTGGCAAACTGGATATCTCATACAGGCCTTTTAATCTACAGTATGTGTGACCCTGGCTGGTCAATGTTTGTGTGTGGGAGTGGGGGGGGGGGGGGGTGTGCATTTTCAACAAATGAGTCATGGTGGTGGGAGGGTATGGTATTTAAAAAAAATCACATCATTTTACTCTGCATTCTGCTGACTATTTTATCAGTAGAAAGTCGTATTCTAGATAATTATGTAATTTATCCACTAAATTACTGAAACTGTATTCTGTTACATCCTTGTCATTTTAGTTTGAATTTGATCCTAAGCATGTTAGTTTCTTAAACCTTACTAGACCATTTTATCAGAAGAATGTATTTAATTATTTTCTGGAAGTTGGGCTAGAGTTTTAAACTTGTCATTTTATTCGGAATTTGATCCTAATCATTTATATTTTACTTAAACCCTACTAAGGACTTTTTTTCAAAGAATGTTTTAATTATTTTTACTGGAAGTTGGTCTAGTTAGCCTCGTGACTTTAGTTAAATAACCGGTTATATTCTTAAGCCTTAAAGAGGGGGAATCTATCCATCAGAAAATGGGTTGGTCCTAAGTCATCCTGTGATTATAGTCAGTACTTAGATTATAATCATGTTATTTCTTAAACCTTACTGAAATTATTGGGATTTAACACAAAAAAAATGTTTCCTTATTTTGCTGGAAAAATTTGTCTTAGTCTCCTTGTAATTCGAATATGATCTACTCAAATAGATAATATTGTATGTATGTATGTATATATGTGTGTGTATGAGGTGTGATGATATGATATGTAGTTGTGTGTAGTATATGTATGTATGTGTGTGCGCTTTGATTTGCAAGTGCTTGAGTTTGTTTCCTTGCAAGATTCACGCATGTGTGGATTCCCATAGCATTATTGTTATTAATATCTGTATGTGTGTCTAGAGTATGTCCGTGTGTCTATATAATGTGTATGATGTGTGTGTATGTATGTGAGTATATATGTGTGTGTGTATGTATGTATGATTTTATGTGTATATATGTATGTGTGTGGTGTATATATATATGTGTGTATGTATAAATGTGTGTATGTATATATATATATTATATATATAAATAATATATATAAATATAATATTAATATATATATATATATATATATAATGGTTTTTTTTGTTTTTTTGTTTTTGTTTTTTTTTAAAGCAGATGATGCGGATTTATTGACGGGTTGGGAAATCGGTCATTTTTTTTCTCTACGTTTACTCTGTATTGTTTGACTTTTTCTGCTGGAGATTTCATCAGAAGAACAAGCATACTACTAGCTATATCTTTTTTAATCCACTATCTATATCATTTTAGTTTGAATTGATCTATTCATGTTATTTTCCTCAAACCGTACTAGATTTTATTGACTGGGCTATGGATTTTATCAGAAGAATGATTTACTTATTTTATTGGAATGTTGGACTTAGTCATCCTTGTATGTTTAGTTTAGACTTTGATCATAACCAAGATCACAACCTCCCTTTGATATCTAATACACACAACTTTTACCCTAGATATTGTACACAGAAGTATATGTGGTTAAATTTAAGTAGTGTAAGGTGTGTGGTATGGTGTGGTACAATGCAATTCTGCATCTAGTGGAGGGAAGGTAGGGGGAGGGGGGGGGGGGGGGGGGAAGGGGGAGGTGGGAGGTGGGGGATTTTTTCACAGGTCCCTGTCAATCCCATTCTTTCTTGGCATTATTTGTTTGGGGGATTGTTGGGGGGGAGATGGGGTTGAGGATTTGGAGGGGGGGGAGGGGAATATATTCAGGGAAACCATGACAAGATCCTCAGAAGATGGCTCATGTTCACGTGTGGGGGTAGGTGATGATTTTGAATACAACTACTTCAGTAATCCCTAGTTTAAAAGATGGTTTTATCAGAGGTTATCCATTCAGCCTGAGGAAGCTTCAGAGGAAGCGAAATTTGCTGAAAAAAATAAAAGAGAAATGAAGCTGAGAACACAGTTTGTTTTATTTACATTTTACCTATATATAATTAAATATACATATATATCTATATATCTAACAATATATCTATAATATAATAGATATATATATAATATATATATGTGTGTGATGTGTGTGTGTGTGTGTGTATGTATGTAATTTGTATATGTATATTTGTATATGCAGAATCCTTCCAAGCAATAGGTGGAAAATTTGCTGCACTGCTTGCACTCGATAAGGATGCAGAGACAATAACCGACAGCTTCAATGCAGGGATGACGGAAACAGCTAACGAACTACTTGGAAAACACTGTCAGAAAAAACAACCGTGGATCACAGATAAAATCCTGGATATGTGTGATAAAGGAAGTGAACTGAAGAGTGTCAAGTACACAACAGGAGCAGGGGAATACGAGAGATCAACAAAAAGATCAAGAAAGACATGAAAAAGGCCAAAGAAGAATGATTGAGAAAGTGCTAAATATCGAAGAACATTTGGCTAAGAACCAACAACACAAGAGCCTAACAAATTGTAAAAAGAGTTTATTTATATATATAAAGAGAGATATATATAAAGATAGATATATATATATATATATTATATATATATATATATATATATATATATATATCTCTATAAATATTAATATATTATATATGGCTCATCCAGGAACCGAACTTCGGTCAAATGAGGGCCGTCGGGCATGGCCTCTTTCACAAAAAAGCCTAAAAGCCGTCATTGAAAATTTTTATTTTCTAGCATTTTTTTCTTTTTCAATCGAATCCTTGAAAATCATTTTCAGAAATGATTGACAAGTGTTAAGTGGTTACATACACTACCGTTTTCCTTCACTACTATCTTCTAATATCACTTAAAGTGAACAGACGTAAAATTGAAGAAACACTTCACTACTATTTCTGCATGAATCTATGTATGTAGTATGTATGTATTAGTATGTAGTATTATGTATGTATGTATCATCTATCTATCTATCTATCTATCTTATCGATCTAAATGTACTCTCTCCTCCCGCTCTCGCTCGCTCTCTCTCTCTCTCTCCTCTCTCTCTCTCTCTCTCCCTCTCTCTCTCCTCCTCTCCACGACCGACACATAAGTCTACTCTTCACAAAGTTTCATGGGTATTCACGTGTGGCAATGCAGTCTTTGTGCGGTTACACACGGGGCAGGTGTTTACAGCCTCACATGATGCACTGGGCCTGGTGCGGATGGGGGTAGGATTAATAATAATAATGATAATAATAATAATAATAATAATAATAATAATAATAAAATTGGATGGAATTTATATAACCCGCGAATCTTTAATCAACAAATCAAAGCGCACAGTATGATTTGGTTGTTGTTGTTGTTGTTTTTTTTGCGTTGTAATGCGTTTTTTTAAATTTTGCCATCTGTCTACCGCACACAATGGCCCTAACTCTTTAGAACAGGCAGAACAGGATTTAACGTGTGCGCAAGATGTTTACCTGCAGCCGTTTTTCCACACGGGTTTCGTTTAATAGTTCTCACGATCCGAAGGCTGGAGGAGTAAGCCATTGAATTCCGATCTCCATCTGAAGACCAGGGATCAAGTCACCACGGAGACACTCCTTTAAGGGGATTTTTCCCCCCGTTAACTTCAAGTTCGGACTTCCCCACCCTCCCAAGAGTCCTTCCCGATGAGAAGGGTAAACCAAGTCCCCATGTTCCGAAAACACCAAAACATCATGACACTACGCTACAAAAAAAAAGCCGTCCCCACTGTCAGAAGATTAAGCCATTTGATTGCATAAGGTACGGATGACAAAATTTAACAACCTCATGCATATGTGTTTCACATGCTTGAACACCATCTCACAAATTCGATGGGCGGTTACTATTGTGGTGAAAAAAGCCGGGGTCCAATATGGAAAATCTAACATAGTGAACCCTTGAAGCCTGTAGGTTAGAAAAACAAGGAAAACGTTCTATATACTCTTAAAGAAACCGAGTCAGTACAAATGTTCACTCCTGTAGAAACAGTCCCTGTGTAATGGAAAACTTAGTTATTGTAGAAATAGTCCGTGTCTTATGGAGAGCATAACTGCTATAGAAACAACCCCTGTCTATTGGAAAGCTTAACTACTGTAGACTGTAGAAACAACCCCTGTCTATTGGAAAGCTTAACTACTGTAGACTGTAGAAACAATCCCTGTCTAATGGAAAGTTTTACTGTAGAAACAATCCCAATCTAATGGAAAGCTTAACTAATGTAGACTGGTAGAAATAATCCCTTCTAATGGAAAGCTCAGTTTACATGTAAGAAACATTCCCTGTCTAATGTGAAACTTTACTAATGTTGTAGACTGAGAACCAATTCCTGCTAATGGAAAGCATAACTACTCTAGCAACAATCCCTACTAATGGAAAGCTCAGTTACTGTAGAACAATCCCTGTCTAATGGAAATCTAACTATTGTAGCTGTAAGAGAAAGCAATACCTGGCTAAATGAAAAGCTTAACTCACATAGAAACAATCCCAATCTAATGAAAGCTCAGTTTACGTAAAACAATATCCTGTGTGGATGGAAAGCATAACACTGCAGAAACAATCCCTGTCTAATGGAAAGCTTAACCACTGATAGAAACAATCCTGTCAATGGAAAGCATACCACTGTAGAAAAAATCCTGTCCTAATGGAAAGCTAGTGTAGAAACAATCCCGTCTAAGGAAAAGCTTTAGTAAAGTGTAGAATTAATCTTGTCAATGGAAAGCTAGTACTGTAGACTGTAGAAAACAATCCCTGTTCTAATGGACAGCTTCGCCACTGTAAAACAACCTGTCTAATGGAAAGCTTATGCTTAACTACTGTAGAAACAACCCATTCTATTGGGAAGCTCAGTTAGGTAGAAACAATCCCTGTCTAATGGAAAGCTAGTTAGTGTATGAAACAACCATTTCTATGGAAAGCTTTAGTTTAGTGTGACATGTAGAAAAATCCTTCAATGGAAAGCATAGTTACTGTAGACTGTAGAAACAATTCCTGTCTAATGGCAGCTTTAAGTTACTGTAGAAACCACTCCGTGACACATGGAAAGCAAAAGTTTACTGTAGAGACTGGTAGAAAAAAACCCCTGTCTAATAGAAAGCTTAGTTACTGTAGAAAGACATTTATTTTTCATGTCTAAAATAGAAAGCTAAGTTACTGTAGACTAAAGAACAATCCCTGCTAATGGAAAGCTTAGTTACTGTAGACTGTAGAAGCAATCCTTGACTAATGGAAAGCTTAAACAATGGTTGTCAAATAGAAGGCTTAGTTACTGTAGAAACAATCCCTGTCTAAGAGAAAGCTTAGTTACTGTAGACTGTAGAAACTATACCGGTCTAATAGAAAGCTTAGTTACTGTAAAAACAATCCCTGTCTAATGGAAAGCTTAACTACTGTAGAAACAATCCCGGTCTAATAGAAAGCTTAGTTACTGTAAAAACAATCCCTGTCTAATGGAAAGCTTAACTACTCTAGAAACAATCCCTATCTAATGGAAAGCTCAGTTACTGTAGACTGTAGAAACAATTCCTGTCTGTAAAGTTTAAAACTACTGTAAACCAATCCGTCGAATAGAAATGGCTTAACTGACTTGTAGAAAACAATCACTGATTAATGGAAAGCTTAACTACTGTAAGACTGAAGAAAACAATCCCCGTCATGGAAAGGCGTACGTACTGTTTAAAACAATCCTGTCTAATGAAAAGCTTAACTACTGTAGAAACAATCCCTGTCTAATGGAAAGCTAAACTACTGTATACTGTAGAAGCAATCTCTGTCATTTATAGTTTTTTTTTTTATTTTTTTTATTTTTTAATAAAAAAAAAGAGAAAAAAAAAAAAAAGCTTAAGTACTGAAACAAACAATCCTGTCAATGTAAATGCTTAACCACTGTAAGAAACAATCTCTGTCTAATGCCAGCTTATCCACTGTAGAAACAATCCCTGTCCCTAATGGAAAGCTTAACCATTGCTAGAAACCAGTCCTCTGTCTAATGAAAGCTTAACTACTGTAGAAACAACCCTGGTCTAATGGAAAGCTATACCACTGTAGAAAACAGATCCCTGTCTAATGAAGGCTTAACCACTAGAAACAGATCCCCTTCTAATGAAAGCTTAACTACTGTAGACTGTAGAAACAATCCATGTCTAATGGAAAGCTTAACTACTGTAGAAGCAATCCCTGTCTAATGGAAAGCTTAACTACTGTAGAGACAATCCCTGTCTGATGGAAAGCATAACTACTGTAGACTGTAGAGACAATCCCTGTCTCATGGAAAGCTTAACTACTGTAGACTGTAGAAACAGTCCCTGTCTAATGAAAAGCTTAACTACTGTAGAAACAAGCCCTGGCTAATGGAAAGCTTAGCTACTGTAGACAGTAGAAATAAACCCTGTCTAATGAAAGCATCACACTGTTAGAAGCAATCCGTTTTAATGGAAATTTAACTACTGTAGACAGGTAGCAGTCATCCTGTCTAATAGAAAAGCTTAACTACTGTAGAAACAATCCTTGATCTAATGGAAAGCTTAATCTGTAGACTTTAGAAAACAATCCCTGACTAATGAAAGCTTTACCTTACTGTAAACAAATCCCGTCTAATGGAAAGCTTACCTACTGTAGACTGGAACCTGTGGAACCAGTCACTGACAGTTCCACGCTCTAACCATTAGTCTCACCGGCTTCCCGTCACCGTTCAACGCCGAGGGTGAAAAGTTCTAGATGAAAGAGCAAGTGGCCACTGTTGACATTTTCATGTTACTGTGAAGGGTTTATATAAGATCTACAGGTTGTGCTTTCTATCTTTTTTGTGTGTGTATGCATCAAAGCAAGGTAAAGAGATAAACGCACAACCGCGTGTGTGTCTATGTATATTGTGGAAAGGAACACACACACACGCACACACACACACACACACACACACACACACACACACACACAACACACACACACACACGTTTCTTACATTTCAATATATTTACGGAACAAGCTCCCAAAAACGTAAAAAGTATGAAAAACAAAAATATGTCAAGACACAGCTGAAAATCATTGAGATGCGTATATGCAGAATTTTGCTTATCAGAGGTAGAGTCAGTACAGGGGATGAGTTATTTCAGTGGCTGGTAGTGATTGGGTCAGGTTGTAGAGGTCATCAGGTGGGGTAGCAAGCAGTTCAGGTCCAATTAGTTATGCTTTATTATTAAATGCCTCAACACCTTCTGCATCCCTTTAATTATGTTTCAGTGTAATTTTTACTGTGACCTGTGCAAATTGTGTGTGTGTGTGTGTGTGTGTGTGTGTGTGTGTGTGTGTGTGTGTGAGTGTGTGTAAAGCTCGTGATGTTAAAGAACATTTTTTCACACAAAACAACACTGAATGGTCTGATAATGAGGGTTATATGTGAATGTTAACTGTAACAATGGTTTAAAACAAATAACCAAACAAATGAAGAAAGAAGAAGATAAGAAGAAGAGGAGGAGAGGGAGGAGGTGGAGAGGAGGAGGAGTGAGGAGAGAGAATACAGAATAAGAATAAACTTGCGAAGAAGAAAACGTCAAAGAAAAGAAGAAGAAAATGCGAGAAGATGAATTGCGAAGAAGAAGAATTGCGAAAAAGAAGAATTGCGAAAGAAGAAGAAGAAAAGAAGAAGAATTGCGAAGAAGAATAGCGAAGAAGAAAAGAAGAATTGCGAAGAAAAAGAAGAAGAAGGATAAGAAGAAGAAGATTGCGAAGAAGAAGAATTGTCGAAGAAGATGGAGGAAAGAAAAGAAGAATTGCGAAGAAGAAGAAGAAGAAGAAGAGGATAGGAGGAGAATAATATTGCGAAGAAAAAGGAGGAAGTAGGAGAAGACGGAGAATAATAATACTAATAATAATAATATAATAATAATAATAATAATAATTAATAAGAAGAAGAACAGACAACAAAACAACAACGTCTAAATCAACAGCAACAACAACAACATTAGTAACAACGACATGAGGGGAGCGAACAGTCATGGAAAAACAAGGGAGGCAGCCAATAAAGTCAAACAACGGTGATAGTTATTTCCCTTCCACTGCAGCTTTTCAGCTATCGTCAATTCTTTCATAAAACTGAGAAGGACCATAATTATAATACAATGAAAATAATGATAGTAATGTAGCAATAATGGTAGTGATGATGATGATGATGATGATGATGATGATGATGATATTTTTACTGCTGCTGCTGCTGTTACTACTACTACTACTACTACTGCTGCTGCTGCTGCTGCTGCTGCTATTGCCACCAACAACAATAATGATAATGATAATAATAATAACACTACTACTACTACTACTACTACTACTACTACTACTACTACTACTACGCAGAGAGCCATATTTACGTACTTCAGCTGTATATGTAGACACAGATTTGCCATGTGTGTAGGAAATTTTTCAACTAAAATAATCATTAACTGAGTACAGCTTTCTTAATAATTTCCAAGTTCAAATTATACCTCTTTTTGGAAGATTGTTTTCATGGTGAGTTTTGCACTTAGTCTGTGCTACATGTTTTATTCCCATGCATTTTTCCTGCAATTAATCCCTTCAGCCTCAGCAACTGAGTATAACATGTTCACGCAACGGATCTTTCTTTATACATCTCATTCTTTAAACGGTTACTATCGAGTTCTATCCAAGTTTCACACGTTAAATCAGCTAAGTATGTAGGTTATTATAATCCCAGAAAGAAACTGATATCGTTTGCATTTATCAGACAACAATATTTCAACAAACCCTTCCAGGAATATTTTGATTTATTTCTGCCATTTCCTGCAAGTTTCCATTGTTAGTTTATTACTTAAAAATTAAAAACAATTAGGGGTATTAAGAAGGACAGGCCTGCTTCACTCCTTTAGGCAGATTCAAAATAATCTGCGTATACACACTTTTCATACACACACCATGGAAGTACTGAGGTCCTAAACACTTTTTAGCGCTCATGTAAAAAGTTGTACTGTCCACATTTTAGTATCACATTCCATAGTGCTTTTATAGTACAAATACTGTTTAACCAGAATAAAACGCTGTCCTAAAGACCCATGCACATGAAGTTACATTTTCAGGAGAAACTACTTTATGCATCAGAAAGAAAGAATTCAATTCAGATTCAAATTCAAAAGCTCTATTAGCTCAAAGACAGAGAAATTCCGGCGGTTACTCGCCAATACATAAAAACAATATCCTTTAAAACATAGTATTTAAAAACACACACACACTGTCCAACATCCCACAGCACCCCTCATGAGATAAAATGCATCCCAAATCATCAATATCTCAGCCCCCACAAACCCACCCTCAACAAAAATCACTTCTTACATGGGCGCACAAGTAAACCCGTACGTCCGCACATTCACATCACTCGCGCACCGCACTCACGCTCGCACATTGTAACCATTCGTACCCATGCTCACGATTTAATAATACTAAGTCAAATTGCTTATAACATGTTGTATAAGACCAATATTAATTAAATTAAATACTAATAGTTCTTTTTAAGATATTTGAACAGACTAAAAATAATAACACGGGCACGTATTTTTAAAAAAGGAAAAACAAAAAGAAAAAAATCATTTGTATAGACATTAAGATAAGACAAAATATCAGTGAAGTGTAATACTCTATTCATTAAAACTGAACACAGTTTACACTAAAAAAAGGTAGACTTTTAGTCCCCTCTCTCTCTCCTCTTCTCTCTCTCACTCTCGCTGTCGTTGCGGGCTTTAGTTCATTCAGATTTTATTGTCATACATTTATTAAATTAGCATAATTGATTTTGGAATAAAACTATTTTTAAATCGCAGTGGTTCTATACTTTTGGGTACTCTGTAGCGCTTTTGAAAGGCAGGATTTCAAAATATTTTTGCAAGTACATGTGTGTCATCACTCACAATCTGTCAAGCTCGTCTCTCACACGCATTCATACAAGTCAACAGTTTCTTTTCTCACAGCCCACAATTTTGCCACATCTGTTACAATCTTGTTTACTCTGTTTTTTTTGTTTTTAACAGTCCAGACCCCCAAACCACAACAAGAAAATGAAAGGACAGACTCAATAAAACAATCGGTAAAATTTTGTAAAACTTTACATTCACTTAATACTGACCGGAGTTTTTGAAGGAAAAAGCTGCGAGAGTGGCATTTTCCTATTTACAAGATCTGTATTCGCCATCAAGTTTAGTTTATCGTCAATAATAGTACCTAATATTTGTATTGTAACACCTCTACCTTACACCATCAATGTATAGATTTGAGTACGGCTGGGGGTGCCCTGCGAAATCAATAAACATTTCCTAGGTTTTTGAACATTAAGTCAAGACAGTTCTGTTTGCACCAGGAGGAGAACTCCTCAAACTTGTTTGAAAATACATGACATGGGAATTAAGACAGATCTTCCAGACAGAGTCCATCAGAATAGTTTGAGTTAAACGTAATAGATCAAGCCAGATGCAGTCATTTGTGTAAAGGGTATAAGGATGGGGACAGAACAGTGCCTTGGGGAAACCAGTGGAAGTTTGATCTTTGAGTGGATTATGGCTTTTTAAAATCGAACAAACTGTGTCCGGTGTGTTCAAACAAAGCTCATTATCCCCATAGAATTAAGCCGAGACAGACATACTATTGAGAGCAGTTTGAGAAGCTAATAAGATGGGGCTGAATGGTATTAAGGCAAATAGAATCAATGAAAAAGTATAACGAAGCGAAAGGAGTCGGGTTTTTTTCTAGGTGGGGATAGACATTATGCAGCAAGTAATGGTAGCAACATTTGTGCATCTAGTTGGCTTTGTATGCAAACTGAGAGGATCCAGATATGAAGAAGTAGAAAAAGAAGCCGTTTGAGACGGATTTTGTTCAAAACATTTTCCGAATTACGATAGGAGTGAGAGCCACTGGCTAAGTCATTTAAAGATTTGGGGTGATTATTTTTTGGAACAGGACAAATTATTGATTTTTTCCAGAGACTTGGAACATGGCATGCTTTCAAAGACAGAGAAAACAAATCACTAAAAACATAACACAGCTGCTCTGCACAAGATTTTTAAAAAAAGTGTAAGAATAGGATCAAAGGTGCTGGACTTTGTCTCAAGTCTATCTTTAATTTCAGTTTTCGATTTCTGCCCACATTAGTTATCTCGTTTTTACAATTTACGTGTATTTTTCGCTTAAAATGCATGTAAGAGCTATCCCTTAATAGGTATCTGGATTATTGATACAGATTTTTGATTAACTGAAACAATGATCAATTTGTGCAAGTTTGATATTTCAACAACAGTTTTGTGTGGACCTACACATTTTCCTGATTTTAAAGATCTAAAAACAATTCTTTGTGAAATAATGGCTCTAACAGATCTTTTTCCACTGTTACATTACTTTTTTGTATTGCATTGTATTTGATACCACTTTAAGGCACGGCAGATTTCCCTGCATGAAATTCGGGCTGCTCTCCATGGGGAGAGTGCGTTGCCACAAGAGCAGCGCCACCCACTATTTTTTTTTCTTTTTCTGCTTGCAGCTATTAATGTTCGTTTCCCTATCAGAGTGGCTATTTTCTACAAAACTTTGCCAGGGACAACTCTCTTGCTGTGGGTTCTTTTACGTGCAGTAAATAATTTTGTGTAACACACGGGACCTCGGTTTATTATCTCATCCTAAAGACTAGCACCAGGCCACGAATCATGGCCTAATAGATGGGGGATAAGTTTTTGGCCCAAATGGGGATCAAACCACGGCAAACTTCCGACCCGCGCTTTTCGCTTTCTAGGCAGGTGCATTACTTCTAGACCTCCATCTCATGCCATGGCCAGTTGATGTCTATAATTATTATGAGGAGTTCAAGTCCATACAGCAGGAGAAGGGAAGTTTTCCAAACACTGTTTTTATTGAATCTGTAACGTTTTGTTGTCTTTCTCTCTTGTGGGTATGTAGAGCTTTAAAGTGTCCAGTATCTAATACTAAAACACCATGTCAAAAAAGCAAATACAATACATGTTACGTGGTTCTCGATGAACAACCTTTTTTTCTTGAAAAAAACAACAACACATAACACTCTAGTAGACGCAGAATGCTGATGACTGAAATTTCTTTGTAAATAATAATAATTAATTAATAGAATTTATATAGCGCTATTTCTTGTAAAAAAAAACCCACAAATCACAGCGCTTGCATCCATTCCACTCCCACACATGCAACCAACAAAGATTAACAGCTTAACAAATTCAAATACACACAAACGCACGCGTGCGCGCGCGCACACGCACACACACAGGTTATATGCTTCAGCAGGGTGACGGAAACTTAGGCTATTGAAGGCAAGGACAGACAATTATGAGATGAAACCAGACATGGCATAAGTTGTTCAGGAGTTATTTCTCATCTACCTCTCTACAGAGAAATCACGCAAGATGTAGCAGCAAAGCCCGTACCAAGACAGTCAGTTGTGCAAAGTTAGCCGCCAGAGTGAGTCCTGGTTTGAGGAGCAGAAGTGTCCATGATGTATCCATTTATTTTTATAGGTCTATATTAATATGAGGGTATTTGTTTTCTGTGTGTGTGCATTGTCCCAAGCATCGAGCAAGGTAAGACTGCTTTATTTTATCCAGTGTGTCTTTCATTTAAGAAGATTCAGTATCGAGGTTTTCTGTCTGGTAACTTAGTTTTCCATTGCCTACATACCCAGGGACGGGATAGCTCCGTGGTCGGAGCACTCGCTTTCCCCCAGCCAAGGTTAAGCAGCATCGAGCGTGCTTACCAGTTGGATGGGTGATCGTTTGCGCGCCTTGGCTTCAGTACAGTCCACCAGTTCACCCAGATGTAAATGAGTACCTGCCGCTTTAGGGTCAGGAAGGTAAAGCAGCGAGGGAGAGGAGATAGGCGCCGCCCTCGATATGCTGGCCCCTAGAGAAGTGAGGTTTCTGACGCCTCACTCCCCTACGACCTTATAGGTTATGGGACACCGTCACCTTTTAGGTAGCCCTTAGTTGGCAACTAAGGTCAGCTTAGGCTGAGAAAAAAGAAAACTCTACCACTTTTGTGTGTGCATTCATATGACATCTCAGTATATCAGAAGGAGAGAAAGAAGTAGGCTTAGGTGCCGAAGGCAGACCGTCGGCATCAGAATCGGAAAGCCTCAATGCCAAATGGGAACACCACTTCCAAAACTTTGACTAAAAAAAGCACAAGATGATGTCCAAGCTTTCATCTCAGGTTTCCTCAGCCATTCAGACCATTAAGCCAAAAGAAAATGAATTTCATGCTGACGAAAAAAAAGGCAAAAAATGTAAATGTCATGTTTTGTCCAACGATAGTTCTGAGATTTCGATATCAATGATGGGACAGACAATGACAATTTTTTTCTGCAAGTTTCAAAGATAACGATGAGCTCATTAAGGAATTGAACAAGGAACTCAACGTCGATGAAGACAACAGCCAAAAAGTTTCGGTGTCGCTTGTGAAGTTTGTTAGCAAACGATTTTTCAAGGAACTTTCCTATAAGAAAGTCAAAAAGCTGTAAGAAAAAACTCATTTGCGACCAGCACATTGTGATAAATTATGTGTGCTGACAGTAAACAGTGAGATATGGAAGGAAATGCCAACCAACACCAGGAAGAACGATCTCCAATCAGCACGCACACACACACACACACAGCGTCTACTTTTGTGTGCTGCAAGCGCTATTGCTAAAGCAAAGCAGGCGATTCGTGAGGCACAGCACAGAGACAATCTGGACCTTTTGGAAGCTGCCGTTTCTCAACTGACTGATTGGCAGCCCTGTTAGGCCATGCATCCCAAGACCCGTCTCTCAAGAGGTGGGCAGCAATAAAACCATTCCTAAACCCAACTATTGCCTCTGGAATTTGTGGTGACAGCACTCCCGTTACTGACAAACTCTTTGGAGATCATTTGTCACTCAAAGAAGCTATGGTGTTGAACTGTTTGGGAGCGAGTGTGTCTGGGTCCAGTGGGGCCAGGCATTACAATGGTTGGTGCCCAAAACAGTGTTTTGGCTGGTCCTCTTTTTTTAGGGAATAGAACAACCACCAGTGGACCAAACAAGAAGCACTTTGGGTCCATGAAAGTGATGGAGAGAAACAACAAACATCATGCCTAATTCATTGTCAGTCTCAGTCACTGAAGGAGAATGAGGTGAGACAATGTTGTACTTCACTCCCAAAATTGCACGAAGATGTGAAAACAGAGGCAAACCTGTTTACTGCTGGCAGCCTACAATTCTTTTTTGATCAGTGGAAATCTTCGGCCTTTTACTCTGAGATTCTTTAGTTAATCAAGGGGGCGAGAATAGACCTTGACTGTGACCTTGATGATTTGACTCAAAAGTTTCCCACCTCAACCAAGCTGAACAAAAATAGAAATGGGTGCCATTGATAGGAGATTGAAAAATTAGACCCCCAAAATTCACATTTTCTGCAAGCTCTCCATCTATAGTTTGCTTTCCTCCTGCACTCCACGGCAATAACAGCCTCTTATAATTATGATAAAATTACAGTATGTTATTCCGTCATGTCAAAACAAATGACGAATCATGCATCAAGGACATAAAAACAAAGAACGGGCATGACTAAAAGAACGATCCAACTATACACCATCTGGAAAGATCGCAGCACTCTTTTACCAGCTGAAAATGAAAATAATGAAATGCTCAGTGTGGATCATACTGCTATATTTGTTGTTCTTTTTCCCGGCTGTGAATCCTGGGCGCAAAGAAAACCCCCATCAAAAAACCAAATGAAGCAGCTGAGATGTAGTATGCTGCTCAAAGTCAGTTAAGAACAAATGAAAGCAAGGAAATGGGAACAACAAGAAAACGTTTTACATGAATAAGTGAAAGGAAACCGAGATATGCTACAAAAATCCAAATCCCACCCTCATGAAGACTTGTCTTTCAAGGCAGGGCCGAGAGAAAAATTGATAAACAAGGCAGACCCCAGTGTCGCTAAGGGCCAACATCACCGAATTCTGTGGCGTGAGATTCCATGAAGTCAGCAGGGCAGTACAGTGAAGATTGGAGGGGCACATGGAGAAGGAAGGAAGATCATGTTGGTGCCACTGGGTGTGGCTGCTAACGCCGAACTCGGTGATACCGACAGGTGAGACAGGTGATACGTATAGTGCCGGACCATTCCTACCAGCCACTGGTAAAGACAGGGGAGATTCCAGAAATTTCAGGAACTCTCCAGGACATTCTGAACTCTCCAGAAACCCCATATAATACAGTACAACTTTGGGGAAAACTTTAGGAATTCTCTGCAAATTTGTGTAGACCAATTAGGAAACTTCTGGAATTTCCTAGAATGCTGTAAAACATTCTGGAAGCTTTATGAGAAAAAAAACAACCAACCAACATCCCCCCCCCCACCCCAACCACACGCTTGCTAAAGATACTGTCACCATTGCTCAGCTAACTGATGTTAAACATCAGTGTAAGCATCAGTTGGCAAAGAACACCAAAAGGTCATATGTAAAAATGTATGCACCAATAGGCAAAGAACATCAAAACATCATATGTAAAAATGTATGCATCAATAGGCAAAGAACATCACAGATCACAATGTAAAATAAAATTTCAATCATACTAAATTGGCTTTTCATAGCAACCACAGCAGCCATCCTGTGAGGAAATCTCAACATGTTTCTAACACAATGATGCTGCTGAACAACAAACAAAAAGCATAAACTGTCTCTCTCTCCGTCTGTCTCTGTCTGTCTGTCTCTGTCCTAGACAATAATGCACACCCTCTGTGTCTGTCTGTCTGTCTGTCTCTCTGTCCTATCCACACACTAATGCACACACACACACAAACTCTCTCTCAGTCTCCCTGTCTGTCTGTCTGCCTCTCTCTCTCTCTGTCTCTCTCTCCTAGCCACACACCAATTCTCTCTCTCTTCCTAGCCACACACTAATGCTCTCCTCTCTCTCTTCTCTCTCTCTCCTCTCTCTCTCTCTCTCTCTCCCTCTCTCTCTTTCGAGCCACACGATTTTGTATCTCTCTCTCTCTCTCTCTCTCTCTCTCTCTCTCTCTCTCTCTCTCTCTCTCTCTCTCTCTCTCTCTCTCTCTCTCTCTCTCTCTTTCCAAAACACTCAGTGTTGCACATCATACCACCTACACCCTTCATACACACACACACGGAAATACACCAATGCACATTTAATTATACTGTCTGTCTCACATACACACACACACACACACACACACACACACACACGTACACACACACCTACTCTCGTACACACACACACACACACACACACACACACATACACGAAAGACACTAAGACCAGATGTTTTTTCAAGTTACGGAACATGTGTGGAACAAAGCTTTGCTATACATGCCCCACTAACCCCAACACTTTCCATCTGACCGACAAGAGGGGGGGTGGGTGGGGGTGAGAAGGGGATGGACTAGCTTTGTGGTTAGAGCGTTGCACTTGTGATCTGACAGGACCAGGTTTGAACCAGGGCAGGGACACCCCTGACACCCCTGACACTCCTGACACCTCTTCACCAGGATTTGTTCCTCTGTAGATAACATACGTGCTGACCCCAATTCCCCCAAAAGGCCTTCTGATGAGACTATAAACCAAGGTGCCATGTGCGAACTCACGCATTATATCTTGTGCTTAATTAAAATCTGTTCTGCTTTTTGGGGAAAAAAGTACATTGTGTGCTGGTGGGAACGGATAATAAAGGGACTGAATGTAATAAAAAGCCCACATGATTGCTTCTTCCATGATCCTTGAAATAAGACTCTCTCTCTCTCCCTCTCTCTTGGGGCACACTTCTCGCAGTTAATAATAATAATAATAATGTATGGAATTTATATAGCGCTGAATCTTGTAAAGCAACAAATCAAAGCGCTCAGATTTTATTTCATACCACTTTAAGTCATGGCAGATTTCTCTCCGTGAAATTCGGGCTGCTCTCCCCGGGGAGAGCGGGAGAACGCGTCGCCACTTAGCGCTGCGCCACCCTTTCACCCTTTTTTTTTTCTTTTTTTTTTCTGCAGCTGTATTTGTTTCCCTATCAGAGTGGCTTTTTTCTAAGAATTTTGCCAGGGACAACTCTCTTGTTGCCGTGGGTTTTTTTACGTGCGCTAAATAATTACGTGTAACACACGGGACCTCGGTTTATCGTCTCATCCGAAAGACTAGCGCCCAGACCACCACTCATGGTCTAATGGATGGGGGAAAAATTTCCGGTCCAAACGGGGTACGAACCGCCGCACACTTCAGACCCGGACTTTTCGCTTTCTAGACAGGCGCGTTACCTCTAGACCACCGATCCACCTAGTTGAATACTACCTAGTTGAAATGTAAACAGCTGTTGACAGAAGCTCCGGATTTAAATGAAAATTTTGCGTTCCTGTGCCTTTGCCTGAGTCTCTAAAGTGACTGCAAGACATCATGCCAGAGGTGGCTCTAAGTTTCAGGGCCATGTGTGGCTGCGTTGTGGCCACCTTCATCGCATTCATTTCTCCACGTGCAATGATTAAAAAATCATTGTCCATTCCGACATTGAAGTTGGGCAGGCTGCATGACGGTGCTACTGTAGGTTTGCTCCTCGCCTATTTGTACCTAGGCGTTTTTCTGCATCGGTGTGGCGATGTGGAGCTGAACCCTGGACCTGGACCCAGTGGAAGGAAGGACAGTCTGCACCAAATTCATCTGAACTCTGGTGCTGGTTCCACTTCATCGTCTCTTAAGAGGACAAGTCGGGAGCCGTCACTGAAAGCCGTGGCAGCAAACCTGCAGGAGCTGACCTCCATGTTTAAAGAACTGAAGGAAGAGGTGAGGCAAGTCAAAGAGGCATGTTCTGGTATACTCACTGAAGTGACATCATTGAAAGAGACTGTTAATGAACTGAAACAGGAAAGCCAAAGACTGAAAGAACAAAACGAAAAACTGTGTGAAAAAGTGGAAAGACTGACAACTTGGAGGGGCATTCTAAAAGAAAGAACATCCTTGTCTATGGTATACCGAGACAGGACAGTGAAACTCGTGACGACTGTGAAGGACTGGTTAAAGACTTGCTGACTAACAAACTAGGACTGAGTAGAGACATGGAGTTTGACAGGATCCACCGTCTAAATAGAAACCCTAACTCCCCTATCATAGAGAGGTGCGCATTCTACAGGGATAAGGGAAATGGTTGTAAAGGCTAAACACAAACTCCGTGGAAGCAATGTTTTCATTGGAGAAGACTTCACCCCACGTGTACGTGATATTAGAAGGAGACTTGCTCCTCATTTAAAGGATGCCAGGAAAGATGGGAAAAGAGCATCCATGGTCTTTGATCATTTGATCATTGATATAAAAGAATAATAAAAATAAAAAGAATGGTAAGAAACTATCTGGACGAAAGTCCAGAGCCTACAAATATGGTCTAGCATTCTGGCTGGCTTACTTCAAACTAAGGGCATGCTACATTATCAGTCTCTGTGTTTTCCCCGAGTTCTCTGTTTCTCAATCAAAGGGAACAAATGAAAGTTAGTCACCGCCTACATTACATTCCCCCCCTTCTCCTTCACGTGCTAACTGTACTGATATTTGTCCTGGGCTTGTCACATGGGCTTCTGACAGGGTAACTGTGTCAGCGCTGCCAGCAACTGTCAGTGCTCACGTGAACTGTGTGAATCAGCTCCTGTCTTCTGGATACTCAAAGAGAAGTCCAAGATTTTAAAACAAGAAAGAAAAGAAACTGAGATATGCGTTAAAAAGGTTTTGATTATGATAGAACTAATGAGAGAGAGAGAGAGAGAGAGAGAGAGAGAGAGAGAGAGAGAGAGAGAGAGGAGAGAGAGAGAGAGAGAGAGATTAAAGCAAAGTTAAACCCATGTTTTGCTTACTGTCCACATTGAAATATCAATGGATTGGTGTCAAAGAAAATGACAAAAAAATGTTTTTGCATATTATGACGTTTGGTACCAGATACTGTATGGAGACTTTTGTTGGAAATTTACAGTTGAATATGTTGTTGTTGTTGTTGTTGTTGTTACATCTACAGTGTATTATAAACCAGCTAGCTATTCCATTGATAACGAAAAAGGTCCCGGAACATAAATTGTGTGAAGGAACTCTCATGATATATTTAAGGAATAAAGCATTACTGAAGTAATGTGATTATGCTCATTATATCAAAAAGTCATTTAGGTTTGGCAAAGGGTGTATTATGTACTTGTGTTTACTTACTACCAGAAAACTGATCATTTTGAGGTCAATAGTGGTATGCTTATGTCTGAAAAAGAGTTGCAAATAAGATTTAAGAGTCTTCAGATACGCATGTATTGACGAAAGGAGATTTCAATAAATTGACTATAAAATTAATACTGTCCCAGATATCATAGATAAAGATATTCATTGTTTTAGTATTATAGGCACGTCATCATGTTTTGGTTACCGATGCTCCAATGATTACGTAATATAGAAGTATGACAAATAATTTTATTTGATAAAATGTATTCTAATTTGCTAAATGTGCTGATGATAATCATGGTCGTTTTGTGTATAACAGACACAGGTAAAAGAGTAATGATTATATTTCGAACTGCTGATTGTCTATAACACCTAGATTCAACCAGTCCACTGTTGGCCGTCGCTCTTTCTCTGTTTCTGGTCCATCGATTTGGAATGGCCTCCCTATATCTCTTCGCCAAAGACCTTCTTGTGACACTTTAAAATCTGGCATCAAGACATATTTGTTTCAGGCCTAAGAATTTCCTCTCCTGTTTCATTTCATAGCTATCCCTGCTTTTCAACAGCCAAAAATTCTATCACCCTGCCAAAGTGTATGACGTGTGTGTGTGTGTGTGTGTGGTGTGTGTGTTGTGTGTGTGTGTGTGTGTGTGTGTGTGTGTGTGTGTGTGTGTGTGTGTGTGTGTGTGTGCATTTGAACTTGTTAGAACTATTACTTGCTATTGGTTGCATGACTGTGTAAGAATGAGTTGAGTGCAAGCGCTTTGAATTGTCTGTGCAAGATACAGCGCTATATCAATTCCATTTATATTATTATTATTATTATTATTATTATTATTATTATTATTATTATTATAAAATGTATAGATGACACAACTGGAATGAGCATAATCAAAACAGTGAAGATTTTCTTTTTTCAGTTTACTTAAAAAATTTGCTGTCAAAATATATCTAGTGCTTTATGTTAATCTACATATTGAAAATTACATGTTTACAGATGAAGATTTGAAACACCTGGCCACTGTTTGGCTTTGAAACTGGTGTATTGAAACCTAATTCAGTAAGGGGCCATAGCCTATAAACCATTTTGAGTTCGAGCTCTCTCTCTCTCTCATTATCTATTCATTCATTATCCTCGAAAGTAAAAAAAAGAAAAACAGAATGTGTCTCTCACTCTCACTGTGTGTGTGTGTGTGTGTGTGTGTGTGTTGTGTGTGTGTGTGTGTGTGTGTGTGTGTGTGTGTGTGTGTGTGTGTTGTGCGTATGTGTGTGTTTGTGTGTGTGCGTTGTGTGTGTTGCGTGTGTGTGTGTGTGTGTGCGTGTGTGTGTGGTGTGTGTGTAAAGAGGGGAAGAGGGAAAGAGAGTGGGTATTATTTTCTGTGCAATTGTATGTCATTATGCCTATTTTTTCCCAAATTATTTTTTCGAGGGTTGGATGTAAAAAACACGCCCCCATGTAATGGTTCATGTATTCCCATATCAAAAATACAGATTGTTAAAAAGTATTGTTTCCTCCTTCTTGTGCACCAGGTGTCGTTTCTTTTCAAGTTGCGACTTCAGGACCAACAGGTGTAGAATCCACTGCTGTGAAAACTTAACTTTTGGGTATACTTACACACACACACACACACACAAACATACACACAAACACACATTTTTGTGCATACTTACACACACACACAAACACAAACACAAACACACACACAAACACACACTTTTGTGCATACTTACACACACACACACACACACACAAACACACACACAAACACACACAAAACACACACACTCTGTCACACACACACAAACACACACTCTCTGTCTCACTCTCTCTCTCTCTCTCACACACACAAACACACACTCTCTGTCTCACTCTCTCTCTCTCACACACACAAACACACACTCTCTGTCTCACTCTCTCTCTCTCACACACACACACACACACAATCTCTCTCTCTCACACACACACACACACACAAACACACTCTCACACTCTCTCACACTCACACACACACACACTCTCTCTCACACACACAGAGCTGTTATCATTGTTTACTCGCTTTCCTTACACTGCCTACGATATTTAGCAACAGATACCCATTTCACAGCCCACAGCCATCAACATAAATGCCCCCCCTCCCCTTCCCCTTCCCATCGTCTAATATCACTTTGAGGGAACAGACGTAATATCGAAGTAACACCACCACCAACAACAACAACCATACACAGAGGAAAGACACCAAGACCACATGTTGGTCAAGTTGGCCAGCGTGTGTGGAACAAAAGATTACATACAATGCATGCCCTACTTACGCTATTCCTCTATACTAACTAGGAAAACGCCACGCATTCACAGAGAAAAAAAAGGTCACTATATCTTGTTGATAGTCCATACTCGATACAGCATCAGGCCATCACTTGGTCTGCTCCTGTTGCTTTCTGGGATCCAGACAGGTGTTCTCCATCTGCTTGCCTCGTTCACGTCCCTCAACAACAAACAGCCTGAGGGCTTGAAAAATAAAAGACAAGAACGTATTTTTTGGTGCTGACATCTTCTTGCTTTTAACTTCAACATAGGGGAGTGTGTGTGTGTGTGTGTGTGTGTGTCTGTGTATGTGTTGAGGGGTTAGGGGGTAGAGGGTGGGTGGGTGTTTGTGTGGGTGTGTATTTACTTTTTTGTTTTCTTCCGTGTGTAAGTGTGTTTGTGTGTTTGTGTGGGTGTGTATTTATTTTTTTTGTTTTCTTCCGTGTGTGTGTGTGTGTGTGTGTGTGTGTATGTGTGTGTGTGTGTGTGTGTGTGTGTGTGTGTGTGTGTGTTGGGGGTGTAGGGGGTAGAGAGTGGGTGGGTGTTTGTGTGGGTGTGTATTTACTTTTATTGTTTTCTTCCGTGTGTGTGTGTTTGTGTGGGTGTGTATTTACTTTTTTTTGTTTTCTTCCGTGTGTGTGTGTGTGGGGTGTGTGTGTGTGTGTGTGTGTGTGTGTGTGTGTGTGTGTGTGTGTGTGTGTGTTGGGGGTGTAGGGGGTAAGGGTGGGTGGTGTGGGTGTGTATTTACTTTTTTGTTTTCTTCCGTGTGTGTGTGTGTGTGTGTGTGTGTGTGTGTTTGTGTTGGGGGGTAGGGGGTAAAGGGTGGGTGGGTGTTTGTGTGGGTGTGTATTTACTTTTTTGTTTTCCTCGTGTGTGTGTGTGTGTGTGTGTGTGTGTGTGTGGTGTGTGTGTGTGTGTGTGTGTGTGTGTGTGTGTGTGTGTGTGTGTGTGTAGGTGGGTGTTTGTGTGGGTGTGTATTTGCTTTTATTTGGTCTTCTTCCGTGTGTGTGTGTGTGTGTGTGTGTGTGTGTGTGTGTGTGTGTGTGTGTGTGTGTGTGTGTGTGTGTGTGTAGGTGGTGTTTGTGTGGGTGTGTATTTCCTTTTATTTGGTCTTATTCCGTGTGTGTGTGTGTGTGTGTGTGTGTGTGTGTGTGTGTGTGTGTGTGTGTGTGTGTGTGTGTGAGTGTGTGTGTGTGTGTTCCCGAGTTGGAAGTGAAGTTGACTTGTAGTGTTTAGACTAAGTAGAAAAGCCAGCATACAGAGCACAACAGCATGAGCCCCAATGACGCGGTGGTTGGCGCCTTTGGTATCTGTTGGAGGGTCACGGGTTCGAGCCCCATGAGTCAATGGTTTGGGTTTTACTTCCTCCAGCTTCTACCAATAGTCTGTCATGGGTCATTGGGAAGACTGGAGCCACACAGTTGAGTTTCATCCTCTTGACCGATGGGATTTTGAGAGTGCTGCTCAGTTGCTTGGTGGACACTGCAGGCCTCTGTATCCTTCATGTCTGGTTGATGTCAGGATGTTGTAGGAGAGGAAGCGTAGATACAACTCTGTCAGGTAGTCTTACAACGGGTTTTCCTTCACAGCATTTGAAGATAGTGAACGAAGAAGACAAGATTATACCCAGGATTTCATTCCTCTTAAGTTGGATTAGGGTATCTGAATAACAAAACAAAACAGACACTCACACACCCCTACCTCACCCACTTTGCCCTTGGAGTCTCCCAGTGATGTCCAGCAGGAGTGATGAAGGAGACGGAGTGTGTCTTATGTGTGCCCCCAGCATGTTCAATGAGGACAGCAACAACAGCCCCAGATGTGCCCTGCTCACTAGGCAGGGGTGGGGGCTGCACACAGGAGTTCAGCTTGCCCAAGACACCGTGCCTACAGTGGCAGTAAGGTGCCCACTGGCGTCACTGGAGTGAAAGGAGAAGTCAAACAAGGCGAAATATCCTTTGTACAAGCACTCTCCTGATCAGACTTGTACAGAGAAAATGAGCCAGAGAAAGCCATCTTCTACAAGTGAACATAACAGGAAAATGGCGTGGGGAAAAACTGTGCCGTCTTTTAGCTACTAGCCTTCATAGGAAAGCATACCTTGAACTGCAGCCAGATCCAGTCCCCTTCAACCCCACCCCATCCAATCCAGACAGACCCAGTCCCCTTCAACCCCACCCCATCCAATCCAGACAGACCCAGTCCCCTTCAACCCCACCCCGTCCAATCCAGACAGGTCCAGTCCCCTTCAACCTCACCCCGTCCAATCCAGACAGGTACAGGCCAATCCAAACTATGCCAGTCCAATCCATCTAATTTGGTAGGAAGGGCCCACTCAGGGAGGAGTTGGTGTCCCACAGGGGAGCATCCTCTCTCCCAACCTCTTCCGCTCAAAATCGACATTATCTGACTGGTTTGCTACGGTGTGAAGTGTTCAGTTTTGGAGATGATTAATTTTTGCCGTTTGCACATTAAGTAGTAGAACATTCGTGGGCGTTCAGCGTCACCTGTAGCTTTGTACACAATGATAACGATCCAAAACTGCCCTGAAGAAAATGGGTGCACCGTTTCCTTAACCCAGACTGATGAGTCATTTTACCACAGGCCATGAAAGCCTTTCTCCTGATTAGTCAATCTGTCTGGGAAAATAAAAGACAGCAGTGATGGAAGCTAGCAATTCATTGTGTCCTTTGATGCTGACCTGTATGGCCTGATAGCACATCACAGTAACAACCTGTAAGAATTATCTGATCTAAAAAAAACTGTCCTCTTGACAGATTATTCCTTCAAACCATTCACCACACAACCGTTTTTCTTGCTCAGAGTCAGGATATTCAAATACACTGTGGAAATGTCCAGGTTTACTATGTTTATGCTTATCAGTGATAAACACTGTAGAGCCCTGTTTGTGATACTGGATATCCTTAATTTTATCCCATGAAGGGTCTGCACACTCTGTAATGAAGACATTAACAACAAGGCATACAATTTAACAGTCAAATCTTTTATAGGCAAATACTCATTATCTCCTTGTTTAAAATTGTAACAACACATCTACGTCAGGTGCCATTTTGTGATGTGGAACAGGCATTCTAGTTTCAAAAACGCCTTTCATTAAAAGAATTATCACCCTACAATATCTATCCACTGTTTTCCCACTCCCTGATTGCGTAACTGCTGACAAGGCACTGCCTGTGGTGTTAACTGCATTATACCCTAGCCTTAATTCATAAAGGTATGTAAGAAATTCCAACACCAAACCTATTGATGCACAAAAGGGATTTGTGTTCCTTCCAGCACGGAAAACTTTCCATCTTCTGAGGCAAGTGGCATACTGGTTCTGCGTGGTTCATGTCCAGGTTGCAATATGATGTTGCAAGTTGTTCCAACACTCTGTGTACCAGGCTGAAGGGGGGGGGGGAGCATACACAAAACATGCCTTCCAGCTGACACTAGATGCGTCCACTGCAATTACATCTGGATCTGGTTCCCAAGAAACGCATGGCTTTATCTGAAAGTTCAGGCGTAAGGCAAATACATCAATTGATAACCTATCCAAGCTTTTTATCTCTGTTTTGAATATTTTGGAATTCAGCTTCTATTCAGTTAAGTGTTGCCAATAAAGTTTCTTGATTTATGGTCTGCCTCCATAATTATTAACCATATCATTATTTTCTGTCTTTGCACCAAATATGACACACTTTGCAACTAAACTGCAGTCTGTTGCATGTGATCCTCCCATAGTTTTCAAGTAGGAAATGACACATGTGCTATATGTCAAGACTGACGTGTTTACCAGTCACTTCCCTTTTAAAACTGTTCAAGGCATACTTGATTGTGAGCAATTAAAGCACAGTAATATTGGAGCCTTTATCTTCTGTAGTCCCTCTTACCCCTGTTTCCTGTGAATCAAGGACTGCACCCCAACCACCAGAGGATGAGGCATCTGTACACAGTTCTGCTGATGGATCAGGTTGTTCTATGCTAAATAACAGTTGGTCAGCATTTCTAATCCAACAATGTAATTTCTGTTTTCCTTTTACTGATAAAACCATAAGGGCTTCAAACTTCTATTTAATCTGTTTAGGAGCGTCGGCTGTTTCACTTTCTAATTGTCTATAATACAGAGGTCCCATTGATATTACGGGAAAAGCCACAACTAACTGTTTGATTACTTGTGCCACCTCCCCTATTGTGGTTGGATTTTGAACTGCAATCCATCACTAGCTGATTTTAATTGCTGTGTCCATTCTGGTGGCAGTTTCACAGTCATGTTTTCTCTTTTTCTTTGGTATTAAAGCCAACTTGTCTTCATGTTATAACAAGTCCCAGTGACCTAAAATGACGAATAGTGTGACATTCTTGAAAAGTATGTCTTTGCAAGTAAGAGTCCTCAATAATGATGGTGACGAAAAACCTCATGATCTAAGATGGCTATGAACTGGTTTCAAAAGTTTTTTAAAGGTTCTTGGACAATAGAAAAGACCATTTGGCAAACAGGTGTAATCATGCAGTTCTACTCTCCATTTAAATTTAAGATATTTTTTATGTTGAAATGCAACATGAACAGAATAATATGCATGCCAAAAATCTACAGAGGCCATATAACAGCTCTTTGTCATCACTCTTGTTGCTGACTGAAGATTTTCCATTGCAAAATGTTCATAAGGAACATGCTCATTGCACTTCTTCAGATTCAAGGTCATATTATTATGTACCATCTGACTTTGGTACAAGAAAAATGGGCGATGCTACCTGTCCTTTTTCATCCCCTGATTTTTAAATAAAGCCCATCTCTAATAATTTTTCAATTTCATTATCAATATGTTACAATAATTTCCTTGTATCTGAATTTTTGGAAAGTAATTTTGGACTGAAAGTGGCGGTTTCTGGTCCTTGTACCAGATTTAAGATAAGAGAGTCTGATGTCAAATTTTTCCACTGTGGAACAAAACGTTTCAATCTGCCTGCCTGAAACCTTTCCTGTAACTGTGGACCAACATGTGGAGCATCAACACTACTTATGGGGCTCAAGCCAGAGTGTAGGGCTGCTTCTATGTACTCCAACTCTTGTTCTGACCCTGATTTCTCAAGTGCCGTCGCCAAAAGTCTATGTGTGACACTTTTTAATCCATCCTCAAGAGACACTGATTTCAAACCTGATATCCTCTCTTGTTTCATCTTTTATCTGTCCCTGACTTCAACAGTCCAAATCCCCATCACCCTGCCAAAGTGTTTAACCTGTGTGTGTGTATTTATTTATAATTTATTTTATATCGACGATAATCGAATAAGCACTCATGTGCTTTTTTACATCCAGTCCCCGTGTGTATGCGGTTTTGTAAATTTTGTCATCCGTTCCCAGCGGCATACAATGGCCTACTCTTGCGAAAAGCGGAACAGGCTCTAACGTGTGCGCAAGATGCTCTGCATGCGTTCGCACACGGGGCCTCGGTGTGTGTGTGTGTGTGTGTGTATGTAGTGTTGTGTGTGTGTGTGTGTGTGTGTGTGTGTGTGTGTGTGTGTGTGTGTGTAACGTGATTTGTCAATAGTAGTCTTATTGAGGTACATTGTAGCAATAGGTTGTGTCGTATTTGATTTGTTTTATGTTTGTCAGTTATGAGCGGTACTAATTAAAATCGTTATTGTTGATTGTCAAATATTAAACAATTTATTATGCTTTAATTTTGCGTTTTAATATATTCTTATTTTTTCTTCTAGTGTTTTCTATAGTTCTCTCTTTATGTAGTAGTAGTAGTAGTAGTAGTAGTAGTAGTAGTAGTTAGTAGTAGTAGTAGTAGTAGTAGTTATTGTTATTATCATCATCATCCTTGGCCTCTTTTAAACCCCCTCTCTCAGTTTCTTTGTTGCTTCATTTTTTTAAACTAGCATTGGAACATTCCTGCATTTTTAAGACTTGGTGAACATATTCTCCAAATCTGTTGCCTAATTCAATAATTGATGATGTTGCCTTTAGATTATTGCCAAAAAGGAGGTCAGTTAATGGTCTATTGCTAGATTCCAGCTTTCATAATCTTTTGTTGACCTTTGAAGCAGCCATAATTCTGTTCCTCCTATCCACTGGAACAGACATCATGGGACGCCCTTGTAATGAAAGTACCTGCATCCCTGACAGATTCGAGGTGCTCTTCGTTTTCAGTGGATGCACTTTCTATCACGTCACTGCTGACCTTCAGCAAAACAGAAGCAGCTTACTTGAACAGCCCTAGATCTTTTTGACCGCAAAGGTTATGGCCCTTTGCATCATGGTCTAAGCAAGGCCCAAGTTTTAGGGTTTACCTTGGGAACTTTGTCAGAGCAAGTCCCTGGCTGCTTTTAGTTATCCTGCTTTTCTTTCAGTTCTTCTTCCAATATTTTAGCTTGTTTATATTTGAGCAATAATCTTAGCAAACTTTTTTCTGACACGTCAGGCTCTTGATCTTCGTCAGATTGGTATTCATTTTCAATGTCATCAAGCATACAAATATGCCCATCATCATGAAATTTTTGTGGTTTATCTAGAATCAGATTTTCAATCTCATTCCCATGAGGAACTGTCTTTTCTTTTTCGCTTGTTTGAAACTTGGATGTGCCCAACAAGCGAGCATGTTGTGGGTTCATCATTTTTTACAGCTGGATCCAGATTTCTCTTTCTGCCACTTGTCTACTTTCAACTGGCCCAAATTATCAACTTCTGGGTCATCATTTCTTCCCAGTTTTTAACAGGGATGAAAACCATCTGGTGTGGAGAATGAGTAGGGCTATAATGTTCCTTGGCTCGAGGTTTGAGAGCGTACATTCATCACTCAACAAATTATCTTTCATGTGCTTAATGACCGCTTAAGTACAAACAACAACTTTGGAAATTTCAATAAAATCGTATATGATGAACCAACGGGATTGAATTTTAGAACGAAAAATGAACATTTTATTAAGGATGGGCTAGATTATTCATTTTTATCAGATAGCGTGAAAAAAGACCAGAGCATGGCTTCCGAAAGCATACATTTTATGGCTTCTTCTGGACATTCACAGCTCTCACATATCACAGTTTCGGGAAACTACTCTAGATGGAATTACATTTCTAACCTAATGCATTTAATGTCGTAGGTATTGTATGAATCACTGGTGCATATAGACAATCAGATCTGTTTCTAATTTACCTTGGAGTCTTCTTATAATATGCCATTGAACAAATGCAATATTATCTATAACTTTATCTGAGCAACGAGATTCAGAAAATTCAAAAATAAAATCTGTCATTTGAATTGGACAGAATTGACGGTATATCCGATATTTTATCTAATAGATGACAAACACGTAGATGTTCAGTTTTCAATTCGCATTTTAATAAACCCTGTCCACCATTGCAACTACTGACCTACTGAAAGAAAGACAGGGAGGTAGAGAAAGACAGACTGAAAGACAGACAGATGGTAGGGCAAACACACCACATAGACAGACAAACAGACAGACACACAGACCGACCCACAGATAAACAGACACACAGACAGAGAGAGAGAGGAGAGAGAGAGAGAGAGAGAGAGAGAGAGAGAGAGAGAGAGAGAGAGAGAGAGAGAGAGAGAGAGAGAGAGAGAGAGAGAGAGAGAGAGAGAAGAGAGAAGGGAGGGGGGGGGGTCAATGCAGGACACAAAGACCTTTCGAGATGGACAAAAACCCCAGAACATGTGTGTTTACACTGAACACAAAAGACAAAAAGAACACCACACCACAACTGATGTCAACCAGTTGTTTTAGTAACGGTTGGTTGTTGTTTTTTTAGCCTACCAATAAACTCTATAAGTTCTGGCCTTGCCGGGCATACACCATCATCCAGTGTTGAAGACAGGAGGGAGAGGCAGGGAGTCAGACTGGTAGGTAGATAGGTGTCTGGGGGAAAGCTTTACCACTTCAAGTCAACATGGCAAGGGCTCTATTCCACGTTGCCGCTTTACTGATTTTGGCATTTTCTACTTTTGGTGAGTAATATCTGATGCGGTTTGTTCTTAGATGTTTTGTCTTTGGTGGGAAGTATACGCTTCCAGAGAAAAAATATACCCTGCTATTTTGTTGATGAATGATACTGATGGGTGTTTTTAGTGGTACATTTCAGTGACGACCTTAATGTTTAACCACCAAAAGTGTTCATAAAATATGATGGTTTTTGTGGATAAACTATCATCTATCATGAGTGTATGTGTTGCAGAAAATGCTAATTTATTGATGTAGAAAACTATTAGGATTAAAAAGAAAGTTATTGTGTGGAAGTCTGTTTTTCTTGATAAAAACATGTTTTACAAGTATGCAAGAATTTAAATAAACTTAACATCACCTATTCATTCTGAAGTCTTTCACTGGGAAACTGACAAGGAAAATCAGCAAATAATATTAAAACATAATCAAAACAACAAATAACATATGGATACACAGTAAATGCATCATCTCAGCTCAAAAGTCTCCCTCATTACCGCTGTTGTTGGAGCTCCACGCAATGCCACCAGGGTTCGTCATCTCTCTTTATCCCTGCCAATTCTACGATCTCCTGCAGCCCTCCCAGACCACTGATCTTAGTATGTTAACGATGTAAGATGTTGGTGGTCAATCTCTTTTCCGTCTGCCATCAATCTTACTTTGTTCTCCCGTCTGACAAATTGACTCTTAGAAATATCCTGTAAAATTTCAGCTGCTCGCGTTTACTTTGTCTCTTTTCAACGTTCGTAGTGTCCAGGCTTCTGACCCATACAGAAATGCAGGCCAGATTAGCGTTTTGATAACCCTGATTTTTGACTATTAAGGTATACCTCTGTCTTTCCAAATCTGGGGGCCCCCTGACATCCCCATATTGTAGACTAAACAACTAACTAACTCACCAAGTAAGTAATTAACTAACTACCTACCTAACTGATTAACTGATTAATTGATTGATTACGTCAGAAAAATCTATCAGCGTAAACTTAATAAGCTTAATATGGTAGAAAATGGATTCATGTCGTCACTAACTAAAACTGACATTGTTCTCTTCAATAATGGAGCTGATCCCTGAACCTTTTCTGTTTTCAAATTTAATGATGTATGTCTTGGACACTAATCTTTCCTAAAAACCAATTAGGAATATATCTTACATCAAAACTAACACAGAATCGTCATATTGAATATTTTGTTAGATAAAGCAAGGACAAGTTAAAGCTACATGAAAGTGTTAAGCAAACAGCGAGGGCCACAAAATACAACAGTTTTTAAAACGCCTGTATATATCTATCATTAACGCTCATTTGCTCTATACTAACGTATGGGAAAGAAATCTACTTATAGTTCCAAAATATTTACAAAAGAAACTTAAATGATCAGATTGTAAAGCTTTCCAGCTTGCCATGGGTATACCACTACATGCTTCATGTTTTGGTATATACACAGAAGTGGGAATTTTACCTCTAGACAAATACCGCGGACTAACAGAAGCAAAGTATGTCATGAGAAGCTCAGGTGTTGAAAAAAAAATCAACATGAGATCAGTCTAAGATCCAACGATTATTTTCCGAACAGAGCTAAAGCCATTTGTTCTCTTACTACTATCTGTGCTTTTACTTTCGGACTTTTTGACAAATCTGAAGTTAATTCAAAAGATCTTAAACGGTTGATGCTTCATTTATCTCCTTATCGGTCATGGGAACTTCAAAGAACTAATTTTTGACATTGATCACACGAGCTTCAAAAGGGGGAAAGGATGTAATCTTATTAGCGCCTTTGTGAAAGAACATTTAATCACTAATTAGTCTTTACATCTTAAAATCTGTACTAATGGGTCACTTCAAAGAATAAGGGGGGTGGGGGGAAGAGCAGCCTTATCATTCCGTCTTTAAAGGCTGAAAAACACACTACATTGGGAGAAATCACTCAATTCTTATTCCAGAGCTGACTGCAATTTATATAGCTTTTGATTTTTCCTAGGACCATACTTCAGGTCCTGCTTTGTGTTGTTTCAAAGTCAGTATTACAATCTTTTAAGATTTCAAAGTCTTAAGTTAAGACATGGTGCCATTAATGAAATAAATCCTAATGTACACTTTCTAACGTTACGAGATACTGGCATAACTTTTTGTTGGGTGCTATTACATTGCAAAGGAAAAAAACCCAGGAAGACGCTGGATATTGTCCATGTAGTTCGCTTGCGTTCTTTCTTATCATTGGGACTAGATAATTCTCAAGTGCGGTCAATTATTTGTCTCATGAATAGAAGTGAAATGCATTATATTCCGGACAAAATTTGTGAGAAACATAAATGTATATGTGGTGGAACCACATCCAGTATTGATATTCTTTTTGAGTGTCAGGTTTTACAACAATATCTGCCTGCCCTTTATAATAGTAAAAATAATAATAACAATAATAACATGGAATTTATATAGCGCTGAATCTTGTAAAACAAATAAACCGAAGCGCTTGCACTCAAATCATTTACACGCAGGCAACTTTCCTCAAATAACATAAGAAATCTCAAATTTATGCGCGCGCGCACGCACACACACACACACACACACACACACACACACACACACACACACACACACACACACACACACACACACAAAAGCAAATGCATTGCTTATTCAATGTACCATCTGGAAATAAAATTTTGACTTGACTTGACTTGACTTGACACACACACACACACACACTTGGGTGGTGATGAAGGAGACGAAGGATGCTGTTGAAAAGTAGGAACAGATCTGAGGGGAAAGTGTCAGGTAGGAAATAAGTGCGTTTTGAGGCTGGATTTGAAGGTATCAAGGGAAGGCGTTTGGCGAAGTTAAAGAGGGAGATCATTCCAGGTGGATGGATCAGAAACAGAGAAAGAGCGATGGCCAACAGTGGTTTGTTTGAATCTGGGTGTTGGAAATGACAAAGTGCAACTCTTTACAACTGTAGGTCGCTGTGCAAAGTTGGTTTTGCATTGAGGGGGTGTCTGTTGCTACTTTCCTGCAGTGAGGGCAGTTTTCTCCCCCTCTGTTTTGCAATGTATTTATAAGACAGTTTTTTTTAATCAGGTACATGAATTCCACCCTATCCGTTAACTTATATTAGTTGTAGTTGATATTTGTGTTATATTGATATTGTTATTCTAGTACTATTTTAATTGCAATAAGTTTATGCTGTTACATTTGTTATATCATCATATATTTGATTGAATTACTGGTCACTGACAGTTACATTATGCTGTTCCCTAAATTTCCCTCATTACTTTTTTTTTTTTTTTTTTTTTAGCAATAAAGATTAGTATGTACACGAACATATTTCATTGAAAACACAACACACACACGCCCACACACATCACACACACACACACACACACACACACACACCACACACACACACACACACAACACACACACATATATTATATATAATATATATATATATAATATATATATATATATATATATATATATATATATATATATATTTAATAATCTATATATATATATATATAATATATAGATATAATATATATATATATATTATATATTATATATACACGCACATGGGAAAAATCAAACTGGCATACCTGTTACTTTTTTGGTCATGGTTTTCATAGGTGATCAGACGTTCCCATAACTAAACCAAAGGTTTGCAAAGCAGGAGGTTTTACCAGATTCATTGCTCAACCATCTCAGTTCTGAATTGATTCCAAATGCTACACTGGACATGTCACTATTACCAGCAAGAAGTGAAGAAAACTAAAAATGTTCATAGTCACAGACTGAGAACTTCAGTTTTACTTTGGGAGCAAAACCCATGTTTTTGTTGGAGCATAGTTATCGTCACTGACAGTACACTTTTAAAACAGTTTGGACACAGCACGTCACACACCAGTCCAGTAAACTGAAGCTCATGAACAAGTGTCCAGTTTTGTTCGTTGGTAGTGTCTACCTGGTTATTATTTGCCATCAGATCAATTCTTCTTCGTGAAGCACGTGGCTCACTCACTGAAGCGTCAGACTCGTTTTCTCTCCAATCATGTTCGGTGTTTCACTTCTGTTTCTTTGCGCTTTCAGCCTTGGAGTGTGGGCATGCTGGTCAGACTTTCTCTCTTTTCCCTTATGAGGCATCGTGATAGGTGATTTTGAATAGATTATCTTGAAATAACGAAAATCAATGGAAATAAAAACTTTAGCAGCCCAAGAAAGATTCTTACTGGTTGTTGATCGTCGAACACCACACTAAGCGGGGCCTTGTGGGATGATGTCATTACAAACTGAGATCACTGATTGGACGAATACAAGCACGTGAAGGATTTGCTCCTATTTTTTAGCATTTTTCACACCCGACTTTCAAACCAAAATGCGCCAATTCTCCATGTAAAGATATTTTTGTAACAAATGACTTACTGTTACTATTTGACTAGATAAGCGTGAAAAAATAGGCTTTACAATATCTGTGTCAGTGTATTAGGGGAACCAAAAGGATGCAGGATATCATTTTAATGAACAGCTTGACTGATCAGCTTAGGCGTTGGGTTACCCAGACAATGTCAGATCATTCAGACCAGACAGGTCAAGGAAGTTGAAACAATGGCCTGCACCTGAACCTCGAGAGATACAATTCCCTCACCTTTAATCAATAATCTATCTATCTATCTATCTATCTATCTATCTATCTATCTATCTATCTATCTTTATATAGATATATATATATACACACACACATATATATAAAGGTAGTTAGATAGATAGATAATATATATCTGTGCGTGTGTTATGATATATGGGCTTATATAATTGCAATATCATACCCTCCCAATTCCGTTTGACTGGACATAAAATTCAGTGTAATTCTCTCCTATGTCATAGTGAAGGAAATCAACTGCAGATTATCATCTATGCAGTAAGTTTTATTATATTCCAAAGTATGTATATGACTGTTATTTTGATCTGCGTTGAAGTTGCTGAATGTCATGTTGCTCGGGGCCATATTGTTAAGAGCAAACAAGTAGGAAACCCACACCCAAATATAATATTGAGAGAGAGAGAGTGACAGACAGACAGACAGACCAGAAATAGACAGAAACACAGATAGGCAGAGACAGAAAGAGACAGAGATTCAAAATCTCTACCATCACTATTTATATTTTAAAAAAATAATAAGCAAGATAAAATCTAAAAGAATAAACACACTCAGATATTTTTTTCTGGCAAAGATGAACCATTTAACTGTTTCACTTGGCCTAAATACTTTTACCTCATTGCTTCATTTGTCCTAAAGTCTTTTACCTCATTGACAGTTTTGTAGAATCACTAATTATAAAATATTGTTTTATTTTCAGCTTTTGACCATGAAACTGGCGACAGAGAGAAGCGTGCTGTTTCGGTAAGGCCTGTGTGCTCTGCCAATATTTTGTTGTTAGTGTTGGGTGTTCCCCAGCTTAACTCTCTTGGTTCACAGACAAGATATACCTTGTCTAACTCATCACACCTTTTTGAAGAATAAACCATTGTACCATTGGGAACAAAAGACAAACCTTGCAAGACATAGGGACTGGATGTTAAAAAAGAAAGCAGGCCATAGCTTATTCCATTATTCTGGACATAAACAGGGTAAACTAGAAGTAACTGGTACACAGAAGGGGAGAAGTTTGTGTGTGGCTCTGTTGTCACATTGTTCTCCTCTCCTCTCCTTTTCTCTTTTCCTTATGTGAAGTTATGGACTACAGCGCACGTGTACAATGTCCATTTATTCAGAAAAAACAGAAATTTTCAACAACAAAAAGCCAACAAGAATATGGCCCAGGGCTAAAGGTTGTTTGTTGCTGATGCACACTAGTTGCCAGGCCTACATTGAATGTTTGCTGTGTTTAAGGTTATGTGGAAACTGTCTTTAGTCACAGTCCAAGCTTTGAGCACGACAGCCTCCTGCACACTTCTTTCAAAGAGACATTGGTTTGAAGTCCTGTGTGGCGTCATATGGCAAGAGATTTTTTTCATACTCGGGTACAGCTCAAGGTTCACCAAGGTGAGATTTTGCGTATGCGACTGTTTTTGCCCACCCTATATATATATATATATATAATATATATAATATAAATATATAAAGTCTTTCGGATGAGACTATAAACCAAGGCCCTGTGTGCGAACGCATGCAGAACATTTTGCGCACACGTTAAATCCTGTTCCGCTTTACGTAAGAGTAGGCCATTGTGTGCCAGTGGGAACTGATGACAGAACTTACAAAACCGCATACACACGGGGACTGGATGTAAAAAAGCACATGCGTGCTTATTCCATTATCATCAATATAAAAGAATAAATAAATAAATAAAATATATATATGACATGGGAGATTGTAATATTCCCAACTCTTAATTCACCAGACACCACCCAGATTCAAACCCTGACTTCATGGACAATGGGATTGAAGTCAAACGGTCTTCACCACTTGGCCACAGCGTCTGTCTGGCCAGGAATGAAAAACCAGTGTTGAAATACACACACATTGTCCTCCAGAGCGTGCTTAACATCTCACACAGAGCCCCAGGTAGCATGATTCAGTGAAGATACAGTATACTACATTACCGCCTAGGTGTTAAGCTGGGGAACGCACAACAAGAACAACAACAACAGAAGAAGAAGAAGAAGAAGAAGAAGAAGAAGCTACACCAGAAGATGGCACTCTTGCAAACACTTTAGAAACATTTTGTTTGTGGAAAATACCCAAAGATTAAGACTCAAGAGAAAAATCTAACAGGAGTTCATGTCAAGATTTATCCTGTTCTAACTGTAGCTGAGGTGTTGGGTGTAGACTACGTCCCTAAATATTTATAAGGAACGATCAGTGTTAAAAAAAATGTTTAAATTCAAAAGAAACAATTATAAGTTTTTAAAAAAGTTTTACGATTTATAAAGACTGTAATATCTACGAGATCAGAGATCATAATAATTATTCATTGTATAGCGTGATGTCTAATACTGCACTACGCTACAAAACATTGCGGTACACTACACTGTAGTAAACTGCATTTCCTAGTACTACACTACACTACATTGCAGTATACTACACTACACTACGCTGCACTGCATTGCACTACACTGCACTCCACTCTACTACACTACAATGCATTACACTACACTGTAGTACACTGCATTTCCTAATACTGCAGTACACGGCTACGGCACATAACACTACACTGCACTGTACTCCACTACAAAACGCTGCAGTGCATTACACTGTAGTACACAGCAGTTCCTAATACTGTACTGTATTACCCTGCATGAACACTGCACTGCACATGCTACTACACTGCATAACACTGCTACTACATTTATCACTTTAAACTGAAACTGATAATCATAATACACTCACTGCACTGATACATCTAACTGCACTACGCTACAAATAATGCCTACCTACACTTACACTGCAGCTACACTACACTACACTACACTACACTACACTACGCACTGCACTCACTACACTGCACTCCACTCCACTCATACATCATACACTACTACACTACCTACATACCTACACACTACCACACACACACCACACCACACCAACCACACCACCTCACTACACTACACTATTTATTTTATTATTATTCTTTATATCGAGGATAATGGAATGCACTGCACTCATCCCCTGTACTTTATTTTTACTATTCACGCACACAATCCTCCTGTGATAGCAACAGTTACGTTGCCAAATTTCTGCATGCTACACATACATACACTACCTGCACACCACTCACACCAACACTACACTACACTACACTACACACACACCAACCAACACCCACACCCACACTACACTACCACATATATCTCATCTCATACATAATATAATACACTCTCTTACACTACACCTACTACACACACTACATCATACTTCAACCCACACACACACTACACTCACAAACAACATTACACTGCACAACCACACATACACTACACTAACACTACACTACACTCACTACACTACACTACACTACACTACACACACACACCACACCTACACTACAACACTACACTACACACATACACTACTACACTACACACACTCACTGCACTTCACTACACTACACACACTACACCAAACACTCACACAACTACACTACACTACACTACAACACCCACACCACACTACATTACACTACACTACACTCACACATCACACATACACTACACCACACACACACCACACACACCACACCACACACACACTACATATTACACTACACTACACCACACCATATACACTACACACACACACCACACCACACTTACACCACACCACACATCACACACACAACCTATTACACCACACCCACTTCACACCACACTCCACTCCACTCCACTCCACTACACCACACCACACCACACCACTCCACACCACACCACATTACACTACACTACAATACACTACACACATATTATATTCCCGGACGTACAAATACACCCTTTACAGCTTAAACCATATATACCGGATTTCATTTCTTTGGACAGACCTGCACACCCGAGTTTGCGAAGCTCCCTGGCCACACAATGTGTATGAGGGACAGCCCTAGGGTGACCAAGTCTGGCGTGTCCATGAAGGACAGGAAAATCATCCTCAGAACACACAACAGATTCCGCAGCAGAGTCAGTCCTCCTGCCACTGACCTGACTGCCCTGGTGAGTATCGCCACACTGGCTGCCTTTGACTGAACAGGATAGAATAGGGTGTGCTTTTCTGCATTTCTTCTAGTGCAAGTCTCTCTCTCTCTCTCTCTCTCTCTCTCCTCTCTCTCTCTCTCTCTCTCTCTCTGTCTCTCTCATTTTCTGCCTACCCAGGACTACAGGCCTACCTTTATCGTCGTATAAGGTGGTTTCAGTTCTTGCCAGTTTTGAGTGCTCGAAATTTTGTTTTTCGCATTGATTTCGATATTCTGTGTTGCCTACCAATTTTTTATATATAGAAAATTAGCAAAATACGCTTGAATGTTTGAACACACACACACGCACACACACACACACACACACACACACACACACACACACACACACACACACACACACACACAAACATAATATATATACATATAAATTATTATATATAATAATATATATATATAATATATATATATATATATATAATTCCCAATAACTGTGTTCGATTTCTGTCTATTTCTTTCAGGTCTGGAGTGACAAGCTCGCTGCAGTGGCGCAGAAATGGGCGAACCAGTGTGCATTTAATCACGACAAAGAACGTTCCATTCCATGTAACTTCCTTTCCTTTCTCCTATCTGCATGCACATAACTATTGTTTCATGGTGAAGGTTAAAGTGTCTCATAATCGGTCATCAGGGAGTGAGGTGACAGAGCAGGCTCAGTTTCTTCAGGGGCCAGCATCTTGAGGGCAGTGCCCGCCTCCTCTCCTCCACTGTTGTACCTTCCATGTCCCTGCAGAGGTACTTCTGTACAGTTGGGGGATCAGACAAAAGCCAGGGTGCATGATCAGTGGCCAATCCCCGAGACAGCTACACCCAACACTGCTTCAACTTGGCTAAGGGAGAGCAAGCGCTGTGATTGCTGAATTATCACGTCCCCTGAAGATGTTGTTTCTCTCTCTCTCTCTCATGTTCTGCCTACCCAGCTCATTCTCCTGCATTTCTCACGTGAATCTGAAATTTGTTTCTTTGAACTTTCTGGTAAACTGAAAGTCAGAACGTGTGGGTTGAGGCCAGTGGGCAGACCTCCTGTAGAGTTCTTTTTCTTTTTAAGGTTTCTTTTAAATGTGCTGTGTACCAGATTTCCTCCATAACATTATCTGCTTTACTGCTGAGCGTTTCTTCTATATAAAGAAACCAAAACTGTTCATAAACAACACCTTTGCAAAGTGAACATTCCAGGAAAGTTGAGCATACATCCAGCAGACCAACGGTGTGTACAAACACACTTGTGCAAACATTCCCTGAAGTCTGGCAAACATCTAGCCATCAAAAACAAAACACAGAAAACGAAACAAACAAACAATAAGGAGGGCAACAGGATAGTTAATACGCTTGCCTGCCAACAAGTAAACTGTGAGGTTATGGGTTCGATTCCCTCTCTTCCCAGTTTGACCAAAACAAATCGAACTGAATTTCAAAGTCTTTTGGATGAGACAATAAACCGAGACCCTGTGTGCGAACGTATGCAGAACATCTTTCGTGCACATGAAAAACCCATTCTGCCTTTTGGAAGAGTAGGCCATTTTGTGCTGGTAGGGACAGATGACTGAATGAATACCAGCATGCACACAGGTGTCATGATTAGACACTATCCCTCTCGAAAGTCGGAATGCGCATACCTAAATGGTGGGTGGGTGGAAGGGGGGAACACACCCATACCATAAACCTCACCATTGGTGAACCTAGGAGCTCTAGCCCAGGAACTAGAAAAGCAAGGAAACAGCACAAAAACCCATTAAAAGCAGATCAGAATAATCAGTAAAGTACTTGTGATTGACCACTGGAGCCAGGAACACACATCGGATGTTCATGTCATTTTGGAAAAAAAGAGATGAAGAGGTCTGTGAAATAAGTGTCGCTGATAATCTTACAGCATGTGACATGCTTTGTTTCTGCTTAGCTTTGCTTCGCTTTGTTTGACCCCACTTTAGGGGCTAGAAACCTGAAGAATATTGTTCATTGTTCATCGTTCTAAATATCTTTTTTACCATCTCATATCACAATTTGTAAATAGAAATGAATTTGAACACACACACAATTAGTCATACAAGCCAAATTGGCTAGAATAAGTCATACAGTCATGGCTGATATGTATACACAAAATCAAAAGATGGAAAGTGATTCAAAACCCAAACAAACACATACCCCCTCTTGCTTGTTTTCACAAACTCACCCCAGTACTCTCTCTCTCTCTCTCTCCCCTTCTTAGGCTTCCTTTGTATGGCTGCCAGAAAGACACTCTTGTGTGAGATGTTATGAAATGTTTTGTCAAAAGGTCAGTCACAGGACCACCCAGTGTTGGGGGTATATGATGAACACCACACTTGATAAACAGGCACTGCGGAAGATGAAATGAAGCAGCTGTTATTCTGATATGGAATCCATGTCATGACGATTATTTTAGCTGTAGTTGATAAACTTGATTCATTTTTTTCTTTGCTAAATAGGTGCCACGTGTCCAGCCCCCTCCCTCCCCTTGTTAATTTATTTGAAAGCTTAACACAATTAACTTGGAATTCCCCTCTGTCTCTATCTATCTATCTATCTATCTATCACACACACACACACACACACACACACACACACACACACACTGTCATGGTAGCATCCTGAATTGCTTGCCTGCTGACGTACATGAAGACATGGTGTTGCTTTACCACCTGTGAGGGCACTTTTGATGCATCTCTGCACGTGCACTGTGTTGCAGCCCTGGGAATGTCCGTGGGTCAGAACATGGCTGGGGGGTACCGCGGCTGGGTGGAAGCCATCACGGCCTGGCATGACGAGGTCAAGCTCTACCAGTTCGGGACACACCCAGACAGGTACCTGGGAAGTGGAGAGTGGACCAAAGTGGGGCATTATACGCAGGTATTGTATTTCATTTTAGTTTGTTCTTTTATTTCCAGGAAAATTGGATGATACAGAACAAGTTACAGCTAAATGCAGATAAAAACCGAAGCTATGCTTGTAGGTACGAAACACAAAGACTCTTCCATCACAACAGCTTCAATAGGATTCGGCTATACGTCTGTCCCTCTTACCACTGCTGTAAAATATCTAGGGATCATTATCGACAACACACTCTCCATGAAAAAGTTAATTACTCAGACCTGTTAGTCGTGCCACTATCAATTACAGCGTATTAGTGCAGTTCTAAAGTACCTGTCCACTGATGCGACATCCAAACTTGTCACGTCTCTCATTCTCTCACATCTGGACTATCTGCAATTCTCTTCTGGCTGGTCTGCCAGCATCATCTATCCACTCCCTTCAACGTATTCAAAACTCTGCCGCTCGACTAGTCCTCAGAATGAAAAATTATGAGCACATTACACCTCTCTTGCGATCTCTCCACTGGCTGCCTGTGCCACAGAGAGCAAACTGTAAGATCAGTACCCTCAGTTACAAATGCCTCCACAAAACAGCGCCTTCCTCCCTCTGTGAATGTCTTCACCTGTACACTCCTCGTTCCCTTCGCTCTGCTGCAGATGCTTTGTGCTTATGAATACCTAGATTCAACCAATCCACTGTTGGCCATCGCTCTTTCTCTGTTTCTGGTCCATCGATCTGGAATGACCCCCCTCTCTTCCTTCGCCAAAAGCCTACGAATGATACTTTTAAGTCCAGCCTCAAAACACATTCATTTCAAACCTAAGACTTTTCCCTCTTTGTTTCATCTCATTTCTGTCCTTGCCCTCAACAGCCCAAATCCCCAACACCCTGCCAAAGTGCACATCCTCTGTGTGTGTGTGTGTGCGTCCGCGTGCGTGCGTGTGTGTGTATATATTTGAATTTGTAATTTTTTTTTATTTGTAACTTGTCGCATGTGTTAGAGTAGGATGAATGCAAGCGATTTCATTTGTTTTTGCAAGATATAGCGCTATATAAATTCCATTTATTATTATATTATTATTATTATTATTATTATTATTATTATTATTATTATCAATTTCACCAACTGTAACTACACTGTCACCCCTGCTATAAACAATATATATATATATATATATATATATATATATATATATATATATATATATATATATTTTATATATATATGTAGGCATGTATGTGT
>CM054151.1:10424927-10447427 GCA_028751875.1 Rapana venosa | reverse complement strand
GAGGATAATGGAATAAACACGTATGTGCTTTTTTGCATCCTGTCCCCGTGTGTATGCGGCTTGTGTAAATTCTGTCATCTGTTCCCACCGGCACACAATGGCCTACTCTTACGAAAAGCGGAACAGGATTTAACGTGTGCGCAAGATGTTCTGCAGTCAGTATCACTACCACCCCCACTATCATGACCACTACTACTACAACTACAGTCAGTATCACTATATCACTACCACCCCCACTATCATGACTACTACTACTACAACTACAGTCAGTATCACTATATCACTTCCACCCCCACTATCATGACCACTACTACAACAACTACAGTCAGTATCACTATATCACTACCACCCCCACTATCATGACCACTACTACTACAGCTACAGTCAGTATCACTATATCACTACCACCCCCACTATCATGACCACTACTACAACACTACAGTCAGTATCACTATATCACTACCACCCCCCACTATCATGACCACTACTACAACTACAGTCAGTATCACTATATCACTACCATCCCCACTATCATTACTACTACTACAACTACAGTCAGTATCACTATCACCCCCACTATCATGACCACTACTACTAAAACTACAGTCAGTATCACTATATCACTACCATCCCCACTATCATTACTACTACTACAACTACAGTCAGTATCACCACCACCCCCACTATCATTACCACTACTACTACTACAACTACAGTCAGTATCACCACCACCCCCACTATCATGACCACTACTACAACTACAGTCAGTATCACTATATCACTACCACCCCCACTATCATGACCACTACTACAACTACAGACAGTATCACCACCACCACCACTATCATGACCATTACTACAACAACTACAGTCAGTATCACCACCACCCCCACTATCATCACCACTACTACAACAACTACAGTCAGTATCACCACCACCCCCACTATCATGACCACTACTACAACAACTACAGTCAGTATCATTATATCACCACCACCACCACTATATTGACCACTACTACAACTATTTACTTATTAAAAAAAAGTTATTCCTTTATATCGAGGATAATGGAATAAACACTTATATGCTTTTTTGCATCCAGTCCCCGTGTGTATGCGGTTTTTGTCAATTCTGTCATCTGTTCCCACGGCACACAATGACCTACTCTTACGAAAAGCGGAACAGGATTTAACGTGTGCGCAAGATGTTCTGCAGTCAGTATCACTACCACCCCTGCTATCATGACCACTACTACAACCGTCACAACCCCTCACTACCGCTAGTATTGCTCATTCCATCGGGTTACTTTGTCATTTGATTTGTTTGGGTTGTTTTCTGTTTTCAGACAACTGCTTGACCGGCTTGGTGAGCCGTACACCCGAGGTCGAAGCTGCAGTGCCTGTCCTAACAATTGCAGAAACAATTTATGTCGTATGTAGCCAAGACTCTGACTGTCTGACTCTCTGTCTGTCTGTCTGTCTGTCTATCTGTCTCTTATATTGTTATCCTAATTCATATTTTTGTAGCTGACTTTTTGTTATACAGTAACATTTTGTCGTTACTATTGCATTTACCCCCACCAAAATACTAAGCAGTTCGGCAACCCCCTTCATGTATGGGCTAATGGCCTTTTTGTGAATAAATCGTTCGAGTTCGAGTTCGAGTTCGAGTTCTCTCTCTCTCTCTCTCTCTCTCTCTCTCTCTCTCTCTCTCTCTTCTCTCTCTCTCTCTCTCTCTCTCTCTCTCTCTCTCTTTCTCTCTCCTCTCTCTCTCTTTCTTTCTTTCTTTCTTTCTTTCTTTCTTTCTCTTTCTCTCCTGGTGTAATGTAGTTATTGTGTGTGTGTGTTTGTGAGTGTGTGTTGTGTGTGTGTCTCTGTGTGTGTCTATGCGTGCGTGCGCGCGTATGTGTATGCATGTAGTGTGTTTGTGTGTGTGTTCGCGCGCATCATCCGTGTGAGGGCGTGTGTGTGTGTATGTGTGTGTGTGTGTGTGTGTGTGTGTTGTGTGTGTGTGTGTGTGTGTGTGTGTGTCCGCGGAAAAGAAGGCAACATTTCTGATTCATAGATTTTTTTTTTCTTTTATTTATTTTATTCTTTTATATCGAGGATAATGGAATAAGCACTTGTGTGCTTTTTTTTTACATCCAGTCCCCGTGTGTATGCAGTTTTGTAAATTTTGTCATCCGTTCCCACCGGCACACAATGGCCTACTCTTACGAAAAGCGGAACAGGATTTTAACGTGTGTGTGATATGAAGCAACTAGTATTAGAAGTAGTAGTAATAGTGGTAGTAATATTAGAAGAAGTAGTAATAGTTTTAGCAGCAGCAGCAGCAGCAGCAGCAGCAGCAGCAGTAGCAGCAGCAGCAGCAGCAGCAGCAGTAGTAGTAGTAGTAGTAGTAGTAGTAGTAGTAGTAGTAGTAGTAGTAGTAGTAGTAGTAGTTGTAGTAGTTGTTGTTGTTGTTGTTGTTACAGCAGCAATATAACACTCGTTATTCTTATGGCTCTCCTCTCATTTTTTCTTCTCCTCCTCTACCTTCTAGTAATCATCCTCCTCTTCCTCTTCCTCCTCCTCCTCCTCCTCATCATCATCATCATCCTCAGCAACATCATCATCATCAGCAGCAGCAGCAACAGCATCGTCGTTGTCATCATCATCATCGTCGTCGTCGTCATCATCATCGTTGTCATTATCATCGTCATGCATCATCATCATCATCATCATCACCAGCATCATCTTCATCGTCATCATCATCAATGTGCTCCTTTAAAAATATTCTTCACAGCCCCCTCCCCCCTCTCTCCGCTCCTCCTTCTGTGCCCTCTGCTGCTGTTTCTTCTCTTTCCTCACCCTCTCTTACCATCAAAGGTGGCTTCCCTTGCTTGGCTGCCAGCAAGACGCTGCTGTGTGAGCTGTGTGTGAAGTGCTGTTGTTTTCTCCTTTTTATGTATCAAAATGCCGGTCACAGGACTTCCAGCGGTGTTGGAGTGTATGCTTAACTCTGCACTACAAGAGCAGACACTGTCATCCTTCAAAGTGGACGGCAGAGGTGACCAGACTGTTGTCATTCTGCGATTATAACAAGCAAAGCTGACAGCCATTTCCCTGTCACCCCAGATCAAAGGTCATACCGCAAGAAATGTTTTAGCCAGGTATCCCGTGACAGAAGTCGGGCAGAAGCACACAGAGCAAACCGTGATGAAAAAGTGAACTAACAGGTTCTGTCTCCCTCTGGTCTATTCTTACCCACCCCGCCCAGTCTAGTGTATGCTGCAAAGCGTGCAGAGAGTGATGTTCTTGCTGATATGGTCATGCATAATTCCTGCCCTCCTTCTTCAAGTAGCTGTTATGACAATCAGCAGATTGACATGACACATCACGACATAGACAGACAGACAGTGACAGTCAACTTTGACAATATAGGAAGTGATCAGTTATGTGGGGAAGTTGGGAATGGAGCAAAAGAATGTGACAGTGATGACATGAGTGAAGTGAAAGATTATGTGTGTGGTGGTACTTCTGTTTGTGAAGTGGAAGAAAATGTATGTGATGTACTGGATGGGGTGTGAGTTGATGAGTGTGCAGACAGTGTGACCGAGGCAGAATCTTCAGAGAGTGTGAATTATGTTAATGATGACGTGAAACTGAAGAAACAGCTCTCATGTGCAGAGAAATGTTTGAGCCCCTAAAGGAGAGTTTAAGGAGGATGGACGAAAACCATTCAATGGAGACAGAAATAAAACAGCGTAACACAAAAAGAGCCACAGCTGTACCCATAGGAAATCCTTGTAGAGATGTGCCTTGATTGAAGTGGGATAATTACACTAAACATGAAAATCCCTGTGCAAAAGGACAGGAATCACAGATTACAATATTACTAGCATTTGTTGCAATTGTTACCATGATGTGGAAGCCATGCCAGGATGACTATTTGGGCTGTAATTAATTAATCTTTTGTCCTAGTTAAATGTGTGTTTTGTGCCCAGTCCTCTTCCTACTGTACCCTTGTGAATGGGCTTAATGCTTATTACAATAAACTATTGTCATTGTCATTGTCTTACCATCAAAGTGTTGACCTTCTTCTTTCTCTTATGATTGGTTTTATCAGCTTCGTTTCCCTAAATTCATAGCTATCAATGTTAGCTAAGGCCGATACAAACTGCTGTTCTGTTTAAAATGCTGTCTTGAAATGGACTTCAGTCACGACAAGCTCTTGGAACAGCAGCTTGCACTCTTCATCCAAGAGAAACAAAGTCCCAATATGGCTGCTCATGTGATGGAGATCTGGAACACACTCACACACGCCAACTTTTCATCCGGTGTGGACATCCAACCTCCAGTGACTCCTAGGGAGGAGGAGGGAATCAGAGTGTAAAATTATTGAGGGTAACCCCTTGCTTGAGACTCAACGTGCAGCAATACAAGAACAGCAACAACAGCAATAATGACAGCAACAATAACAACAGCAACGACATACTATTTGATGTTACTCTGTTCCAGAATGTAATGGGGTGGTATGCAAGAATAGAGGTAAGCTGAACCTGGCCACATGTACCTGTGACTGTCCAGAACTTTGGCAGGGACCTACCTGCAATCAGAGTGAGTGTGTGTGTGTGTGTGCGCGCGCGCGCGCGCGCGTGTGTGTGTGTCTGTTTGTCTGTGTGTGTCTGTGTTCGTCAATTCAGTGCCCCTACGACCCCGGAGGGGGTTATGGGAGCAGATGAGATGAGATGAGAGTCTGTGTTTTCATTTTTTCATTTTTGATTTCATTCTTTTATATCGAGGATAATGGAATAAGCACTTTTGTGCTTTTTTACATCCAGTCCCCGTGTGTATGCGGTTTTGTAAATTCTGTCGTCTGTTCCCACCGGCACACAGTGGCATACTCTTACGAAAAGCGGAACAGGATTTAACGTGTGTGCAAGATGTTCTGCGTGCGTTCGCACACGGGGCCTCGGTTTATAGTCTCATCCGAAGGACTTATGGGGAGAGTGGAGTCTGCACTGATGTTAACTCCAGGGGATAAAAATATCCATCTTGAACGAGAATCGAACCCGGGTCGTCAAATTGTGAGCGCAATGTGCTAACCACTAGGCTATCGCGTCCCCCCCGTTTGTGTATGTGTGTCTGTGTATGTGTGTGTGAATGGACACAGAGAGATAGAGTGTGTGTGTGTGTGCGCGCGTGCGCACGTGCGTGTATGTGTGTGTGTGTGTGTGCGCGCGCGTGCGTGTATGTGTGTGTGTGTCTGTTCATCAGTTTACTAATTGGTGACTTTGTTGTGTTGTGTGCAGTCAATTGCCCTCCAAAGGACAAGTGGTTTTGTGGACGAGAAGGCTTTGGTCGAAGTACTTGTAAACAATTTTACAATATACCTACCGACTGTCCCAGAATGTGTGGCCTGTGCCCCTCCAGTAAGTTTTTAATGACTGCCAGGGTGGAGAGAGAGAGAGAGAGAGAGAGAGAGAGAGAGAGAGAAGAGAGAGAGAGAGAGAGAGATAGAGAGAGAGACAGACAGACAGACAGACACACAGTCAGACAGAGAGAGAGACAGACACAAAGACACAGTCAGACAGAGAGAGACAGACAGACACAGACAGTCAGACAGAGAGTGCGAGAGAGAGAGAGAGAGAGAGAGAGAGAGAGAGAGAGAGAGAGACAGACAGACAGACAGACAGAACAGACAGACAGATACAGACAGTCAGACAGAGAGAGAGAGACAGACATGATAGACACAGTCAGACAGAGAGAGAGAGAGAGACAGACAGACAGACAGACACAGACAGTCATACAGAGAGAGAGAGCGAGAGAGAGAGAGAGAAGAGAGAGAGAGAGAGAGAGAGAGAGAGAGAGTAGAAGAGAGACAGACAGACAGACAGACACAGACAGTCAGACAGAGACAGACAGACAGACACAGTCAGTCAGACAGAGAGAGAGAGACAGACAGACACAGACAGTCAGACAGAGAGTGCGAGAGAGAGAGAGCGAGAGAGAGAGGAGAGGAGAGAGAGGAGAGAGAGAGAATGAGAGAGAGAGATGAGAGAGAGAGAGAGAGAGAGAAAACAGACAGTCAGACAGAGACAGTCAGACAGAGAAAGACAGTCAGACAGAGAGTGCGAGAGAGAGAGCACTCTAACCACTAGCTCTTTTAAGTTGTGATGTAGTTTTCACTTGCCTGGAGAAAGCGTTGATTAATCATGGCCCGTACAGTTGAACGCTAATGATCGTGGCACGTTTGTTCACCGTGGGTATGTTCCAAGTCACTCCCTCACACTCACGACAGATGTTTTAGGCAGGCAATTTTTAAAACATGATGTGTATCCCTTTATGCTGCACCATCTGTGTTATTGTTGGTTTTTCTACCAGTTGGTGTTATGGTCCACACCCCCCTCCCCCACCTGTAAAGCTAGGAGCGCCGGTTTGTCCCCCTTTAGGACCAAATTTCCCCAATCCAGGAGACCTTGGGTGGTAGTATGGGTGCTCGTCTTTGGGATGAAATGAGCAACGGGTGTTCCACGTGCAACACGCACTCAGTGAGCATGAAAATGCTCACGGAATAAAAGGAGTTGTACCTGGTAAAATTCTGTCTAAATAAATTTCATTCTTATAAGAATTAAATACTCACCAAGACAAGACATTTAAAAACAAAAGAGGGGTAACAGGTAAAGGTTTTCCCACAACCTATGTGGTCGTAAGGGAGCAAGGCGTCAGACACCTCCTCTCCCTCGCTGCTTTACCTTCCCTGACTCTAAAGAGGCAGGTACTCATTTACAGCTGGGTGAACTGGGGGACTGTACTGAAGCCAAGGCGGGCAAACAGTCACCCATCCAATTAGCAACCACGCTCGACGCTTCTTAACCTTAGCTTGGGGAAAGCAAGTGCTCTGACCACTGAGCTATGCCGTACCCCCAAACGAACTCACCTTCATAAAGAATCAAAGGACATTTAACAAGAAAAGTGTGTGTGTGTGTGGTGTGTGTGTGTGTGTGTGTGGGGGGGGGGGGGTGTTACGGCTTACGCTGCTCTTGTGACGACGCACGGAGAGACATGCCCTGTTTAAAAGTTGTATACAATACAGTACGATACGATGTAATACAATAAAATACAATACACAATACAATGCAATTGCCTGCCACTAAACCTGCGAATCTTATGCTGGCAAGCGAGGTAAAGGATAGGTACAAAGGAGCGTGTGCCCTCGTTGTTTACATGTGCACCACATTCCTTATCCTATGTTACTGAAGTCACTGTGTTTACATGTTCACCAAATTTCTTATCCTATGTTACTGAAGTCATGTTTACATGTGCACCAAATTTCTTATCCATGTTACTGAAGTCACTGTGTTTACATGTGCACCAAATTCCTTATCCTATGTTACTGAAGTCATGTTCACATGTGCACCAAATTCCTTATCCTATGTTACTGAAGTCACTGTGTTTACATGTGCACCAAATTCCTTATCCTATGTTACTGAAGTCATGTTTACATGTGCACCAAATTCCTTATCCTATGTTACTGAAGTCATGTTTACATGTGCACCAAATTCCTTATCCAATGTTACTGAAGTCATGTTTACATGTGCATCACATTCCTTATCCTATGTTACTGAAGTCATGTTTACATGTGCACCAAATTCCTTATCCTATGTTACTGAAGTCACTGTGTTTACATGTGCACCTAATTCCTTATCCTATGTTACTGAAGTCATGTTTACATGTGCACCAAATTCCTTATCCTATGCCACTGTCACTATGTTCACAGGGGGGTGATGAGGATGACAAAGTGGGATGACTCCACAACGTCTGCTGATCTTTGAATGTGATCATCTGCTGTTCAGTGGAAGAGAGTTGGAGGGAAACTAGGATCTTTCTTCTCTTTTTTTCTAAATAGATATTTCAAGATGAGAGACGAATTCTGTTTTCTTCTGACCGTAGTAAAAGATGATAAAGAGAACATCAAACATCACTACAGCTGATGCATTGATTTATGGATAACACTTTGATGTTTGTTTGTGAAAGAAATGATCATGGTAGTTCGATCTGTTTCTAGTCATCAAATATGGCAGCTAGTTTTGAACCACTCACAAATCAAGGCTTGTTTTGTTGATTTTTTTCACGGTAGTTTGCTTTTTAAATATATGCTGTAGTTGTGTATTTCTTCTAGTAAAATATTAACGATAGTTGAGTATTGCAATTTGCTTTAGATTATGATCATCTCATGATCCCTTTAATAAAGTGGATTTGTAGGAAATTTTCAATCTCATTGTAATAAACAAGCTGTTTAACCAACCGTTTACACAAAGTAGCTTTTGTATCTTTAAGGAATACGAAGAAATTGTCTTACCAGTGTACGTTATCAATTAAACAGTGCATCCATCAATCTTGCCCTGTTTATATTTGCGTACGTGTGCGTGTGCGTGCGTGTGTGTTTGTGTGTGTGTGTGTATGTGGGTGTGTTTGTGTGTTAATTTAATTAATTAATTTATTTATCTATTTATTCTTTTATTTTGAGGATAATGAAATAAGCACTCATGTGCATCCAGCCCCCTGTGTATGCAGTTTTTTGTGTAAATTTTGTCATCCGTTCCCACATCCACACAATGGCCTATTCTGCCAAAAAGCGGAACGGGTTTGAACGTGTGCGCAAGATGATCTGCGTGCGTTCGCACACGGGACCTCGGTTTATAATTTCATCCGAAGGATTTTGGGGGAGAGTGGAGTCTGCACTGATGTTAACTCAAGAGGAAAAATCCTCTTGAACGAGATTCGAACCCGGGTCAGCAGACCACGAACGCATCACTCTAACCACCAGGCTATCCCGTGTGGGTGTGTGTGTGTGTGTGTGTGTGTGCGTGTGTGCGTGCGTGCGTGCGTGCGTGCGTGTGTGTGTGTGTACCTGTGCACCTGTGTGTGTACGTGTGTACACGCATATACACATTCTCTCTCTCTCTCCCTTACACACACACGCGCGCGCCCACACACACACACACACACACACACACACACACACACACACACACAAGAAAGATGCCAAGATCACTTGCTTCTTGAATTGCAGGTGTGTGGAACAAAGCATTGCAGTACATGCCTTATACACACTAGGATAGCCTAGCGGTCAGAACATTGTGCTCGCAATCTGACGACCCGGGCTCGATTCCCGTTCAAGGGGATATTTTCCCCCTGGAGTTAACATCAGTGCAGACTCCACTCTCCCCAAAAGTCCTTCGGATGAGACTATTAACCGAGGCCCTGTGTGCGAACGCATGCAAAACATCTTGTGCACTCGTTAAATCCTGTTCCACTTTTCGTAAGAATAGGCCATTGTGTACCGGTGGGAACATATAACATTTACAAAACTGCATACACACGGGGACTGGATGTAAAAAAGCACATAAGTGCTTATTCCATTATCATCAATGTAAAGAATACAATTTAAAAAAACACTTGCAAATTTGCTGACAACTACAAAAACGTCACTTACTCAAACAGGAAAGAGACAACAAAACATGACAGATCGAAAACAAGAACCTGGAAATAGCAAAAAAAAACCCTGGAAATAGCAAACCAAGAACCTGGAAATAGCAAACAAGAACCTGGAAATACCAAACAAGAACCTGGAAATAGCAAACAAGAATCTGGAAATAGCAAACAAGAACCTGGAAATAGCAAATAAGAACCTGGAAATAGCAAACAAGAATCTGGAAATAGCAAACAAGAACCTGGAAATAGCAAATAAGAACCTGGAAATAGCAAATAAGAACCTGGAAATAGCAAACAATAACTAACAAACAAGAACCTGGAAATAACAAACAAGAACCTGGAAGTAACAAGAACCTGGAAATAGCAAATAAGAACCTGGAAATAGCAAACAATAACTAACAAACAAGAACCTGGAATAACAAACAAGAACCTGGAAATAACAAGAACCTGGAAATAGCAAATAAGAACCTGGAAATAGCAAACAAGAACCTGAAAAATACCCAAACAAGAACCTGGAAATAGCAAACAAGAACCTGGAAATAGCAAACAAGAACCTGGAAATAACAAACAAGAACCTGGAAATAGCAAACAGGAACCTGGAAATAGCAAACAAGAACCTGGAAATAGCAAACAGGAACCTGGAAATAGCAAACAAGAACCTGGAAATAGGAACCAAGAACCTGGAAATAACAAGCAAGAACCTGGAAATAGCAAACAAGAACCTGGAAATAACAAACAAGAACCTGGAAATACCAAACAAGAACCTGGAAATAGCAAATAAGAACCTGGAAATAGCAAACAAGAACCTGGAAATAGCAAACAAGAACCTGGAAATAACAAACAAGAACCTGGAAATAACAAGAACCTGGAAATAGCAAATAAGAACCTGGAAATAGGAACCAAGAACCTGGAAATACCAAACAAGAACCTGGAAATAACAAACAAGAACCTGGAAATAACAAACAAGAACCTGTAAATAACAAACAAGAACCTGGAAATAGCAAACAGGAACCTGGAAATAGCAAACAGAACCTGGAAATAGCAAATAAGAACCTGGAAATAACAAAGAAGAACCTGGAAATAGCAAACAAGAACCTGGAAATAACAAACAAGAATCTGGAAGTAACGAACAAGAACCTGGAAATAGCAAACAATAACTAAGAAACAAGAACCTGGAAATAGCAAACAAGAATCTGGAAGTAACGAACAAGAACCTGGAAATAGCAAACAAGAACCTGGAAATAACAACAAGAATCTGGAAGTAACGAACAAGAACCTGGAAAATAGCAAACAAGAACCTGGAAATAGCAAACAAGAACCTGGAAATAACAAGAACCTGGAAATAGCAAACAAGAACCTGGAAATAACAAGAACCTGGAAATAGCAAACAAGAACCTGGAAATACCAAACAAGAACCTGGAAATAACAAACAAGAACCTGGAAATAGCAAACAAGAACCTGGAAATAGCAAACAAGAACCTGGAAATAGCAAACAAGAACCTGGAAATAGCAAACAAGAACCTGGAAATAGCAAACAAGAACCTGGAAATAGCAAACAAGAACCTGGAAATAGCAAACAAGAACCTGGAAATACCAAACAAGAACCTGGAAATACCAAACAAGAACCTGGAAATAACAAACAAGAACCTGGAAATAGCAAACACGAACCTGGAAATAACAAACACGAACCTGGAAATAGCAAACACGAACCTGGAAATAGCAAGCACGAACCTGGAAATAGCAAACACGAACCTGGAAATAGCAAACAAGAACCTGGAAATAACAAACAAGAACTAACAAACAAGAACCTGGAAATAAACAAGAGTCTGGAAATAACAAACAAGAACTAACAAACAAGAACCTGGAAATAGAAAACAAGAGTCTGAGATAAAAAGTCACGATCTTGTTGATGTCCACACACGACACAGCATCAGGCCATCACTGGTTCTGCTCCTGTTGCTTTCTAGGATCCAGACAGGTGTTCTCCATCTGCTTGCCTCGTTCACGTCCCTCAACAACAAACAGCCTGAGGGCTTGAACACGATGACAAGTACGTATTTTTTCATGGCGACATCTCCTTGGTTTTAACTTCAACATTTATTTATTTATTTATTTATCTATTCTTTTATATCGAGGATAATAGAATAAGCACCCATGTGCTTTTTTACAATCAGTCCCCGTGTGTATGCGGTTTTATAAAGTTTGTCATCTGTTTCCACCGGCACACAATGGCCTACTCTTCCAAAAAGCGGAACAGGATTTAACGTGTGCGCAAGATGTTCTGCATGCGTTCGCACACGGGGCCTCGGTTTATAGTCTCATCCGAAGGACTTTGACATTCAGTTCGATTTTGTTTGTCAAACTGTAAAGAGAGGGCGATGCTGGGAATCGAACCCAGAACCTCACGGTTAACTTGTTGGCAGGCAAACGTCTTAACCATCCTACTGCCACCTTCCTTCCCCTAACATAGGGGAGTGTGTGTGTGTGTGTGTATGTGTGTGTGTGTGTGTGTGTGTGTGTGTGTGTGTGTTGCTTCATCTATTTGTCTTTTTGTTTTGTGTTTATTAAATAACAAAGGTCTCCTAAAGATGACTTCTTAATGCCTTCCCCACGGCTTTCCAGGCGGCTCAAGGGGCTTCCCCTCACAAACCCTGACTAGGCCATTGACCAACACCCCTGCACCAGCTCAAGGTGTCAGACAGAGAAGTCAGGGTGTCAGGAGGTGTACCGTTCATCCTGACCAGCTGAAGCCCGCCTCTCTAGACCGTGGGATAAAGGGAAATACTGAATCCTGCAAAACCAGTTGTCTGGTGTCTGAGAATCAAGCATGACTTTAGTACAGCCGCTACACGCTTTGCCTGGACAGTGGGATAAAGGGAAATACTGAATCCTGCAAAACCAGTTGTCTGGCGTCTGAGGATCAAGCATGACTTTAGTGCAGCCGCTTTACCGGGGCTCCAGAAATGAAAGAGCTCAAATTGATGAAGACTGGCTTTAGGTTGACCTCTTCACCCAGAGAGCACGTGTCACGTATCCAGCCCTGCTCTGCTCTGACATCAATCGTTTCTTACTCTTCCTGACAGGAGTGGGTACTTATACTTACTTATACCACTTGAAGTCACGGCAGATTTCTCTGCGTGAAATTCGGGATGCTCTCCCCCGGGGGGTAGAGCGTGTCGCCACAAGAGCAGCGCCACCCACTATGTATTTTCTTTTCCTGTCAGCAGCTGTATCTGTTTCCCTATCAGAGTGGCTTTTTTCTACATAATTTGGCCAGGGACAACTCTCTTGTTGCCGTGGGTTCTTTAACGTGTGCTAAATAATTATGTGAGGACTGCAGAAAGTGAGATGAAGGCCATGCAGCACTCTTGGAGATCAGTGACTAGGTTAGCCCAGGATAGGCAGGAGTGGAAGCGCTTTGTTACTGCCCTCCACACCACTGGGTGTAATGGTTGATGATGATGATGAAATAATTATGTGTAACACACGGGACCTCGGTTTATCGTCTCATCCGAAAGACTAGCACCCAGACCACCACTCATGATCTGAATGGATGGAGGATAAGTTTCGGGCCCAAACGGGGATTAAACCACCGCGCACTTCCGACCCGGACTTTTCGCTTTCTAGGCAGGCGCGTTACCTCTAGACCACCTCTAGATCCACTGTAGATGTTCATTCCGGGAGACAGTCTTTGTCCCGCTGCCACCACCACCACCTTCCCCGCAGTGTTTGAAGCTCTGGATAACTACTGCTTCCCCTCAACTGTTTATTTTTGTTTTGTTTGTTTGTGTTTTTTTGGTGTTTTTGTTTGCTGTTGTTGTTTTGTTGTTGTTGTTGTTGTTGTTTTTGGGGGAGGGGTCCACCATCGGCATTTAGTGCTACTGGACAGAGCCTGCTGTTCTTTGCCAGCCACAGGTGCACATAGGAGAGGGGGGGGGGGGGGGGGGTTGGAGGGGGACGGGGGGGGGGGGGGGGGTTTAGATGCCACTATCTTCCAGCTGGGAGTCTCCCTGCCAAAGTCTGTCTGATACTCAACTGAAACGGACTTTTCAACAATGGCTGCGTAGGAAGGTCCTCTGCTAGCGTTTTATTTTCATGTGTTCATAATTATGCGGGTGGAAAATGTTAAAGAGGAGATGGTTGCCTGGGTCTGTGATATTGATTCGCGCTATTTTACATTTTCTTGTTGATTGTTTTGAACTATGCTTGCTTGTAACCCAAGTGAATTTCTCACCCTTTTGAGATAGTAAAAGTTCGTATTGGTATTCGTTGCTACCTTGAACTGTTTTCCTAGCTCCGAAAAAGGAGATCTTCCTCTCCACCTTCACTCTCTGGATGTCCCTCTCCAGAAGCCGTGCAGGACACTTTCTGAAGAGAGAATGGTGGCCACCTCCACAGTGGACCCAGTGAATGTGGTCTTGGCATTCTCCCTCATGCGTTGCCTTTGCACACGTTCCACACACAGTACATACACTGTGCAGGGCATCTGTCTCATAGTGATCAGACTGGTGACTGGGGGGACGGGATAGCCTAGTGGTCAAGAACATTGCGCTCGCAATGTGATGACCCCGGGTTCGATTCCCGTTCAAGGGAATATTTTCCTCTGGAGTTAACATCAGTGCAAGACTCCACTCTCCCCAAAAGCCCTTCCGATGAGACTATAAACCGAGGCCCCGTGTGCGAACGCACGCAGAACATCTTGCGCTTACGTTAAATCCTGTTCCGCTATTTTGTAAGAGTAGGCCATTGTGTGCCGGTGGGACCAGACGACAGAATTCACAAATCCGCATACACACGGGGACTAGATGTAAAAAAAGTACATAAGTGCTTATTTCATTATCCTCGATATAAAAGAATAAAATAAAAAAGAAAACCTCCAGAGCTGAGAAGGAATAAACATCAAAACGTTGACATTCAGACAGACAGTCACTTTGACAGACTAAGGCAAAATGATCCAGCAGAAGAAGGGAGGACAAGGTGTGTGAGACCCTTCCTAATCTGCTGTCCATGCACATCAGCCACGCCCTGCCTTGCCCGTTCATTTCTAACTTTCACCTTTTGAACTCAGTTTCAAAATCAAACTCAAACACTTTTTATCATCTCAAGCAGAGACATTCATTTAGGTTAGGAAGAAAGGACTACACATCTGAGGATAAAAGAATGAATCAGGTACATGTCCTCAGAGAGCCGACAGCCTACAGCACCACACACAACAACACACCATGCTCTCTGTGCAAACCACACACATATATATCTGACATTCTCCCTCACATGCTTCTGCAACATAGTTATGTAGGCGCTCCACACAAATCCCCGATATACAAGACTCACGTTCACGTGCAGGCACGCGCACGCACACACACACACACACACACACACACACACACACACACACACACACACACACACACACACCACACACACACACACACACACACACACACACATTCATAATAACTGTTTATGAGTACACAAGATTAGAAAAGCGACTGTGTTAAAGAAAGACGCTTATGGCAGCATACAAAGTCAACACATTATGCTCTCTGTGCCAACAACATGTTATGTGTGACATGCTCTTGACACCAACTGAACATCTTGCGCACACGTTAAATCCTGTTCCGCTTTTCGTAAGAGTAGGCCATTATGTGCCGGTGGGAACAGATGGCAGAATTTAAAAAACCGCATACACACGGGGACTAGATGTAAAAAAGCACATAAGTGTTATTCCATTATTCTCGATATAAAAGAATATAAAAAAAAAACACAAAAAAGTTGAAAATCTATAGTAACTTCAATTTTAAGACAGACATGCCCACCCCCGCCCCATCTCTCTCTGAGTGGTTTTTACTTGTTTAATAGTACACCAACTGAACATCTTGCGCACACGTTAAATCCTGTTCCGCTTTTCGTAAGAGTAGGCCATTATGTGCCGGTGGGAACAGATGGCAGAATTTAAAAAACCGCATACACACGGGGACTAGATGTAAAAAAGCACATAAGTGTTTATTCCATTATTCTCGTTATAAAAGAATATAAGAAAAACACAAAAAAGTTGAAAATCTATAGTAACTTCAATTTTAAGACAGACATGCCCACCCCCGCCCCATCTCTCTCTGAGTGGTTTTTACTTGTTTAATAGTAATATTGATTTCGGTTTAAAATACAACAACTGTTCTTGCATCAGGGAGTTTTGAATTTAGGAACCCTGTAACGTTTCTTCAATGGGAGGAGCTCGTAATGTTTCTCTAAAACATTGAGTATCATCACTCATAATCTCTCTGGCTCCCCCTCCCCCCACTCATCCACCAACGTTTCTCATATAACTCAGATTTTTGTGTGTGTGCTCGTACAATTTTGCTGCATCTCTGTACACTTTTATTCAATGTAGATTTTCTTTGAGACTTAAGCTACCGAACCAATATATATGAAAAACAAATGACAGACTCAATAAAACAGCATTACAAACCCTACAGAACTTTTACGTTAATTTGCAGAATTCGAAGTTTATGCAGAAAAAAATACGTGGGGCTGGCATTTCTTATTTGATAACTTTGTTTACAGTAAAATTCAGTTTATCATCAATGATTGATGATAGATACTTATATTCATGCGCATGCTCTCCATTTTCATTCCATCAATAAACAGATCTGGAGAAGGAACTAGATCCACACAGATATAAATTAAAAGTTCTGTTGTCTTGTTTACATTCAGGTCAAGGTAATTCTGTTTATATCATGAAGAGAAATCATCAACTCGCTTAGAATACGCAGAGTCTGAGTTTGACAGAACTTCAAGAGTGGTGTCATCAGAGTATCATGAGGGTGGTATCAGATTAGGTGATATAACTGTACCCTGTGGGGAACCTGTGGGGAGCCAGTGGAAATAGACTTATCAGAGGATTTTGCATTTGGAAAGTAGACAGGGTGAGTTCGGTTGATCAAGAAATTCATAATCCATCGAATTAGTTAAGGGCACTCATCCAGGGAAAGTATTTTCTGGGCCAGAAGATGCGATTGAATGATGTTGAATGCAGATGAGAAATCAACAAACAGAATATGAGCAAGAAAAGTTTTTCTAGGTGAGTAAATGCATGAGTAAAGAACGGAACAGATCAGTGGTCAAATCACTCACATTCCCCAAAAGGAAGGTTAAGTAGCATTGAGCGTGGTTACCAACTGGATGTGTGTCTGTTTGCGCGCCTTAGCTTCAAGGCAGTACCCCAGTTCACCCAGCTGTAAATGAATACCTGCTCTCTTTAAGGTCAGGGAAGGTAAAGCAGCGAGGAAGAGGAGATGGGCGCTACCTTCAATACTTTGGCTTCTGGAGAAGGCGAGGTCTCTGATATCTGGCTCACCAGCGACCGCGCGCGCGCACACACACACACACACACACACACACACACACACACACACACACACACACACACACACACACACACACACACACACACACACACACACACACACGCAAACAAACACACACACACCTACATACATACATATACACGCGCACGCGCGCGCACATGCATGTGCAAACACAAGCAAACCCACACATGTAAACACACTGATATAATTACCCATAACAATAAACAAATAATCTAGCACGGCATTCTACATCACAAATCCAAGTCATTCTACATCAACCGAACTAAACGCAATCCTCTACACCATGATATTAACACAAAGAGTAAAAAGCCATAGAGGTTCAAGATAATACAAATTACAACAAACAGACACAAACACAACACACACACACATGCACGCACGCGTGCACCTACGCACGCACACACACACGCAAAACGGACGCGCGCGCACACACATACACACACACACACGCACGTGCGCGCGTACAGAGTCAGAGACAGAGACAAACGGATAGACAGAGAGACACAATCACAGACAGAGACAGAAAGAGACAGACAGAGACAGACAGAAACAGACAGAGAGAGAAAGAGAGAGAAAGACAGAGAAGATAGAGAGAGATAGACGGAGAGAGAGAGAGAGAGAGAGAGAGAGAGAGAGAGAGAGAGAGAGAGAGAGAGAGAGAGAGAGAAGAGAGAGAGACAGAGACAGAGAGACAGAGAGACAGAGAGAGACAGAGAGACAGAGAGACAGATCATTAAATTTTGATGTGGAGGGTAGCCATTATTCCTGGAGATATTTCTGCACGCTTCAGGCGTTCTGCTTTATTGCTTTTCCTTCCCATGTATGCGAAAGCCTGTCTGAGAAATTGAGGAAATGATGACTATCTGAAACCAGGTCTTTGCAAATGAAAAATGATAGCTTTTATCACCTTGTGGAGACCTTTATCTCTGTCTGCCTGTCTGTCTGTCTGTCTGTCTGTCCCTCTGTTTGTCTGTTCTGTTTGTCTGTTCTGTTCTGTCTCTCTCTCTCTCTCTCCTGTGTCTCTCTCTGTCTCGTGCGTGCGTGCGTGCGTGCGTGCGTGCATGTGTGTGTGTGTGTGTGTGTGTAATTTCGTGAAGCGTAAAGTGCAGTTGTTATTGTTCCTCGGCTAGAGCTCCGAGGTTCACCAATGGTGAACTTTTTGCGTATGCGACCGTTTCTGCCCACCATTAAGGTAGCCGCATTCTGACTTAGGGAATGATATCAGTATGCATGCGTTTTTAAAATGTTTTCATCCGTTCCAACCCAGCACGTAATGGCCTACTCTTCAAAGTGCAGAAAAGGTTTAACTTGTGTGCAATATGTTCTGCGTGCGTTCGGACACGGGACCTCGGTTTAGAGTCTCATCCAAAGGACTTTTTGGGGAGAGTGGAGTCTGCGCTTTTTGGGGAGAGTGGAGTCTGCGCTGATGTTAATTCTAGGAGAAAAATCCCCTTGAAACTAGGTCTCGGTGGTGGCTTAAACCTGGATCGATCCCGGGTCGTCAGGTCACGAGCCCTACACTCAGCATGGGTTACGACTGTAAGAGTGCAGTGTGTAAGTTGACCACACTGCAAGGTTATCCATGTAGCCAGAGATTGCTTTTCTTGATCTCTCGTAAACATGTCAATGAAGAAAATCAGTTAATAACTACTCCTTTTAACCCAGTTCTCCCTTTTTCTGTCCAAAAACCAGCTGGGAATGTATGGCAGTCAAGCTCCCCAGATACAACCAGTCCTTCCTCTGTGTAACCTCTACACGATTCATGACATCGCAAAATCGTTGCTGTTGTTTTTGCGGATACCCAGCCTAGCACCCGGTGGTCACCAAGTATACCCGTTCTGAGGAGCTCATTACCTCTGGGAATCACTGTGATATTATAGATAGGACATGCTGCACAAGAAGTATGCCTGTATCTTTTCAAGTACTTCGCCAAAGAAATGACCATACTCCGACTTCAGAGGATTGTTTTGGTCTTTTTAAAGAAGAGTGTGGATTGTTATTCTGAGAGCCTCTCACAAAGGAAGACAATCTCAACATAATACTTCACAACACAACAACAATGTTAATGTAGGCCTTGGCACTTAGCTTACAGCAAGAACTGACACGGCTTTTGGCCTGGATTAGATCAGCAGAATTTGACCTGAAACAACAAAATATGGAATGGATCAAATTCTGATTCTTGGGAGTTGTATTTCTCCCCAAGTCCAATCGTTCGTGCTACACAAACATAAATCATGTCCATGCATGTTACCAGCCTCCGACTTCATCTGTGCGCTCTGCCATAGGGACTGTCAATCACGTGTCGGACTGGTCAGCCATACTCAACCCTACACCAGAATGAACATCCATAGGACAGTTCTATAATCTTACCAGACTGACCCATGCCTCCTATCTACATTGTCACGAACGTTAAAACGTCCAAACTGGGCATGGTCCTGTTTCTTCCCTCAAGTTGGACTAGAAATGCTGTTGTCATCAGCATCATCATCATCAGTCCCGTGACCTTGGCGGTCGTGAAGGAGACACGAAAGACGATGCCGTGGTAAGCCTCCTCCATCCATCTCGGTCCTCGGCTCTGCGCAGTAGTGTTGTCATCAACCATTGACAAATTTTCAATGTCGCATTAGCAATCTTTAAAGATTCATCACCTGGAGCACAGGAACATTCTGGGGGTTTATCCTGGATGCAAGCACGTGCAGTTCTGATATAAAAGCGGCAGCAGACATTCAAGCACTGTTGTCTTCACTGTGGAAGAGAATACAGGGAATATATGGGATGCTGTCACGCGTATACCCACGCTTGACTTCATTGGAATTTGTCACGCACAAACTCTACGTCATGAAAGGGATGGAATTTGAAACTTGCCAAGACTGTTATTACCACAAGAGGTAAGCCTGTCACAGATGGAAATGGAGTGCTACATAATTTAGAACAGTTAAGAAAAGAAGTCCAAAAGAATAAAAGAATGGAGTAAATCTAAACTATATGCGCAAGAAGAAAAAAAAGAAAGAGTTTTGGAAAATAATGGGTGAGGAAACAAGACATATACAATTACTGGTGAGAGAAGAGAGAGAGAGAGAGAGAGAGAGAGAGAGAGAGAGAGAGAGAGAGAGAGAGAGAGAGAGAGAGAGAGAGAGAGAGAAGAGATGGAGAGAAAAGAGAGAGAGAGAGAGAGAGAGAGAGAGAGAGAGAGAGAGAGAGAGAGAGAGAGAGAGAGAGAAGAAACAGAAGAGATGGAGAGATATATAGAGAGAAGAGAGAGAAAGATGGAGAGAGAGAGAGAGAGAGAGAGAGAGAAGAGAGAGAGAGCAATGAACGATTTATTCTTCAGGCCTCCAGCCCCTAGAACGGGGTCAAACTAAGCTGGCAAAACAAGAGGAACACAACAACACTTCATGAGAGAGAGAGATGGAGAGAGAGAGAAGAGAAGAGAAGAGAGAGAGAGAGAGAGAGAGAGAGAGAGAGAGAGAGAGAGAGAGAGACAGAGACAGAGAGACAGAGAGACAGAGAGAGACAGAGAGACAGAGAGACAGATCATTAAATTTTGATGTGGAGGGTAGCCATTATTCCTGGAGATATTTCTGCACGGCTTCAGGCGTTCTGCTTTATTGCTTTTCCTTCCCATGTATGCGAAAGCCTGTCTGAGAAATTGAGGAAATGATGACTATCTGAAACCAGGTCTTTGCAAATGAAAATGATAGCTTTTATCACCTTGTGGAGACCTTTATCTCTGTCTGCCTGTCTGTCTGTCTGTCTGTCTGTCCCTCTGTTTGTCTGTTCTGTTTGTCTGTTCTGTTCTGTCTCTCTCTCTCTCTCTGTGTCTCTCTCTGTCTCGTGCGTGCGTGCGTGCGTGCGTGCGTGCATGTGTGTGTGTGTGTGTGTGTGTGTGTGTAATTTCGTGAAGCGTAAAGTGCAGTTGTTATTGTTCCTCGGCTAGAGCTCCGAGGTTCACCAATGGTGAACTTTTTGCGTATGCGACCGTTTCTGCCCACCATTAAGGTAGCCGCATTCTGACTTAGGGAATGATATCAGTATGCATGCGTTTTTTAAAATGTTTTCATCCGTTCCAACCCAGCACGTAATGGCCTACTCTTCAAAGTGCAGAAAAGGTTTAACTTGTGTGCAATATGTTCTGCGTGCGTTCGGACACGGGACCTCGGTTTAGAGTCTCATCCAAAGGACTTTTTGGGGAGAGTGGAGTCTGCGCTTTTTGGGGAGAGTGGAGTCTGCGCTGATGTTAATTCTAGGAGAAAAATCCCCTTGAAACTAGGTCTCGGTGGTGGCTTAAACCTGGGATCGATCCCGGGTCGTCAGGTCACGAGCCCTACACTCAGCATGGGTTACGACTGTAAGAGTGCAGTGTGTAAGTTGACCACACTGCAAGGTTATCCATGTAGCCAGAGATTGCTTTTCTTGATCTCTCGTAAACATGTCAATGAAGAAAATCAGTTAATAACTATCTCCTTTTAACCCAGTTCTCCCTTTTTCTGTCCAAAAACCAGCTGGGAATGTATGGCAGTCAAGCTCCCCAGATACAACCAGTCCTTCCTCTGTGTAACCTCTACACGATTCATGACATCGCAAAATCGTTGCTGTTGTTTTTGCGGATACCCAGCCTAGCACCCGGGTGGTCACCAAGTATACCCGTTCTGAGGAGCTCATTACCTCTGGGAATCACTGTGATATTATAGATAGGACATGCTGCACAAGAAGTATGCCTGTATCTTTTCAAGTACTTCGCCAAAGAAATGACCATACTCCGACTTCAGAGGATTGTTTTGGTCTTTTTTAAAGAAGAGTGTGGATTGTTATTCTGAGAGCCTCTCACAAAGGAAGACAATCTCAACATAATACTTCACAACACAACAACATGTTAATGTAGGCCTTGGCACTTAGCTTACAGCAAGAACTGACACGGCTTTTGGCCTGGATTAGATCAGCAGAATTTGACCTGAAACAACAAAATATGGAATGGATCAAATTCTGATTCTTGGGAGTTGTATTTCTCCCCAAGTCCAATCGTTCGTGCTACACAAACATAAATCATGTCCATGCATGTTACCAGCCTCCGACTTCATCTGTGCGCTCTGCCATAGGGACTGTCAATCACGTGTCGGACTGGTCAGCCATACTCAACCCTACACCAGAATGAACATCCATAGGACAGTTCTATAATCTTACCAGACTGACCCATGCCTCCTATCTACATTGTCACGAACGTTAAAACGTCCAAACTGGGCATGGTCCTGTTTCTTCCCTCAAGTTGGACTAGAAATGCTGTTGTCATCAGCATCATCATCATCAGTCCCGTGACCTTGGCGGTCGTGGAGGAGACACGAAAGACGATGCCGTGGTAAGCCTCCTCCATCCATCTCGGTCCTCGGCTCTGCGCAGTAGTGTTGTCATCAACCATTGACAAATTTTCAATGTCGCATTAGCAATCTTTAAAGATTCATCACCTGGAGCACAGGAACATTCTGGGGGTTTATCCTGGATGCAAGCACGTGCAGTTCTGATATAAAAGCGGCAGCAGACATTCAAGCACTGTTGTCTTCACTGTGGAAGAGAATACAGGGAATATATGGGATGCTGTCACGCGTATACCCACGCTTGACTTCATTGGAATTTGTCACGCA